>JACJUM010005600.1:179560-262804 GCA_020976665.1 Heortia vitessoides
ATATATATATATATATATATATAATTTTTCCTTTGAGGGTGTTTGTTCAAGGGATTCGGTTTGAACTTCGATTCCCGGCAGGATTTATTCAACGAAGTATGTATTCAAATCTGTATTAAGAGTCAAGTGGTTTTCCAGTTAGATCAAATAATGTATGTTTTTTTATTACTAAATTGACATACAACCATACTGTCCACGTGACAGCAACAAGGACAGCATAGGCTATAGACGCTCGAGTCAGTCGACTAATTGTGATTTGAAGATATTATGCCACATACCAGTAATTTGAGGTAGAACAAGAGGCAGTGGCCTCTTTCACACTTCAAACCGGAATAGCAATGTGAACACTGTTATAAATAAATTGAGAGTAAGGTGTCAATTGCTACGAACTTGCACATATTTAAATAGGTCCTTTAAAATCTTCATAATAACAAAAAAAAGAGTATATTTGCTTGTTTCATTTTTTTATGCTATGAAGTCAGCAAAAAGCATACGACCCGCTTGATGATGAACGTGATCGCAGCCTATAGACACTCGTGTCATCACAAAGATATCACTAGCGTGTCGCCTACCTTGCGAACTGAAGATACAATGTCACATTTACATTCACAGTTAAACAAGCAGTAGAAATTAATTTTATTAGTTTTTTTAATATTCAATCCTCTATGCAAAAAGCAACTACTAATATATTAAATAATAATAAATAAATAAATAAAAAAATTCCTACCACATCTCATACATTGACCTGACTCCGTGTTAGTACTCTAAAAGTCGCTGAAAGCACTTGTGTTATGGATGCCAGGCATCAGGAATCACATGTATACTACTTAAATACACTTGTTTAACATCCAGACACAGAACAAACGCAAATATCATAATTTTTGCTCTGGGTGGGAATCGAACCCATGACCCTTGGCGCACAAGATATGATCACTACCATCTCTCATCTCATCTGCGCCATCGGGTCCGTCAACGTGCCCTCAATAAGTTGCAGTTTTTTCCTCAATATATATTTTCCGATACAATTAATTGGAACAAAAATGTGATTACTCAGTTATTCTGAAGAAGGCTCTTAGTTACCAGATGCCACCGACATAAGGAAGTGTATACACGAGGTTAATTAGAATGCAGCAGGAACGTTGGCACTCTGCCACAACTCCTGCCCCGCGCTTTATTGTTACAGCAGCGAGTGCCGCAGTGCCCGCGCTGCCTAAACTTTGAGGTTTGTATGCCGAAGCTTCGTTCTTTGACAATTCATGGTTAGCAATGTTCATTTATTTGTTTGGAACAAATGATAATTTACATAGAACTAGTTTGCCTTTTCATGTCAGTCTTTGTTTTTGTGAACTTCATTTTATTGCGCGGCTGTGGGTATTAATCTGAAAATTAATGAAGCCTAATTTTTCTCTACATTGCAAACTATCCACTTGCTTAATTTCATCAAAATCGGGGACAACAGGGGATGCTTTAAATGTGTTACAAATAAAGGGATAGACACATTTTTGCATTTAATAATTTATATAAAATTAGTTATAGTCGAAAGCATAAATTAATTTGTACTAAATTAGTTTATTAGGCGTTTAGCACTCAAAACCGATCAATGATGGATTCGTTAGGTTCTGGAATGAAGAGCACGTACCAGGAAGTGCAGTGTAGGACGTCCACCCACAAGGTGGACTGACGATCTGATTTAAAACGCTGGATCGGGCTGGACGCAGGCCGTATACCTACTATCGAGTCCTATTAGAAATCACTTGAAGAATCCAGCAGTGGACGGCTAATATGATGATCATGAAATTAGTTTCTAAATATTATTTTATTTGCGATTCTTAAAGCCTACGATACGTATTGAGATCATACTGTATTCATCTATGAGGCCTGTGTTTTCTGAAGTGGAGACATTGAACGGCCAGGTGATGCATTCTGTTGTTCTTATCTTGTGCGCCTAGTCGTGGGTTTGTTCTTCGCTCAGGATAAATATTGATATATGCTCATTTATGTTTTTTCTGTGTCTGGGTGTGACTGACTTTTCTCGGAATCAGGACAATGTATGATTTTCTAATTTATTATTATTATTTGCACTAACTTCTAAGAGTACAAAGGATCTTCTTTCATTTAAAACAGTTTTCAATTGCCCATTTAATATTGATACTATACAATTACATTTGTTTTACATACTAATAAAACTTTTAATACAGTCACAAGTGTCACCATCCAAATCGCTTGTAAGTCTAAATAGTAGACACACAGTCGAGTCATGGTTTATAATTACCAGAATAATTATGATGTTAGTACAAAATAAAATATGTCAAACTTGACTACCATTGTGTTTCCAAGGCCTTAGTGTCATTTCAATCAATCAATCAATTTAAATAAAGTTCTAAAATGAAATATGTCAAAAAATACACATATTTTATACTCAAGCAGCAAAAGTTAAAAGCCCGTTTACATTACACACATTATCTAAAAATTCGGCAACGCGCAGTGTGGAGCGACCTTCGCGCGACGTCCTCGCGGACTAATTCCACTCCACTGTTCGAGACTCCAATTACCACAGTTGTGGTCAAGTCGCCCGCACGCGCGCACGTCTCGACTCGACTCTGCTCGATTCTCACCACAGATAATCGGGAACTTGATCGATTTTTGTGCATGTGTTTATGACTTATTATTTGTGTTTGTGCAGTGTTGTGCTATTCTCGGATTCTGTATTCGGTGAGTCGTGTTTTGTGTCTCTTTGTCTGTCTGTGTATTGCTCGTATTAGATTATTGCCGATATAAGTGGAAAACGGAAGATGTGATTCAAACAATTGCCTTTACACGCACGTTAAATTTTTTGCCAGTACATTTTGTAACAATGCAATTGTGTTTTGGTCGACAACAAAGAAGAAATTAATAGCTAAGGACCATTCGTGTAATACTTGATGTGGCTCACAACTTTGTTCGCGTTGAAAATAGACTTGAACCTGTCTAACGGAAACTTAAAATTTAAGACTGTAATATATCTATGTGTTGCATTTCATACGGATCTGTTGTGCGTGATTTAGTAGCAAATATCCATCCAAACTTCGCTGTTCGCTTTATTAAGATGGCAATGAAACATTTATTGAAGAATATTTTACGTCAATTTATTTAAATTTTCTCCTGAATTTTCTATGTTCTATTCTTATATGAACCAGATTCTTTAATGTTAATATATACATAAGGAAACTAAATATAAACACATTGCATTCTTTGTAAGACATAAACAAGGATAAAAAATCGATATACCTATATCAAAATATCGGTTAAGAGTTAGGTCTAATTGTAATTTGCAATATAGAGAAATATGAACGACCGAATTTTATGTGTTTAAAAAGTAGATAGTAACTTATGTGTTTTTTTTATTACAATTTGCGAATTTCTAATACAATTTTTAGATTTTCACCTTAACAATAAGTTTAACGACTTAAAACTTTTCTTTAACGATTTTACAGATCTAGGTATATACTATTACATAAAGCAGAAACTGTACAATAAATACGGGTTACTTTGACCTTAAAGGGTAAATTTAACCTACACGAAAAAGCACAATTATACTACACTTTTAATGCCTATAAAAATCCACCAATTGTTGGTTTACAGCATGTGGTCAAAGTTACCCCTGAGAGTCAAAGTTACTGTACTTCTTTTAGGTAAAATTGCGCTACCGGATGAACGTGTAATTAGGCACAGTTTAAGTAAGTGTGGAGAAGTATGTAAAGCTATTAATATTTAATACTATAGCGCACTACTGTCTGAACAAGACACAATACACTCAAATAAGTAAACGTGATTATATTCTCTTTGGTCTTGTTGATTGCCAAAGTTAGCTAAAAAGAAACGACTTTTAAACGGCTTTTAAACGTTGTATATCAATAAAACGCTGTATATGAATAAGTAGAATAAATGCTGTTGAAATGAGAGCACTTCGATATCTATGCTGTGGGTTTGAGAAATTAAAATACGATGATAAAAAATATTAGTTTTGACATGTAAAAAGATTAATGAAAATAGAATGACTGCACAAATATATAAAACGGAAGTGAATGGAAGAGTTATTATAGGACGACCGAGGCAGACATATCTTAACTTGGTAGAGGTGGTATAAAAGAAAGGCCAGGTTAGAAACACCAAGAATAAACGAGTGTGTATGTAAGGACTAATGCGAGTAAGGGAAGCGAGAGAAGTATGCCAAGATCGTAACAAGTGGAGATCTATAGTTTGTACCTACCTCGATGGGACACATGCAAGATGTTTGTGTGTGTATCGAATTTTTAAAATTATTAAAACTAGTTGAAATAGTAATTAAAAACGTCACACATTGTGACATTTCATCTGCCACTCCGGTGAACTAACGAAAATGCTTAACGTCAATCGAAAGGTCGTATTTAAATGCAGAAACGACATATTTAGTATTGAAAAACCGTTGATGAGCGGTTTTATTATGAAGAGTGACCGCACAAATATGACAAAATATTGCCCCTTAGAAAATCACTTCAATTGGCATGGTGTTGAAGTTTATAATAATAATATATATTAAAGGATTTTAGCAAACTGATGTATTTAAATTGATAAGAATCTGTATTTGTTTGAATAGCTTTCCAATAACGCATTGTATGTGACCATGTTCGGAGTCTCTTTGCGCGATCGAATCAAGAATGAGGAGATTCGTAACAGAACCAAAATTACAGTCAGAAATTGCCCGGCGGATTAGTTATTTGAAATAGAACCAATGGCCGATGGAGTCGTAGAGTTCTGGAATGGAGACCAAGTACCGGCAAACGCGGTGTAGGGCGTCCACCAGCAAGATGGACAGACGATCTGACTTTAACTGCAGAATCGTGCTAAACACAGGTCACATACAACCGGTCCTATTGAAAAATACTTGGGTCTACCTATGTCCAGCAGACGTGATATGATAATGATGATGTGAACATTTTCTCAGAAGAAAGATTTAGATTGAGTATAGTAAGCTATTCTATATAGTATAGTAAGCTATACAGTCAGCGTGATAGCAGCCTATAGACGCTCGAATATCGTGAAGATATCACTAAACTTGTATAATGTATTATATCACATTAACCAGTAATTTCACTGCCTATATCACCCTTCAAACAGAACAAAGTGAGGTACTAACGTAGGAGACCTCTGTTTGAGTTCTACCTCTAGTAAATGTACCTCACCATCATCATCGTCATTACAGCCATTGGAAGTCCACTGCTGGACATAGGCCTCCGCAAGAAAGGGGGAATGTATTTATAATTGCCGCGCTGGGGAAGCGTGTTGGCAATCGCAGAGCGCAGCTTTCGCGATGAAAATGCTGCTGCCCAACCCCAATCTATGCATTTGAGCTACGCTGTCTCGGAAGGGCATACCGCCATCTCTCGGTCACGACACCTGGTACAGAGGGAGGTAATATTCTACTCTGCCGGTACTTCACGGCTTAAATGTACTTCATGTTTTTTTTGTAATACCTTATTCATGCGATCATCCACTGATATGGGTTATTTACATATTGTTAACACCACCATCGTTTATCTATTAATGAAAACCTTATCATAATCGCGTCAGTACTAAACGAGTTTCTCCTATGTTAAATACGTGAAAGTTTGTGAGGAAGTTTTTTACTCTTTCTCACTTATACTACTCAGCAGATCTGACGAAAATTGGCACAGTAATAGGTGATTGTCTGGTTCCTCCAGTTCCCGGAATATAAATCTCGGAATATACCATAAAGCCTTTCTTTGTTTAGGTTAATGGCACAATCGATATTGTTCCTTTCTTGTACGGCTAGGGCCGTGGGTTTGATCCTGATACTTGCGTTTGTTCTGTGTCTGGGTGTTAAAAATATGAATTTAAGTGTTATATTTGTGATTCCTCTGTTGTCCGTAACATAAGTGATTTATCTCGGAATCAGATCAACGTATAAGTAAATTTGTTGTTATTGATATTAAAGTCATGACTTTCGGGCGAATAGCTAGAATAATATGTTTAAATTTTATTTGAATAATTCAAAGTTCATTATGGAAAATCTTCATTTTCTGTTCAGATAAATAGTTTCCACAATTATTTATGTGTAATTGCCATATACATATTTTTTGGCAAACATATTAACAGATATGTACGTCTACATCTTTTGTTGTTGTTTTGCAATCACCTTTAAAATAGTTTATTTAAATTGTTTAAATGCATGTAGACACTTAAGCTTAAGTAAATGCCAAGTGTTATCAAGTGTGACATAGATAAAGGTAATTAACACGAATAACTTTGATATTAGTGTAATGGTACAGATTACAAGTTGTTCCCGCGACTTTGTCCGCTTGGAATAGTACTGACTTTAGGCAGAAGATTCCCCTCAAAATATATATTTTTTGAACGAGTGTGTCATATTTTTGTTTGATCCTTCGCCCTTATTAGTGATATCGTGATTTTATTTAGCCATAGTTCACCATATCATAATTATCATACCAGCTATTGAAAGTTCACTGCTGGACATAAGCCTCTCCAAAAAAGGGGGAAGTTTGCCGCGCTGGACTAGCGTGTTGGCAATCGCAGAGTGCAGCTTTGTTTCGGATGGATATACCGGCAGCTGTTGGTTTTGGTACCTTAGTCGCCTGTTACGACACCTGGTACAGGAGGTACTATTCTACTCTGCCGATATCTTACGGTTTAGTTACTCATTGTTATATTAGATATCCAAATCAATTGAGCCGTTTTAGAGATAACCTCAAACAAACAGACAGACAGGTAAACATTAAAAAAATGATATTTAGTTGTATATACAGTGTATACATCCATATGCATTTAGTCAAAAGCAGTTATTACAATATTTCTAATTGATATGTATTGATCAGCTGACCTGACAGACGTCGTCCTATTTTAAATGGAGATACCAACTATCATATCTCTTAAATTGGATGAAAGTGTACACAGTAATTAATAAATAATAAATATCGGTTCGGGTTTTTAGAATTTTCTCCCGGACAAACTCCGTGACACACTATATGTAAATATATTTATATTATACATATATATATGTATTTAAATTAAAGGAAAAGCTAACTGACTGACCGATTGACATATCAATGCAGGGCCTAAACTTAACGGTTAGAAACTTGAATTATGCGTTTTAACGTAGGGGTGCACTACAAAAGGATTTTTAAAATTTCACCCCTTAAAGGGACAAAACGGGGTTCAAAGTTAGTATGAATCTTTGCTGATTTTAAAGTTTAAAGATTTTTCTTAAAAATCATCCCTTAAGGGGTAAATAGGTGGTTGCAAGGTTAGTATGATAGTTCTACAACTTAACGCGGGTGTAATCGCGGGATACTATCGAGACAAAGAAGATGATGAACCAAATTTGATTAAGATCGATTCAGTCCGATCGACGTTTACCGGACAAACATTGTGACCCGTAATTTTAATATATTTTTCTTACTTCCTCTTACGTTCCATTCGTTCTTTACAATCCAAAGGTTGCCTGAAAGGAATCGCGTCTTGCGATAAGGTCGGCCATTGTATTTCACAATTATTGTTTTTATTTACATGTGTTACTGTGTCTGGTGTACAATACAGAGTTTATTATTATTATATAAAGATAATATGCATATACAAAATATGTATATATATTATACAGGAAGAAATTCTCAGAATAATACTGAAAACTGCTATAAAATATATTGCGTCATTCAAAATATGTAAGCGTACAATGTGTTAAGAAGAAAAACAAGCAGCTACATCGTTGTATTTTATGTATTAAGTGTTTTATTGTTATTTTATTTATTTATTTGACTCAACAACGTTTTTTTGAATTTTAACAAACGTTGCAACAAACACTTATATGTAAGTACATCTTTATAAAAATGCTTTCGAAATTTTCGAATGCGAATTGAAAATATTCGTAATTATTTGGTTTTAAGAAGTAACAAAGCAACTGCTTTTTATTAATACACCCTTGTTGCACTCCGCAGTTTCTCCCGCGTTGAGTTGTAGACCTTACATACTAACTTTGCAATCCCTTTTACGTTTTTAAAGGTTAATTTTCAAAAATTTTTATACCCATATTTTTTTTTACGGTGAACCTTTTTACTGAATTTCGTTCAAATAATTTAATAAAAAGGAAAGTTACTTACTAACTTAGCGCCCCCGTTTTACCCCCTTCGGTGGATGAATCGTTTTTTTAATAATCGTTTATTATTGCTCCACAAAATTAAAATAGGAACCTCTTTGCAAAATTTAAGTTTCTTTTCCTAATAGCTTAGGCTCTGCGTTGGTAGGTCAAAAATAGGTTTTGTCACTAAAAACGCTGATGTTTAAAAATTCATAATAATACAAGAAAAAAAATCCAAGAAATTTTGTCAATAATATTATGTTTAACACAATACAAGTTCTCAAAATAAGTTTACACTAGCTTTCCGCCCGCTTCTTTGACCGCCTTTATCGCGTCCCTGAGGAACCCTTTTTATTACGAAAAGAATTCTGTGTCGTTCCCTGACAGGGAAACTATACAAAAAGTCGGGCAGATTGCATTGATAAATCTAAAAACCCGGATATATCCCACAGGAACATATTTTCGGGATAATATGTGCCTATTTACCATAAGCCGTGAGGTACCGACAGAGTAAAATTGTACCTCCCTCAGTGTCAAGTTGTCGTAAGAGGCGTTTAAGGTACAAGAACCGATAGATGGCGGTACATCTATCGAAAATAGTGTTGCTCAATTGCACAGGGTGGGGGTGGACAGCAACAGCAATTATGGGCAAAATTCCCTTTTCTTGGGGAGGTCTATGTCCAGCAGTGGACTTCCAATAGCTGTAATGATGATACTTAAGTATGCGAGTTGCTTAAATTTCACTTTTATTCTAGACCATCATAAATCTCTGTGTCAAATTTCAACCCCCCCCCCCCCTCAAGGAAGGGGGACTTTTGCTTATTATTGGTGCGCTGGGCATGCGTGTTGACAATCGCATAGCACAGCTTTTGCGATTACAATGAGTTACAATTTGAGTTACAATGTTTCTCTGTCGGTTATGTAATAAATTTCCTCTTACGACACCTGGTGTAGAGGGAGAAAGGTATTCTACTCATGGCGATCTTATATTTATATCTAGTGATATAAATATGCACTTTATATCCCGTCCCTCGAGAACTCGCTTTTCTGGAATTGAAAGATATCTTTATCGTACTCTATATTTACAACTGCCACTACGAAAAATATAGTGTCGATATGTTAGATGAAAAATTACTGAAACACGTGCCGCAGGAACTGTACATTTTTTTAAGATAAAAGAGGCTTATGTGTAGTTCCAGACGGGTACAATATAATTTATCCCCTTTCTCGAGGAGGCCGTGTCTAACAGTGGGCGTTCTGCGGCTGCTATGATGGTAATGTTGATGATGATGATGATGGTGATGATGATGATGATGAAGATGAAAATTTAAGTAAAATTAATTAAAATATGGATTTATATCCCGCATAATACCCGCTCTACACCGATTTCCTACCAATAAAACGATTACATTTTCAAAATAAATACACAGACACCAGAAAAATTCTACGTTTTATGTTTAATATACATGATAAGATTAGGCCATGTCAAGTTACATATAGCAATAATATAAAAAGATCGTTTCAAATTAACTTTACCTGCGTAACATATTTTATGTCGTGCAATAAATAGAGAAATTAGCTTAATTTGATGCCAATGTTTTTCTAAATACTGTTTTCTGATTCCAACTTCATAGATTTGTTCTGAGTCATCAAAAGTCGTTGGAGTACAAAAAAAAACAAATATACGACAACATTATCCGTACCAAGAATTTCGAAGTCAGCTACATTTGATTTGATTTTTTTTAATTCTTGTTATTTGTATTCTCATTGTAATTTTTTTTTACACTAGCAGCACCGCGCGGTTTCACTCGCGTTAAATTGTAGAGCAAACATAGTATCATATATGCTTCGCTGTGTAGGACCAATGTCCTAGCGTGATGTTATATAGCCTATAACCTTACCCGATAAATGGACTATCCAATGCTAAAAAAATTTTCAAATCAGAGCATCGGTTTCTGAGATTAGCGCGTTCAAACAAAATTTCTAAAGTTCTTTATAATATTAGTCTAGATTTAAACTGTGATGTCATTTATTGACAATATATAATTAAATAATTACAGTCGAATTGTTAATCGGTTTGTGGTCAATTGGTTTTGTAGCTTCTTCAGTGTCAAATCAACGTGACTCAATCGTCTCTTCTTAAAGACGAAAGTGTTATTTTATTTGTGAATGCCTTCGTAATATTTGATTGATTGGCTTAACTTTCACCTTTTCTCTTGTCGGTGTATTATTTAAAATTTGCTATAACATTTCATTATGCAGGTATCGGCAAAGTGGAATATTCTACATGAGGTAGACGTCGTACAAAGGTCGGCTTTAGTAGGTACTGAAGCCGACCTTTGTACGACGTCTAAGTGAGGTCACTCTCATCTATTTCTACCTACAACAATAGTATCTGAATTGTTGTTTTCCGTATTTGTTATTGATGATTTGAATTTAAGAGTATCATCATCATATTAGCCATTGGAAGTCCTCTGCTGACATAGACTTCCATGAGGTATCCCTAGCGCGTTGTTTACTTAGTGACATGAGTACCTATTTTATATCACTAAGTAAACAGTAGGCAGAGTTGAATAGTACCTCCCTCTTAACCAGGTGTCGCAAGAGGTGACTAAGGTACCAGAACCGACAGTTGGCGGTATATCTATCCCAGACAGTGTAGCGATTGCCAACATGCTTGCCCGGTGCGGCAATTATGGGCCAAAAACCTGCTTTTAAGTAACACTGTCGGATAGATATGAGTATGTATGTGTAAGAGTGTTTGTTAGAATAGTACCTTCACCTGTATCAGGTGTTGTAATAGGCGAATAAGGTACCGGAACCGACAGACAGCCGCATATCCATCCCCCTTTTAGGGAAGATGGTGGACATAGCACCAATGGATTTCCAATGGCTGATATGATGATGATAGATGCTGAAGAAACAAAAGTTCCTGACATAAATATTTGTCATCGAACCGACGACCTTCAGCGCGCGAGATAGAGGCACTACCGGAATGTTCATCGGGCCCGACAGCTATCGACAACTACACAATTAATCAAAACGTAAAATGTTTACTGCTGTACATAAGGCTACCCAAAAAAGGGGGAATTCTGCTTATAATTGCCGCGCTGGTGGCAATCGTGGAGCGTAGCTTTAAACTTGATATACCGCCATCTATCGGTTCCAGTACTTTAGTTACCTCTTACAATAGTATAGGGTATATTATAGGTACGTAAAGTACTTCACACCTTTCTAATCTGTTAATAATTTACAATTATAAATAAATAACAAATAAAAAAATTCCCACAACATTTCATACACTGAACTGATCCCGTGATATGTCGCTCAAAGCACTTGTGTTGCGAACATCAGACAACAGAGGAATCACTGATATACTACTTAAATGCATATATTTAATACCCAGACAAATTTCACCATGTAAATATTTGTCCTGGGTGGGGATAGATCCCACGACCTACGGCGCTCAAGACATCGAACACAAAACAGATCTATTGAACTGTTACAATATTTTTTATAATAAAAAAGTGCAACATAAAGAGAAAGTCGATACAATCACGATAATTACAGTGGTATATAAACTGCATACACTTTCATTTCTATGTCAAGTGCGAGTTGCAGGGAAAGTGGTGCCACCGGTTTGGCAACTCGGCTGCTATTAATCAACATGCAAACGACAAATGTGACTATGGATTTTTTATTTTGGGCGCCATTACGGTGCGCCTGAGATTATTTCGGGTTTTATTGCTCTCTATTTGATGATGTTTTTAAGTGTGCGTTATATATATTTATTTCTTCATACTTTTGCTAAATATTTGCCACATTTTTTCGTGAAATCTTCATCATAGCAGCCGTAGTTCGTCCACTGCTGGACATATGCTTACCCTAGAAGAGGAGAATTCAGCCCAATGTATTTTTTGAACATTTACGCGTTCATTAATATTAAAACTACTCTTTAAAATGATGTTTTACTCCGATAACGGTCAACAAATGTTGTTGAAAGTTGTTACAAACAATATTTTGCTATTCTCGAGAACGGTTGTCGAGAGGTGATCGAAATGTCAAACAAAACATGTCAAAAGTTGAATAAACTGTTGTTTTATTGCCCATAGTTGCTTCATTGTATGATTTAAATGAATGTCATTCAGTGGCCTATTTTAAAACTTATCTGTTGGCCTTGGAGGTACCTTAAAACTAAGATTACCGCTGGGTCACGCGAGACACTTATAAGAATCTGCTTGATTAAAGTGATAAAAGTTAATTCAATACTCAGCGATTGGTGTTACCCCTACCGGCGTCGGCGTTAACAAATCACAGACTTAATGAGTTTAATTATTGAAGTTATTACTGGCCAATGTATTAAATTGTTTCTTATAATGGCGCCACTGAAGCAAACTGAGCTTAAAACAAATATACTTATGTATTATTTAGTTTTATTATCATTATCATCATTATACCCGCCATTGGAAGTCCGCTGCTGGACATAGGCCTCTCCAAGAAAGGAAGTTTTTTTTCTCATAATTGCCGCTCTGGGCAGGCGTGGTGACAATTGCAGAGCATAACTTTGCGACGGATATGCTGCTGCCAATCACCATTCTGTTAATTTAGAGCTGCGCTGTTTCGGATGTATCCGATACCGTCTGTCCATCGGATACAGTACCTCAGTCGCCTCTTAGGCCACCTGGTACAGAGGGAAGTACTACTCAACTCCGGCACTCCGCGTCACTATATTGTCTAACACTTAATCAAAATATAAAAGTGTGTCCTCAGAGATGTGGCGATTAGAATTTTAATTTAAGAGATTGTGAAATGGCTCTAAGGTAATATTCACTTACGAAAATACACTTGAAGGTTGTGCCAAGGCCGATGGCGCAAGCTGCACCACGTGGATTTTATTTATTCTCTCTCTGATGCGATGTTGACTCTGATGACCTTGGAAGATACAATCAATGATTTAATTAATTCACACGATATGTACTTTATTTCCCTTTTAAATAATGTTGCTCGAATGAAGGTGCGTACGATTGGACGGAACGGATATATATATACATATAAAACTAGTAAATATCTTATATCCATCCACAACAGTGTAGCTCAAATACACAGGGCGGTGATGGGCAGCTATGTCCCCGTCGCGAAAGCTGCGCTTTGCCATTGCCAACACGCATGCCCAGCGCGGCAATTATAGGCAAAATACTCCCTTTCTTAGAGAGGCCTATGTCCAGCCGAGGACTTGCAATTGCTGATATTATGATGATGTAATGTCATATTGCAACACGTAATTCTGTCAACTGTCAAATGTCTGACACTTATGTCAAGCTGCACGAGGTTACGTCAGAATAATTAATGCAGTCGTAAAGATTTCATAAATGTAAAATTTCGCGCACATTTTTTTCTTTCGTTAGTACATTCTTCTGACAATACCACAATAGATGAATTAGCGAAATCGACCCAGCCGTGTACGCGTGAAGCCGTGATCGAGGGAATGCGAATAATTTTTAACATACTATAGATACGTCTTATTGCCCGTTGCGTCAAGCATGAACACGTAAAGTCTAATCAATTTTGTAATAAAGCCATTTAAAAGTAGATTTATAAATCTTCCTTTTAATCTAATTTCTAAGCTAAATTATTATAAAGTTTAAATAAATTCCATTCAGTTGTTTTTGCTGGAAAGTGGTACTTACATTTTTCACATTAGCGATGGTAATTTTAGTAGGATATAGAAATGGAGTCAACAATTCTTAAAATATCAAGTTTGCTTTGAATAAGTTGGAGTTTGCCAGTTACTTCCTACCAAACTTAAGCCGTCGCTTTTTGAAAATTACAAATGAAACACAGCTCTCGGCGAATCCATTGCTAATTTTAAACCTCATAACGAGACCACGATAATTTGTCAAAATTGCAGCGATTACCAGACCAAAATAAAGGCAAGCTGACGCAACCACCGTCTGCTGGTCGCGGTTAGTAATTATCGCCAAGACCTGAGTGTAAACAGAGGCGTCTTCTATTACGCAAGATTATCGTATTATGGGATATCCAAAGGAGGTATCGTATCTCAAATGAAACAGGATGGGGATGGGCAGAAGCATTCCAGTCGCGAAGATACGCTCTGTGATTGCGATCACGCCTGCCCAACGCGGCAATTACGGGCAATATTTCCCCATTCTTGAGAAGGGGACATGAGCCGCAGTGGACATTCTGCGGGATATGACCTCCACACGGATGGAGGAATTTTGCTATTTGTGGCTTCGAGACGTTTATGTTACAGGGCATTTAATCTTAGCTGTTTAGATGGATATAACGTCAACTGTACTCCCTTGCCTTAGTCGACCCTAGGACACTCAGTTTAAGAGGAGGTACTATTCTACTTTGCCAATACATAATATCAACTGGGCTAGTAAGCAAGTTGTGCAATTGACATAATCAAGGACTACTTATGAAACTCCATGTGAGTGTGTGAAATTCAAGTGTGAAATCAATGTGGTGTAAAAGATGATGTTGTGACAACAAAGGAATGTTGAGATGGTTTGGATATGTAGAAAGAATGGATGACTGTACAAATAGAACGGAAGTGAATGAAAAGTCGGTATAGGACGACCAAGGCAATCATACCTTAACCGCGAAGAAGAGATATTAAGAAAAAGCCAGGTCTTTGGTATCAAGAATAAACAAAAGAGTAAGAAAGGACTAGAGCAAGCAAAGGAAGCGAGAGAGGTATGCCAAGATCCTCGATGGAATATAATCTTAGTCACTTACTATTCTGCAGCTTACTAAGCCAAGGTACAGGTGAGCTGGTCTCCAACACATAAAATCTGAGTGCATACAATTGCCTAGTGAAGTACGAAGTAAGATAGAAGATGATAGCCGTTACCATGATCCCGTTGTAATGGATGGTAGAGTAGTATGTAGAGTTCTTGCTTGAAAAATTGTCCTGCCAGTTCAACAACTTTGCCTACAGATTAAGGTTATGATAAAATAAGGTTATGAAAATCTTAATTTACACACCAAATAGTATCAATGAGGCCGACCTTGGTCTACCTAATTTTATACTTATTAAAATTCATTGTCGTCTCTATCTCTAAGCCACGTCCCGGCTCTATGTTATTCTCTACTAGACAACGTAAATCGTTAATCTCTAGGTAATACATAACAATCGACGTGTCTGCGTGTACAGGATCCGAATTAGATTGATTGCTTTTTAACGCTAACAAGTCACGATCCTCTTTCAACTTTGATATTCGGCTTTTTAGCATTTCAAATGAGCGTTGCCACTGAACATTTGTCAAGTTGGCACGCATGAGACTGGAGGATTTAGTTAGGATTTGTCAAGTCTCACGGTGTTATGTAATCAGTCGTCTACGTGAATGAAGACAATGTGATCGCAACAGACATGTTCGTGTCTGTCTTCGGTGAAGCAGGTGCTTGTTGAATATCGTGGTATACTTGGTGATGGTCGCTTGCTTCGTGTGAGTTACTTGTCGCTTCTTCTGTGCAGTTAAAAACATCTTTCAAAATACTTAATTTGGTTCATCAACATCACCAGCCGTAAGCAGCCTTCCTGAATAAGAAGGAATATCCTAATCGCAGAGTGTAACATCGCGACGAGCATGCTGCTGCTAATGGATGGATGGAATAGCGGGAATAAACCTCATCAGCTTGATCTCCTTATGAGCGAAAAACTGACTCTGAGTAAAGTCTTACGGACATCAGACATTAGATCATAAATATAATTAAATACATATTTAACACCCAGACACAGAACAAATAGCCATCTTATAGATGTTTGTTCTGAGTTGAGGTCGACTACAAGACAGGATCACTACGTTTGCTTTGAGTGAGTTCGTTTATTATTGGGTCCTCAAAGTACGAGTCTAAATATAAAGTTAACACTTGAATTACTTTAATTTGTAAAGATTTTAAGTAACTCGTTTTCTTGAAATCAGATCTGGACGCCTTGCATATTTTAATAATTTGTCAAAGTAAGTTTATGCTTTCAGCGTTCCTTAATTCAAGTTCGGCCTCCACTTTGAAAATTGGTCACGTGAATATATAAAATATAATATGGTTATAATTGTTAAAGGCGCGGTTCGCTTGTATAATATATATGTATGTAATACTTCACACGATGCCGCAATTTTCATTTAAAACGAACGCATTTCTATGTATGAATTAATTTCCCATGTACAGTTGCTTGAGCAAAACTGACGAATTATAATATTAAATATACAAAAAACATTAGAATTTTTGTTACAATCAACTATTTTCAATTAAGCAATCAATGTGGGGTAACAAAATTATGTTGTGGCAATAATAGACAAAAGAATGTTGAGATGGTTTGGACATGTACAAAGGATGGATGAAAGTAGAATGACTGCACGAATATATAGAACGGAAGTGAATAGAGGGACTGGTGTAGGACGACCTAGACGAACATATCTTAGCCAGGTAGAAGAGGTGTTAAAGAAAGGCCAGATCAGAAGTACCAAAATAAACGAGCATGTATGAAAGGATTAATACGAGTAAGGGAAGCGAAAGAAGTATGCCAAGATCGTAACAAATGGAGATCTATAGTCTGTACCTACCCCTATGGGATACACGCGTGACTTATGTATGTATGTTAGCTATATTAATTTATTTCATCCAACCGCTATATGAACATTTCGAATAAATTAATTTCAAAGCGCAAAAGATTTCAACAAAATCGTTTGCACAACCATATAAATAACTTTAAAACAACACCCGACCATCCCTAAACTCTCATCGCTGCCAGCAGTCGTCGGTGCGAGCTGAGGAATTATAATAATGGGACCGTGTTAATCTCCTCCGTGGAAGGGAACTGGGTCGGCATTGTTCACGCCACTCATTAAAGGGGAGGCATTTATACTAATACAGCTAGAGGTATTAAACCAACCAGATGGACGGACGACTTGGTGAAGGTTTTGGGTGACGTCTATATGATGATATGATGATGATGTGTAATTTTATGATTGTGTTTATCGTCCACTGCTGGACATAGGCCTCCCCAAGTAATTTCAAATGATTTGCATGCGGCATGCATCAAGCACGACCCTGCGGTTCCAGTCAGGTCGTCATTCCACGTTGTCAGTACGTTGCGCTTGCCGGTGTGTGATCTTAGTCCCAGAACCTAACGGCTCCATCGGTTCTGCGTGCTGTGCATTTTGCTATAATAAATGTTGAGTACACGCACTAATCATATAATATAATAATAATACTCTTTATTGTACACCTCAATTTACAAACAATATTTATAGTATTTAATACACAGTGAAGTGCTATTGGCGGCCTTATCGCACATAGCGATTTCTTCCAGGCAATCTTTGCATGGAAAATGTGTGGTAAACATATTTAAAAAATATATAATTTGTTCATGTTTTAAATCTAGCTCCTAGCGTCAGTTGGGATCTCTGTTTTTTGCCCACATCGACAATGGTTCTTTGATTGCTGCTGCTGTCTACAAAATCATGCCGCTTCTTTGCAAAGTCAGACTCAAATCATTCACAGTGGAACCATTTTCTATATCTTTGGCAAATTTCGAGTGGTCAAGTCACCACGTATATCCTTGTGATATCACGAGCGTCTATGGACTGCGGTGACGCGTATGCGGATTGTGTGGTTCTTCGACTTGGGCTTTGGTTTATGGAAATGGTTTATGTTGAAATTATTTTTTTTATTGACGGAAGAAACACTTTGTTTGTGCAGGTTCGATAAGGTTTTCAGCATTTCCAAAGCTGTCAAAATGTCTCAATTGATACTGAACTTTACGCGTTAGACATAAAATTCAAAATTGCTTAGGAAGTGTCGACATATATTGCTGTATGTTTAAGGTTAATCATGAAATTAATTGTGTGAACGTTAAACGATTTGCTTAAATATGTATTGAATGAGTAAAGGCAACATTATTTTTTTTTTAATTTGGACCAACAAACAGTTGCACAACATAGTTTATTAACATAAAAGTTTGTGGTAAATCACATTATTATCATCATCATACCAGCCATTGGAAGTCCACTGGCTGGACATAAGCCTCTCCAAGAAAGGAGTTTTTTTGCCAATAATTGCCGCGCTGGGCAATCGTGTTGGCAATCGCAGAGCGCAGCTTTCGCGACGGGGATGCTGCTGCCCATTCCTACCCTGTGCATTCGAGCCGCACCGTCCGGATAAATATACCGCCATCTGTCGGTTCTGGTACCCCAGTCGCCTCTTACGACTTCTGATGCAGTAGGAGGTACTATTCTACTAAACCGTTACCTCATGGCCTATATATTATAATATAATTCAACGTCAACGTGGAACGTCCACTGCTTAGCCTTTCCAAAAAAAGGAGTTTTGCCCATTTTTACCGCGCAGGGCAGTCATGACAAGAGCGTATGTTTTCGATGGGAATGCTGCTGCCCATCCTTTTGTATTTGAACAATGCTATTTAGGGTGTACCGTCTTTCGATTATGGTACCTCCGTCACCTCTCACGACACCTGGTGCAAGGGTACTATTCTACAGTACCGGTATTCCCAAGTCTGCGACAGTCAATATGTACCACACCAATTTTGAAGCGAGTGTGGCATATCATCTCGTTGGTTTACGTTGATGATATCCATGTGATGTTCCAAGCAAAAATAGACTACGGTAGCCGCTTACTATCTTAACCGGAGAATTTCTTTTTGTAAAAATGCACTCAGCCGTTTCATAATTTACAATACACGCGACAGCCACGCAGGCTTTCACGGCGGCCCCATTTGGCTTATTCGAAAGGTACCGCTCGAATGAAAAGCCCAATTTCATAAGGGCAATATCTGTGCCAACTTTCACCTGGTACCACTCCAGTGGATTTTAATCGGAACACCGGTGTGTCTAATGAGGCGGTGATCGAGACACCCAGGCCCACTTCCAAGGCCTAGAAAGGCAGCCGATTATGGTACCTTGGTACTGCATAAATTAGTCATTAATTAATATCGCAAACTATCTGGTCGGCTAAAGGTCGGTCGTTGACTCCGGTTTAGAGGGGTGAATGTATTTACTTGGCAATGTATACAAATAAATAAAATTGGAGTGTGTGTTGTCATACCTTATAAAAGCTTTTCACTAAAAAGTAAATATATATATGTACTTATGTATATGTATGAATGCTTGCATATAATATTATACCATGAAAGTGGCAAACAAGCATGCGGCCTGCATAATCATTTAAATAAAATCTTTTACCCCTTTTTTGAAAAACCCCATAATGTAGTTCTCTGGAAAACCCTTGCAGGGAGCACATTCCATAACGCCTTAACGTAGGTTGGAGGTATTGCCTCTAAAACCGTTGGATACGCGACAATTTCGGTTCCAAAGTGTGTGGGTGAACACCCTGTCGATGGCGAGCGTTGCGGTGATAAAGACTAACTGTTGGCATCATGTCAAACCATTTCTCGGAACAAAGCCCATTGTGCAAGCGGTAGAACACACATAAGGATGCAAAGTTTTTCCTTAGACTTAGGGGCCTTAATACCGTTTGTACCGATGGGGTCAAAGGATCCAAGCTTAGGTGCTCCTGCCTACAGATAGTAGCAGTACTCACGTGAGGTTGGACTTGCGACTTATAATTGAAGTCTTTGTTTCGCTGTGAAATACAACTTTTTCCTGTTCAGCACATATATACGAAAGTAACATTTAAGAATATATTTTTTAAAATGATTTTTTTAATTATTGTCTGTTTTTTTCGGAAAATTTTCCGAAAAGGGTGGACCGATTTTAAAGGACTTTCTATGGGAGGTAGTTGATGTTATAAAGAGAAACAAGCTTTCATTATTTATATTTCTCATAGGAATTTGATATAGGCGAAAACAATTAAGTGTTTGGATTTACTAATCGCATTTTACATAATTAATAATTTACAAATTGATAAAATTAATAATAATTTTATACTTTATTGTACACCTAATATTTATAAACAAAAAAAAAAAGCAGTACATAGTAATCCGTACAATTGGCGGCCTTATCGCATACAGCAATTTCTTCCAGCCACCCTTTGCATGGAAAATCGGATATATATGGAAAACAAAGTTCGAGACCGCGTCAAAGCCGTCCTAGAAGACTTTTACTCCAATCAATACTACTCTTAATAAAATGGTGGTTAATTTCTTTAATGTTTATCGAAATTTATTCATTATTTACAAGCTGTGCCCGCGACTTCGTCCGCAAGGAATAGGTTCTTTGGGTACCACACCTCATTATCTTAATTTATATAAACTTTGAATGTCATATTTATATACATCGAATCAATAGCCTTAAAAATAAGTTTCTAGTTTCTAGCCCTAAACATAGCTATACATTGATACATTTTATCCCCCCCCCCCCCCTCCTGCCCCTTACAACCCTTATTCTGTATTCTAATGTAGACAGATAGTATTTGAGTATTAAAATTGTAATCCCTCTGTTGTCAAGTACCTTAAGCTACTTATCTCGGAGTAAGGTCAAATTACGAGACGTTACGTATTTTTTTATATATGATGCGGCTAAGTCGTTTTTTTAGAGCATGCAATGTATAATTGTGAGGTACTGGCAGAGTAGAATAGTACCTCCTCCTGTACCAGTTGTCGTAAGAGGTGACTAAGGTATCAGAACCGAAAGATGGTGGTATATCCATGCGAAACAGTGCAGCCCAAATGCACAAGGCGGGGTTGGACAACAGCATCTCCGTTGCGAAATTTACGCCCTGCGATTGCCGACACGCTTGCCCAGCGCGGCAATTTTGGGCAAAATTCCGCCTTTCTTGGGGAAGTTTATGTCCAGTGGACTTTTAATGGCTGATATGATGATGATGAATTATCCATCAAATAAGTTTATATCAAATGTGTGTGCGAGTGTGTGTTGTAATACAATTTTGTAAATTAAATTGTTGTAATAATGCTTGATATTAACATGGTGATAGAAATTCGACCATATTATTATTTCCCATTAATGAAATTTAGCAAAAACTTTCATGATTTGCTTGACAATCAATGTTTACTTCGTTTAAGTATGTCAGTGTGTCATTCTAATAATAGTGTGTATTGGTTGATTATTATTAATTGCATGTGTTTATAGAGTATTGTTGACGGGCCCAGTGGCGCAAATGGCAGTGATCTTATGCGCCAAAGGCCGTGGGTTCGATCCCCACCCAGGACAAAGGTTTATATGTTTTTTCTGTGTCTGGGTGTTGCCTATATGTATTTTAGTAGTATATTTGTGGTTAAGCGACTTATCAAGTAATCAGGTCAATGTATGAGATGTTTTGGGAATTTATTATTTATTTTTTATTGTAAATAAGTAGATTTATGCACTTCTTCTCTATATTAACTTTAACTGTATCAATTTCACGTTCATCATAGACTTAACGAATAGACTGTTGTTATTTTATCAAAACTTGTAATCCAAATGAACGTTAATAAACCTAAAATATACAAATAAAAATCTCCATTGACTGATTTATTATTTATTGACCGTAACTCATTTATTAGCCGTCTCCCATGGTTTTGCCAGAGTAGGGTGCCTTGTATATAAAAGTGTTTTGGATTTTACAACCCTTATTCTATTATGATTTCAAGTTAGATTTTTATGAAGTTAGTGTAATAGTATGTTTCACTGCAGCATATAGACACTCGTAATATCACAAGGATATCACTAGCGCGTTTCCAACCTTGTGACTTGAGGATATTATTATTATGTCACATTAACCACATTACACGCTGCCTCTTTCACCCTTCAAACTGGAACAGCAATGAAAACGCTAATTATTATTAGCGGTAGAAATAGGTGAGAGTGAGGTATCAATGCAAACTTTTGTAATAATGCCAAATGTACTTTTGTATTAAATACCAAATGTATTACCTACTATTCCAATTTAAATGTGTTACTATTAAAATTATAATTTATTACTATTCCAATTGTAAGGTATTAAATGACTACTTACAATTTTGTAATAAGTAGTTTTGATGAATTTCAATATACATTTAAATTGGACCTCGGAGAAGGGTATAGATCACTTACAATTGATTTTAGCCGTGGGGTACCGGCTGAGTAGAATAGTACACCTCCTAGTACCAGGTGTCGTAAGAGGCGACTAAGGTACCAGAACCAACAGATAGCGGATATATTCACTTGAAACAGTGTAACTCAAATTCACAGAGCGGGGGTGGGTAGCAGCGTTCCAATTATAATAGCGACGCTCTGCGATTGCCAACACGCTTGCCTAGTGCGGCAATTATGGCCAAAATTCCCCCGGTCTTGGGGAGGCCTGTGTCCAACAGTAGTTTTAAAAATATACATGTTAAATCAGCGAGCGGATGAATGAGTTAGAAAAGAGAGATTGTTGTGGGAAAAGTAGGTTGTGTTAATGACACCTATCAATACACAGTGAGTATGGAGAGAAATGACCAGCCTTGAATGTAAACGAAGTAAAAAGTAATTTTGTCATTGTGATCTGGCAATTCCTGTTTTCGGATATTGAAATATAAATTTATTTAGTCAACATATTACGTTTACATTTTCTTATATAAACTTTATTTATATTATATATTTTTCTTTCTTACATCTTATTTACATTCACTCTTTCCATCCAAAGGTTGCCTGGAAGAAATTGACTCAGATATATTCAATTATTTTTATTTACATACCTTGACACACTGCACTTTGGACATCGTCGAATCTCACTTCCGTAAAAATGGAAATATCGCTCCACAAAATAACAGTTACAAATACCGTTATTGAAGGAACGTGGAGTTGCTAACAAAGATGGTCGTTACATAGTTAACTATAAATAGAATGTTTCCTACGGTTTCTTATTGCCACCATGGTTTAGGTCAAGGCGAACCGCGGCATCAAATCTGTTTAAATAATGGCCCAGTATTAACGTGTTCTCGTTTGTTTACCACCTATGAAATGACAGTAAAAGTTGAAATGCTAAGTGAATGGATTTCAAAATCCGGCTTTTAGAAGCAACTGCGCAAGGTCGAGATAAGCTAGGTGCAGGTGATGATATTTGGAATCATTCTGTTAGTTTCTTCATTAGTGACTAATGGCTTTACGTGTCCTCAACACAGAGTGTGAAATGTCTTTCTTCTCTTTGTTCTCAATTATCATCATCATATCAGCCATTGGAAGTCCACTGTTGCCTTTATTGCCGTGTTAGGCAAGCGTGTTGGAAATCGCAGAGCGCAGCTTTCGCGACGGGGATGCTGCTGTCCGTCTGCGCTCCGTGCATTTGTAGCTCAAATGCACGGATACCTGATTCAAGTGGATATCTGTCGGTTCTGGTGCCTTAGTCGCCTCTTACGGTACCTGGTACAGGAAAAGGTACTGTTCTACACTGCTGGTACCTCACGTGTGCTTGGTACTTAACGGAATTTGTTGTTGAATCGATAAATATCGTAGATACAAAAATATCACAATGAATTTGCATTACATTATAATTTTAATTTTCTAGAGGACATTAATGATTTTGATGTTTTCTTAGTTTATTTTAATTATTACGTATAGTCCTTTAATGTTAGAATAGGGATATTATGAATCCCTATCATCCCTACTAATATTAGGAATGCGAAAGTAACTCTGTCTGTCTGTTACGCTTTCCCGCTTAAACCTCTCAACCAATATTGATGAAATTTGGCATAGACAATCTGTAGACCTTGAGAAAGGACATTTTTTATTCTAAATAAGGGTTGTAAGGGTTCGAAAGGGGGGATGAAAAGTTGCATGGAAGTATCACTATTTTTAAAGCTAGAAATTTTAAACATATTATTTCAGGCCATTGATTCGGTATAATTAAACATGACATTTAAAGTTTAAATAAGTTAAGGTAAAGAGGTATGGTACCCAAAAACAATTCCACGCGGATGAAGTCGCGGGCACAGCAAGTATTATTATAAATAGCCAGTTGTTAAACTACTCAATTTTGAGCAACTTTTGTTTGATTTCCATATATGCGACATTTAATATAGTTGCCGAACAAAGATCCTGCGCGATGCATACAAAACAGCATAGTTTGACGTCATAAGAACCTAATCAAAAGTACAAGAGGCGTATGAACCGTCTTCAGGAAAAAAACCAAGATTGATTATAAAATTGTCATATTTGTTAGGCGCGGTGGTGAATTCGGTAGAGTTCCTGTCTTACTTGCAAAGAGATCGTTGGTTTGATTCCCACCCGGGACAAGTTTTTATCCGAGGGACTTTTGTGTTTGTTATCTATCTGGGTGTTAAATGTATGTATTTAAGTATTATTTTCTACACTCTCACCTATTTCTACCGCCAAATAGCTGTGTTCGCATTGCTGTGTTCCGGTTTGAAGGTTGAAAGAAGCAGTGAAATTATTGGGTAAATGTGACATATATCTTCAGATCACAAGGTTGGTGACACGCTAGTGATATCCTTGTTACAACATTGGGGTCACGTTTACCATCAAGCGGACAGTATGATTTTTTGTTGATTGAGTCAGCTCAACGTATTAGGTGTTGTGTGAGTTTATTTTTTTATTGTTGTCAAGCAATTATCTTTTTTTTCTATAATAAAAAACAATATATATCGATATGCGTAACATTTACCAGTATTTATTTAAATTTTTAACCTTTTCAACTGTCAATTATTATGCCTTATTTGGCATGCTCATTTACCATCCATCAACGAATCTCAGCTTTGATTTATTATAATTATTGTATCGGACGATGCTAAACAGGTTTTCAAAGATTTTATAAGCCTTTGCACATTTGAGAAGTCACGAAGGTCAATACTTGAACTACTAATAATTTCGTTTATTGTTTCTATGCACTCTTATTACCTCCTCGCTTAGATGTCACCAAGGTACATGCATATATTTCCTCAATATTTTCTAATATGAGATAGACCTCATACAAAAGGTACCTAATTGGTACCTCACTCTCACCTATTTGTACCGCCAAATTGCAGTGTTCGCATTGCTGTGTCCCGGTCTGAAGGGTGAGCGAGACAGATTTTACTGGGTAATTTGGCATAACATCCTCAAGTCACTAAGTTGGCAACGCGCTTGTGATGTCTATCATCATCGGCTATCTATCATCTAATATTCCTTGGCTGCAGTGACGCTTACTGGCACGCGGACTGCATGCTTGTTTGTCGATGTAGTCTAATGAAAAGAAAAGGTGATTCTAACATTTAAGCATTGACTGTTTATAATAAAACTATTCTCTCAATTTTAGAACTTTTAGGTAAGATCAAGATTGATATAGTATTTTGTATTAAGAGAAAATTACTACCCGATGAAAGTTACAATTACTACCCGACTTTTGTTAATGTTGAGAACCGTAGTGGCAAGGTAACCGATTCATTGACCAAAAAATGATAAATGCAAACTAAATCGCGTTTCAGTCGTTAAAAAAGTAGTTTACAGATTTATTTAATATAATGTGACACAAAAAGCAAATAATGATGAAAAATAATGTAGAAATCCCATCAAAGGGTCTTGAGGTTTTCCCATTAAAAAGACATTGTGACGTCACAGGCGGCAGTTGGTTTTGCAAATAAATAATATAGTATTATAGCTGTTGTTAGTGTGGATTCTGTTAACCCACTTTCTCGCTTATCATTTGCACGCATCTACTTTGAGAAGAATCAAGCCTGTTTACAGTTATTAATGTTTCTATACAAAGTTGTACCATACAATTGTTTTCTCATTGGTCTGGACGTTAAACCAGATGACTAACTTTAATATATACCGCTGGCTTTTTATCTTCCCTCTCAGTATTTGTGATTAGTGTTCGCAAAAGCTTTTAACTTTTTCGTCCTTCGGTTGGGCAATCAATGAATAAATCAAAATGTTTCTTTATCTATAAGATGCAGTTAATGCGGAAGTTTTTCAAAATTAACTTCGTATATTCATGTACAAAATTATTACGTTTGCGAAAGATGTACCTAATGTATATAATATACATAATGTTGTTTTGACGAATTTGTTCGCATATATTAAACATAAACGGGAGTATGCGCAACGTTGTTTTTTGTTCCACATAGATTTTACTGTAAGTTTCCAATAGATCTGCTTAGTTGTAAATACGGTTTTGCAACATCAAATACAGTGAAGGCCAGTTATGTGACACGTCATAGAACTGACAGATCAGGATGTTGAAGTAAGACAATTATGATTATATGATTAAAGACAATTTCTGTCTTAACAATCAAATAATTGCCACATAGTAAACCCAACATTATTATTACTCTTGATACTATGAACCTCGCACGCGATAATAATTGTCTATTTTATTCATCGTCGACTTCACAGAGGCATTTGATTATGTCCATCACGCTTCGCGGTCTTCATATGGAGATATGTTTTCCTTTTGAACCGACGGTGTTGAGGCACTCGGTATGCCCGCTTGTGTATCTGACTCATAAGGTCAAGGTTGCCTTGTTCCAGTCCGAACACGTGAGGTGTACCGCAGGGATCACGTTTTGGTCCGTTACTATTTTTTATTTATGGTCTAATGTCTAAGACAGTGATACCGATTAGTTATTCAAGGGCAATAATAAATCATACTATAATGTTGCCAACGGTATTACATACACAATATATTTTGAATATATTAATATGATCATGAGATTGTGTGAGGTAAGTTGATTGTCTTATCATAATTAATACAGATAATTGGCATTATTTTTATATTCTGCGTATTTCTTTTTTGTTTTGCTAAGAGGTTTGTTGGTAAGCGGTAAAAATGTTGTATGGTCGAAATATAATCATTAGTATTCTGCAATAGCTTGATGAGGTTCCTACTGAAATCTGAATTTGTCAGAACAAAGTTTTGCGGTCTGCGTAGTTGGTATTCTGACTAACACGACCGTCACGAGCCAACATTAAAATGTAATTAGGCTGAGTTGTTTAAATGTCAGCCGATTATAAATGAACTCCTATAATAATGATATTTCAAGCGTTTGTCTTTTGTGATAATATGAGGATAATGTTTATGGAAAAGAATGACTGAGAAAATGTCTATTTTTTAAGCGCTGTAGATTGACTGACTATACAAACAGTAGAAGGTTATAGACTTGACTTGGGCGTCAAATAGACGAATGTGATCCTTTTGAATATTACTGTTAGCAAACAAGCATACTGTAGCCTATACACGCTTGTATCATATCAGACAAGCGCGTCGTCAATCTTTTAAATTATTTCATCGGATCACTGCTGTTAGTACAAGTGGTAGAAGAGTTGACCTTTGAACGAAGATTAGAGAGACCTTAGTAAGAAACTTCGTTTTACTCAGAATAAAAATAAAACAACCTTTATTTATTGATGCTAGGTTTAGCCTTTTTATATCTATTTTGATTTCCAGTGTTTTTTGGGCATTAAAAAAATTCAAACGAAGTAACGTTTTTAAAAATCTGAATACATTTGAAATAAACCTTTTTAACCTAACTTAGTACTTTGAAAATTTAAAATAAAATCTTTAATTTATGGTGAGTTATTTGGTTTATCGTGATATGCCATTTTGCAGATAACAAATCGCAGTGTTCTACGTAAATTGGTATATCATTTTATTCAAGGTCCGCATGAAGAGGAGATCGTTGTTTATTTTTAAATGCATTACCTGCAATTTACATCACGAAGGATTATTGTGGTGGATAACACAGAGTAAAGTAAACAGCAGATCAGATACAGATCTGTTTTCATTATATTTCTTCATCTTTAATCTGAGTCAATTTAATAGTGTCATAATAATTTATAGCATTTAGAAATCCCTCGTGAAGAGATATTTATTTATTTGTTTATTATAGGTAGACTTACAGATTATTGTTATAAATACTAATATTCATAATATAATAATACATAAATATGAACTAGACGGTAACCTAGGAGATGTGTATAAGATATGTTAGACAAGACGTAAATAATGATAAAGAATAAAACCAAAAAATAAAAGTAGTACATATCGAATTGCCCTATCACATTTTCTTCTTTTATGTCAATCCAAAGGTTGCCTGGAAGAGATCGCTCTGAGCGATGAGGCCGAATATTGTATAATAATTTAGTTTTGTTTTTTGTCTTTATGTAATTTTCCGTATACAATAAAAAGTGCATTATTTCTCTGCTCTTACGCCGATTATGATATTTATGTGAAGGCTGAAAATTACTCGGTCGCCAGAATTTTTAAATTTTCCTCGAAAAGTAAGGAATCTATTATTAAAAATATCTTTGTCTTTCAGTTCATTGTAGAAAGGACACATTCGGGTTATTTGGTATTATTCTCGGTCGCGTTATTATTGGGTTCTATAAGGAACTATTGTTTTTTATACACCTTTAACGCGAAGGTATTGAAGATATTTAGGTAAACGGATTTTATATTATGTGTTGATGTTCATAGAATGGACAAGACTTGGTGATTTAGTTTACTATTTTCATAGATATCTCCGTTGACTGTATTAAACTCTATGCTATTGTTATTAATGTTTACCATTTATTTTGTTACAGAAAAATGGATAAGCTCTATCGAAACTTCACCACGACTTGACAGAATCGAGTCGGTTTTCTAAATACCAATTCAATTAAGGCCAAATCTATACTCACCATAACTAGAGACTTGCATCTGCGAAAGCAAGCAAACCAAAGGCAAGCAAATCAAAAGGTTTAGATAGATAAAAGGTATGAATAGAAGTTGATGTACACTAATTGACAATGCCAGCGATACTGTCAAAGATCCGCGAGCAGGCGTCGAGGGTGCCTCTCCAGCCGTCCATTGCTGTGGGCGTTGGAGTAGGGGTAGCTCTGGCCGCGTGTGCTTTGTACGGCACGAGGGAGAAGAAGCAACCACCACCGTGTCAAAACAACAATAATTATAAGGTGAGTTGATTGAGATGGATATACCGACAGATTGTGATGTACTGTTGCGGGTATATCATACTTACAGATGGTGGTATATCTATCCGTAACAGTGTAGCTCAAATGTTACCGTTTAAACATCCATATGCGTTGAGTGAAAATTATTACAAACAGACACTCCTATTTTATTTGTATTTATGTATTGATAATTTTGTGCAATGCCCTTACTATGTTTCTAAAAGTAATAACTCTTAGAATAAAAGGTCGTGTCGACTCAAGCAAATCTTTTTAAAACCGATTAGTCCTTTTCGGTTTTAGATGGTACAAACATGTATAGATTTTATTGTTCATAAAAGTAACTCTTGTATATACTTTCAAATGAATTTATTGTGAACATATTACTTCTTTTTCTCTCTTAATTGATGCTTCTCTTGATTGGTGGTTTAACTTGTGTTTGGAGAAAAATCTCTGTATATTAAATAAATAGAATAAGTAAGTCTTGTCAATTATAACCTTGCTAACTTTCTAAAAGTAGTTTACGAGTTAAATACAGTTTTTTTTGCTGACCTCACGTTGAACAATTATTGTGTCCCAGCTTCCGCCCGCGGCTTCTTCTGCCAGGATGTTTAATTTATATCGCGTCCCGTGGGAACTGTTTGTTTTTCCAGCTCAAGCGATTCGCATATCTCGAAATGATTTTATTGAAATCAGCCTGATATAATATATAAATAAGTATATAAACATCCGCTAATGGAAGTCCACTGTTGAACATAGGCCTCTCCAAGAAAGGGGGAATTTTGCCCATAATTGCCGCGCTGAGCAAGCGTGGTGGCGATCGCAGAGTGGAGCTTTTACTGCTGCCTATTTCTGACTTTTGCTACTCTGTTACGGATAGATTGACTACCATCTGGCGGTTCTGGTACCTTAGTCGCCTCGTACGGGGAGGTTCTTTTTTACTCTGTCGGTACCTCACAGATCAATTTAGTAAGTAAATAGAAATAAATAAGTTCAAACAACACCTCATACATTGATATGACTGTGAGATAAGTCGCTTAAAGCATTTGTGATAAGGATATCAGACAATATACCAGTATTATACTTAAATACAATATTGGGTGTAAAACCAGAAACAAGACTAATATCAATGTCTGATACATAAATGTTTGTGTTAAGATAGGGATCACTGAATGACCTATCGAGACCGTCATCGGTTCCAGACCTCATCTACGATTGATATTATCTATCTGACTGACGGTCATATCGTCGATGATAGTGCAATACCGCGTAAGTAGCAGTTGCAAATAAAGTTGAAAATTCAATTAGAAAAGATGGAAAATAGACCTTATTAAATTAAGTTACATACTTAGATATCCAACTCAACGCTGGGCAAGCGTGTTGGCAATCGCAAAGCGTAACTTCGGGACGCTACTGCCCATCCCTGCTCTGTGCATTTGAGCTACACTGTTACGGATGGATATACCGCCATCTGTCGGTTCTGGTACTTTAGTCGCCTCTTACGACACTTGATATAGGGGAAGGTATTTAGTTCCTAGCCGATGTTATTTCGAAATTCCAATTCCTAGCATTCCTTTCCTATAATTAGCAGTAGTGCTTTAACCGTTGGGCAGTTTGAACTCAATTTATCGGAGTTGGAATATGTTTTCTATGACAACCATAGGTTATAAATAAGACTGGACAACATATATCGGGTCAGCTACTATTTATATACAAATTTGTCCCTTTTTGGTCACGGCATTTCATGTAATGGCTAGACCGATACCGCTAAAAAATAAAAATAATAAGAGTTAAGAATTTTTATCATCATAAACTTTTAGCTATTTCTAAATAAATCTTAGACTTATCTCAGCGTCGGGTCAATGTATGAGAAGTTGTGTGTATTTATTATTATTACTTCATTAGAATATAAACTACTTTTTTAAAATAGTTCCTCAACATCTCATACATTAACCTGACACCGCGGTAAGCAGCTTAAAGCACTTGTGTTACGGAGGCCAAATTATAGGAATTACAAATATACTACTGAAATAAATATATTTAACACCCAAACACAAAAAAAAACAAAAATATCTTCACATAAATATTTGCTCTGGATGAGAATCGAGCCCACAACCCTCGGTGCACAAGATAGGATCACTACCATCCGCGCCATCGGGCCCGTCATTTTGATTTCATCATTTCTGACAGAGGACGTCCTACGGCTTATTTAATGATTATAAAATGGATTAGCAACTTGAATGTCAACTTAGCTCTCATTAATAAAAATAGAACAACTTTATATTTATTTGCTCGAGACTATTGCAGAACATAATATGTATATATAAATCAATTTATTCAGTTTAATCAGTTTATTATGTAAATCACTGACCGGACACCTCTCCTCCTCCTATTTCCTCTTAATTATCATACATACAGATTTATAGCTTCTTTATGTTATGAAGTCAGCAAACAAGCATACGGCCCGCTTGATGATAAACGTGATCGCAGTCTAAAGACACTCGTGTCATCGCAAAGATATCACTAGTTTGTCGCTAATCCTGTGAACTGAAAACAATGCTCTTACCCTTTAAACTGAAATACAATGCGTGGAAATAGGTGATGGTGAGGTACCAATGCAGTCGACATTTTGTATTAGGTCTACCTCATATCATCATCATCGTTTCAGGCATTGGAACTCCATTGCTAGATATAGGCATCCCCGATAGAGGGGGAATTTCGCATATAATTTTCGCACTGGGCAAGAGTCGCAATTGCAGAACGCAGTTTTCGCGTTGCATGTTGCTGCTGGTCGGTTCTAGTACCTAAGTCGTCTAATCCTATTTTACTCGGCGGTACCGCATGACTATACGCTTAAGACGATTTTCCAGGGACCCTACCAAAAACGTGTCTTAAACGAGAAAGCGTATTATACGGGATAGGGAAAATAAAAGGTACTATATATTATTATGTATTTTGTTATAATTATGGTATGTTGGATAGGTATTAAATTATACTTTTTTGAATTGTGTACATGAAATTCGTAGTATAACGTCTTAAATCATTAACAGCTGATAACCAGGAAAACTCTGCAGTATCTCGGTTCTTCTTCCAACACGACGTCAAACACGTTATGCCGGCTGTAATTCTACTCTGGCCTCTGGTATGAATGTTATTGTGTTGTACAAACATTACATCGTAACGATTATAATGAATACGGCCAGTATAAATATGGGCGAGCAAACTAAAGCAAATGCTATCGTAACGGATGTATAACAAAGTATTATAAACAAAGAATTATGCAACATGGTTTGTGTGAGAATCGATTATTTTACATTATGATAAGGTGAGAACCAAAAATGCGCTGGTAAGGATATCTTGTAGGCCAAGCGTCGTGGGTTTAATTCTCATCATTATAACAGCCATTGGAAGTCCATTGCTGGACATAGGCGTTCCTAAGAAGGGGGAATTTTGCCCATAATTGTCACGCTAGGCTAGCGACGGGGAGACAGCTGCCCATCCCCGCCCTGTGTAATTGAGCTGCACTGTTTCGGATATACGGCCATCTGTCGGTTCTGGTACCTCAGTCGCCTTTTACGAGACCTGGTACTGAGGGGGGTATTATTCGGTACCACACGGATAGATATCCGAAAGTGCGTTATTCACACAGCGGGGATAGGCTGCAGCATTGATACGCAAACCTACGCTCCACGATTGTGCCAACTATGAACAAACCTTAACTATTCTACTCTTCCGGTACCCCACGTTCTGCGTCTAGGTGTTATATATTGGTATTTAAATATAACATTAGTTTTACTTCTGATATTGGTAACACATCAGCTTCAAGCTACTTATCTCAGAGTCAGATATTCATTTATAAACGATATATTTTTTTAGAAAGTTTTACCCCTTCAGGGGGTAAATTCTTAATATTCCTTTCTTAGTGCTCCTCTTGGTTATAAAAGGAACCTCTGTGCAAGTATTCAAGTTTCTTGCCCTCATAGTTAAGGCCCCGCATTGATATCAGTCAGTCCGTCAGTCCATCAACTTCTCCTTTTATATATATGTAGTTAAACATACATGTCTATGTTTATTAAAGCTACTTATTGACCATGTTACCATGTGACCACCAAATCGGTATGTTCATGGTACATGAGTTTAATGGTTGTTATAGCAGTAAAACCGGCTGCAGCGAACGGCATAATATTCACGCACGAATAAATAACACTTTCTTTGATGAGAAATCGTATTACGTTTCTAGTTTAGTAAAATAACCAGTTCTAGACCATTTTTTTCTCTCAGTATTTGTAAAATGATAATATCTTATACTTCGGGATAAGTCGCTTAAAGCACTTGTATTAATGATATCAGACAACAGAGACAATATAATAGTTAAAATTTATGTAAATATCATCCAGACACAAAACAAATATAATTATTCATCATTAAATATTTGTCATGGGTGGGTATTGACCCAAAGATCTTTGGCGCACAAGATTACTACCATCTGCACCATTGGGCCTGTTTGTTTTTGAAGCTTTTCTACCTCTTTCACCCTTTATAATCATTGAAAAGCTACCTAATTGACTACCCTTTAACAATATTAATATTAAGCGGTAGAATAAGGCGTCAATAAAGAACCCATGCAGTCGACCATATTATATGGTCTACTTCGCGAGAAAAATACATAAGAAGCTGTCTAGTCGAATTGTGGTAGTATCTATCACTAATTGACTTCTATCAGGAAAAATAGCTGTGGACCATTGGCAGGGTGTACTAGTATCTTAAGCTTGTGGAAGACTAGCAGGTAAATATGTTAAGAGGTATTAGATATACCGGAGTAGATAAATGACATATTCGTCTAAAAATAATCTTATCGGCTCAAATGTGGCGATGGCCAGCAGCATCCCAGTCGCGAAGCTACGCTCTGCGATTGCCACCACGCTTGCCCAGCTCGGCAATTATAGGCAAAATTCCCCCTTTTTGGAAAGGCCCATGTCCAGCAGTGGACTTCTAATGGCTGATGCGATGTTTAATCTTGGAGTGACCGATCTTGACGTCGCCATAAAAAAGCACATATGACACAGGAAATGTGATATTTTCTCGAGCGAATTCTTATGTATGTATGTACAAACCAACGCGGGGACTATTTGTGTACTGGTTTTTGTCAAATAAAGGATCAGTTTTCCGTGCGTCACATCTTAACACTAATTTGGCAGACTTCCTGTATTGGTTTCGATGAACGTGTTGTAGAACAAATGGTGACGTAAATCTGGTGAATTAACATTCAGTTTCCTATATATCATTTTGAGTTGGAAAGAGAAAAAAATGGCAGGGATTTTTTGACGCGTAACGTCTCATTCATTGACCTGACTCCGTGGTAAGTCGCTTAAAGTACGTGTGTTACGGACGTCAGATAGCAGATGAATCGCAAATATAATACTTAATTACATATTGAAACACCAAGACACAAGATTAAAACAAATATCAACATAGCAATATTTGGGAATCGAACCCACGACTCTTAGCGCATCAGATAGGATCACTACTATCTGTGCGCAATCGGGCTGGTCAAATAAATGATACTATACAAGCAAAATCTTTTGAGTATGTGTTTTTTTTCTCTTTCACTTACACTTGATTATCAGCCATAGGCCGTCCACTGTTGGATATAGGCTTCTCCAATTTTCAATAGAACTGGTTGTATAAAGCGCTGCATCTATCGCGATCATGCGAATAGGTTTATGGGAAGTTTTACTATAATATACTACAAAATCTCTTCTATACTATCATAAAGGGGAAACATATGATTGTGTGTGACGATATTACTTAAAACCTACTGGTCTACTGGCTTATATAAATTCTTAGATGAATAGAAAGCTTCATTATGAACATGGGTTATATTATATTTAAAAAAAAATTGGCAAGATTTACATTTGCATATGTTTGTAACGGATCAAGCCAAAAGCATACTGAACGGATTCCAAAAAGTTTTATCAGTAATGGAAGCTTTCCATTGATGATCCGATATCAGCATGTGACATAAGCTATACTTTATCCACGTATAGGTACTTACAGTAGCGGCAACTAGATTGAGCAGATGGTAGTGATCCTATCTTGTGCGCCAAAGGTCGTGGGTTCGATTCCCACCCAGGAAAAATTTTTATATGATGATATCTATGTTTTCTCTGTGTCTGGGTGTGAAATATATGTATTTAAGTAGTTTTGTGATTCCTCTGTTGTCCGATGTCCGTAACACAAGTGCTTTAAGCGACTTATCACGGAGTTAGGTCAATGTATGAGATGTTCCCGATAAAATTACCGCGAAAATTGCAGCCCTTCCCCGCCATCTCACTGGCACAAAACAGTCATTAACACTGCATATGCATTCGCACAATCCCTGCCCCTACAAGCGATAACCGGCAGCCCTAGAGCTGCCGAGCTCACTCCGTCCGTCCTCTTTTGCTGAACTTAAAAATTAAATTCACCCCTAACTCGGGCCGCCCGATCCTAGGTCGAGCCTTTAGAGGCGCCTTCGGACGATCGCCGTCGGTCCCGCTCAAATCCCGCGAGCCGCGACCGCGGGGTACGCAGGATAAATACGGGCATCGGACCTCTCATCTATGAGAGGCCCCGCCCTCTTTTTTCGGTCGCCCTGGAATTGACGTCTGAGTAGTCTAGCAATAGGTTCGTCCAAAAAAAGTATGAGATGTTGTAGAATTATTAAATAAAACAAATCAATGTCTTATATATTGATCCGACTTTATATTATATAATACTAATGTTATATGAATTCGTTTATATTACAGGTAGCCAAGAATGGCAAGCTCCAGTCGGTGCCGAATGGTACGTCAACCGCGGAGGCGTGCGGCGGTCGTTGCGGCGCGGAGCAGTGCGCACTGTGCGGGGGGGATGCTGACACAGATAACAAACAGAATATCGTGAGTTTCATTACTCTTGGTGTATATATTTCAACACGTATTGGCAGTTAACTCGAGTTTATCGGCTGGATTTGGTTAAAAAACCGGACAAGATCGAGCTGGTCTCGCCCTCCGAGGGCGTAGGTAGAACCATAATTCTAACATTATATTTTTTGGACGATTCCTCTGCACATGCATTAGTTTTTGGATTTTTCACTTTATCTAAAAAATACTAAAATTCATATCAGCCTAAGTCGACAAACCAGCACACAGTCCGCGTGATAGTAAGCGTCACTGCAGCTTATAGACGCTCGTAATATTACAAGGATATCACTAACGCGTTACCAATCTTGTGACTGTGATGAATTTCACAGCTTCTCCCACCCTTCAGACCGGAACACAGCAATGCGAACATAGCTATTTAGTGGTAAACATAGTTAAGACGCAATGCAGACGACGTTTTGTATGAGGTCTACCTCATGTGAAAGTCTAGGTCTAGAGTCTAAGTCTAGAGAATTAGCTTTGCTAGTTGTTCCGGTTTTTTGTCATATTTTAAATATTTCTGGGCTTGATGAGTATCACTTTAGTAAAAGCAGAATTGTAAATAAAAGGAAATTTCGATTTTTCTCGTAATATAATAACTGACATGATTTTGTGATAAGAAAATCCGTGAGTTTAATGTACCCCCTCCCTTCAAGATTTCTTTAAACGTCCCGTTATTTTGACTGTTGGCAACCATAATAGCAGATAAATAATATTACTTAATTTATATTCATATTTTTTATATTTAATTCTATAAATCAAGACACGCGATAGTGTGTCAGCCTAGTTTAAACAAAGTACTGGAGACGCAGCAGCTGTGTGTATTTTTACACAAACCGTTTGGAGCCACTTTTTGCATCTTATCAACTCAAAATCTATTTAAGAGAAATGAAATTTTGTACAGCTTAACAAGTACCTATCCCAAATTTCATTAATACACCTCAAACGGTATTTAGATATTAACGTCTAAAAATCTTACCTATAGATAAAAATTCTGTAGACAAGAGATTCAATTTATCCTGAGTTATAAGTTTTGTGTTTTAATTTTATTTTACAATGTTGTATGTTCTTATAAATGAATTTTAAGATTGTCTACAGAACTTGGCATTCATTTATATATCAATTCTTTTGGCGGAAAAGTTTTGAACTTAGCTCCCTTTTTCACATTTGTGTTTTAGATGGGATTTCTTTCTATTACCTTCTCCAATAAGGGTATAACATTATGCACCGTTCGTTTAGTTACAAAGTTGGCATAGGTGTTCAAAGCATCAATCAGCTGAATAGTGGGAGAGGTAGTCAAGTTACTGGGTAATGTAATATAATATCCGCTAAGTTGACAGCGTTATTGATTACCTTGTGATTATAAGAGCGTCTAAAGGCTGCGGTGATGCTTACTATCCCGCAGATCGTAAAATAGTAACGTAAAAAAATAACCACAACGCTTTATTCATCTTTGCTCATTGTAATTCCATGTAATCTGCAGGAAGATGCGGATGAACCGGCGCCCGCGCCCGAGGAGCACGTCCCCGGCCTTAACCTGGAATTCCTGCGACAGCTGGTGAGCCTCGCCAAGATCATGGTGCCCGGCGTGCGCAGCCACGAGGTGGCACTTCTGTCCGCGCACACGCTGTGCCTCTTCTCCAGAACCTTCCTGTCGATATACGTCGCCTCTCTGGAGGGGTCTATAGGTATGATATATATATTTTTGAGAACCTAGTGATGGACTATGACGTACATTTCATAGCCACCGGAGAAGGAGGTGAAGCTGCTCTTTAATGAGCCACCCTTTGCCCGGTTTCACCGTGAGATCTGAGCAGAATCCATGGCGATCAATCGAGGGCGCCTCTGAAGCTCCACTTAGGCACGAGTGGCTATCGTTTGGGAAAGTTGAGTTTTTTTGCAAAAGAGAACTGACTGAGTAAGTCCGACTTCACTAGTATGGTCGGTTTTCGCTCGAGGGGTAGGACCTGCACGAGTTCGCTGCACCAATGTGCTGCTCTACGAAAGGAATGTGTTTGTAATCGTAGAGTACCACAAAAGGGGCGAGAGAGGGAGCGTTTAAATAAATGATCCTATCAGGCGAAATGATCTACTTGAAACACCATCTGAAAACTTATTAAAGAATCAATTGTAGCTATGTATGATTGCTGGCTTTCTCGCGACTTCGTCCGCAACGCCTTTGTCATATACCTGTGGAACTTTTATTATTCCAAAAAGAATTTTAAGTGACTCACTGACTTGTGCAAAAGTTGTTCCGATCGGTTATCCCGATTTTCAGGATAACAAGTATTCTATGTGTTAATCCTAAGGTAATATATAATAAGGTTATGGAATTGAGACCACGTAGCGGCAAACGCAACGTAGAACGTCCACCGACGTTGGACAAAACCGCAGGATCGCGCTGGACGCAGACCGCATACGATCGGTCCTATTGGAAATCACTTGGAGAGTCCTATCTCCAGCAGTTGCTGGAGCGGCATGCCTTTCGGCTGATATGATGATGATGTGTTAGTCCAGACTATCAATAATTTCTGTGCGAAATTTCATCAAGATCTGTTCAGTCGTTCCGGTGTGAAAGAGTAACAAACATAATCCATACTTGAAAACGTTTGTGTTTATAATATTAGTAGAGAGATGGTCTTTCTGAACTTTGTATAATACTATATAGAAATTTATTTTATTATTTTAATTGATGATCATGTAGCTATTATTAATAACAATAATGCTTTATAAAAAAGACAGGAAATATGTTGAGCAAGCCCATGATATTCTCACAAAAGAACTCTCAATGCTAACATCTATATATCAGCTCTTTTATAATAATGACAATTTACTTACTATATAAGTAGAAAAGATTTATCTTTTTGTTTGTAACTGCTCAAAAACTACTCAACCGATTTTGAGGATTTATTTACTTACAGAAAGTGTAGTAAAGTTCACTGTAGTAACTTAGGCTTATAAGACTAATAGAAAACTGTTAACGGAATTTTGATTTTTGCACGTGTTTAGCAAATAAACTCAAATATTTTATCCCCATATTCAGGGGTGAAACAGCTCGTCACTGCTATAAAAAAAAACTTGGTTTTGTATTCACAAAACGCTGATTGAGGAAAACGAGCAAATATCTTGCTAACTAATATAGTATAAGCAATTTTGTGACTTGAAGATATTATTTCATATTACCTGGTAATATCAATCCTTAAAACCGGAACAGCAATGCGAACACTGCTATTTGTCAGTAGAAATAGATGACAGCGACGAGCCAAAGCAGGCGACCTTTTGTGTGAGGTCTACTTCATGTAAGTTTAAGACTATTTCTGGCATGACAACATACTTCCACAGTTAAGCACATAGTCCAAAAAGACTTGCGTCGGTTCGCGGCGCTGCTCTTGCAATGGTTCGGCATCGCCATCCCGGCCACGTTCATCAACTCCATGATCCGGTACCTGGAGGGTCGGCTGGCGCTCGCCTTCCGCACGCGACTTGTCAACCACGCGTACGAGCTCTACTTCAAGAACCAGACGTACTACCGCGTCGCCAACCTCGACGCTAGGATCGAGAACGCTGATCACAGGTAGGTTCAGCAGGGTACTCTTCTAAAAGTAGCTTTAAGGAGAAACTTTTTTTGTTTGTCCTGTGATTTTCAGTTTTCAGTTTAGCAGTTAAGATGTGACGGCCCGCTTGATGGAAAGCGGTTTCGGCAGCCTATGGACGTTTATAACACGAGATTCACTCATTGCCGACCTTTAAAAATCTTTTACTTCTTGTTTGAAGAACCCTATGCTGTAGACCTTTGGGAAAACCTTCGCATATAGCTCATTCTATAGCCTTAGTGCAGGTTGGAGAAATTGCCTCTCAAACCGTTGGGTACGCGACCATTTTATTCCAAAGTGTGTGGGTGAACACCTTGTCGCTGTTGGCACCTCAAACTTCCACCAGCTTTAACATTATTTATATCCAAAGGTTGCCTGTAAAAATTGCATTTAGCGATAAGGCCGCCTCTTGTACCTTATTCCATGTTTTTGTGATGTTCTTGTGTTATTTTCATTGGTGTACAATAAAAAGTATATTATAATTATTATTTATCATGTCAAGCAATTCCTCGGAACAAAGCCGGTGCAAGCGGTAGAACACACATAAGGAGGCAAAGTATCTCTTTAGACTTTAGCCGTCAATACCGTTTGTAGTTGTTTCCAGGTATCCACAATCGGTTTGAGTCACCGACCATATAGAAGATATACTTATAAATAAAGCTTGCTGTATTCTTCGTGTGCAGGCTGACGGAAGACGTGTCGGTGTTCACGCAGTCTGTGGCGCACCTATACAGCCACCTCACCAAGCCCTGCTTCGACTTGTTGCTCATCGTGCTCACTCTCGCCAGCTATTCCAGCAAGATGAAGGGCAACATCTTCCTTGGTAAGTCAATCACCATTATCATATTTATACAGTTTCAGGCCAACGTCACTGTTTGGTGCAACCGAACACCTTTTACGTCAGCAATCGGTATTGAACCATCAATTACGTTCAATGCATTCTCGTGTCACGCCCGTGTTGGGTACATTTATAACATTCATTAACATTTTCGTTCTTTAAATCGTTCATATCCGGCTCGAAGGACCAATATGTCGGGGGTAGTGTTCTTTGGTTTGTTATGTTGAATTGATAGTCTCCCTAGATCTGATAGATCGGGTGTCCCCGTTTCCACGGGAAATTCACGCGGGGGGAAGCCGAGGCTAAAAGGCGGGAGGCGCACGTTCTAAGCGACAGGATATCGTCCCCAGGCCCCAGCATAGCGACGGTGGTGATCCTGGTGACGGGGCAGGTGCTGCGCATGCTGAGCCCGCGCTTCGGCGCACTGGCGGGTGAGGAGGCCCGCATGCGCGCCAACCTGCGCCACGCGCACGCGCGCCTCATCGCGCACGCCGAGGAGGTCGCCTTCTACGGCGGCCATAAGGTGAGGGGCCGTGTAGGATGAAATAGAGGGGGACATTTTCATTTAGGGATCATCATTTAGGGACAATTTCAGACAACTATTCAAATTTATAGACTTAATATTTTATTACCTGCGTCATAGCGTTGGCCGCATCATGACTTTTGCTATTGTTTAAGCCCGATGACAATATTTATTAAATAATTCCTTTTGTTTCCTGGTGCTACGATTTTCCTGCTGCTGTAAAGTGTCTATTCTGAAGCAGAAAATTGCTTCTGATTATCTTGAAGAAAACTCGAAATAAATTACACAAATTCTGTTGGCAAGAACGATGGACACTAGGTAAACAAACGATAGCATTAAAAATGAAATAAGACATATGGATACATAGGTATAGGGAAGAATAAAGACTTCATTGACATAAAGATATTCAAGACGAAGGAGAGAAATCTAAAATCTCACATACAAAAAATGTGTTATGATTGATTCGATCGATGGCATGTTATTTTATATTTTGACCTTTAGTGAAATTTCATATCAAAATTAACTTATTCAAGTAGGCCCATTACAAGTTAATTCAAAAAGGTAGTAATTAAATTCATATTTATAATAAAGACGATCCTGATGACTACATAAGATGAATAAATACATCATAAGAGACACCTCTGATACATAATTCATTAAATTAGAACCACCTTATTGACACCTCTTACTACCTCTTCCTCTCATTCACTCTTTCCATCCAAAGGTTGCCTGGAAGAAATCGCTATTTGTTTTAAGGCCGCCCGTTGTACTATATACGAGTACAGTAAAACCCGTTTAAACGCCACTTTACGCCAGTCCCTACAATTTAAGACATATTGGAAGAAGAATAACCCGAGATACTGCGGAGTTTTCGTGGTTATTCTTCTGTTGACGACAATGTTGCACCCTACGAAATTCAATCAATTGTAGATCTTATTGAAAATGTGAACAACACACCAAACAAGGCCCTAAGTGATAATGCTGAAGACGAAGATGAGTCAACTCCGTTTTCTGTTAATGACGCACTACAATAGTTAAATTATGTTGAAAATCTTTTATGTAATCGCTAATGCATCTAAATGTTTCAGTCATACCAAAATAAGTGATTCTTTTAAATAATATAATTATAATTAAACTACGTAATTTATGTAAACAATTCATAAATGCCTAAATAATACCTATCCAACGTATCAAAATTACAATAATATGTAGTACGTTTTATTTTCCCTATCAGGGTCCCTGAAAAATCGTCTTAAGCGGATTTTACTGTGATTACTGTTTTTTTTCCATATATTTTATGTTTGGTGTACAATATAGTATACATTATTATTAATACCTTAAACTAGTCTGCCGACACGAGACTAGTCTCAAAACTAGCAGGAGAAACTTGTATACCGTTCCGTGAACTATATAATCTCGTCGTCCGCATCAGGTGGAACACGGCCAGCTGCAGTCGGCATACAAGGAGCTGGTTGGTCAGATGACTGCTGTGTTCAACAAGAAGCTGTGGTACGTGATGCTGGAGCAGTTCTGCATGAAGTACGTGTGGTCCGGCACCGGCATGGTCATGCTGGCGCTGCCCATCCTCACCGGCGGCAAGGGTGACGGTAAGTCAACTGTGGTTATATTTGTGCTGGAAGTATTATTACTAAAAATGTGGACTGATGCCAAAATGGGGGGTAATCTTTTAAAAGTAAAAATATCCTGGGATTGATGCCAAAGTAGACTATATAGTCTTATATCCTGCGACCTTAGGTTTTAATTTGCTAATAAAAGTTCGAAATATTGAATGGACTGGTGTATCAATTACAGGCGGTAACGGAGAGAGCATCTCGTCACGAACAGAGTACATGACCACCTCAAGGAACCTGCTGAACTCAGCTGCCGACGCTATTGAAAGGCTCATGTCTAGTTATAAGGTAAGCCTGCTCCCATCTTCTTTTAAAAATAGATATTTTTAAAGTATTTTTAAAGAAAGGAACGTAGGTATGGTACCTACCACGCCTATGCTTAAATAAATGCTTCAGCAGCTCGTAGCGTAGAATCAGTTCTAAAGTGTACAAAAGAGTTTACTACCAACGGCAGCTTATGATATAGAGTACCACAGGGATCAGATTTGGGACCTGTATGTTATAAACTGGCTGACCCGACAGATGTTGCTATGTTTTGTCTATGCGTGTGTACGTGTCTTGATAATTTAAATAATATACTTAATTAATAAAAAGTAATAATGTAATCTAACAATCTAGTCTAAACAATATGTTGTGTATATATTTTTCTTAAACGTTAAAATCTGTTTAACCGCAATTAGAGAATTTAGTATGTTCGATAAGTGTTCTAAATTTATTTTTATTCTTATTATTTTCCATCTTTCTTCCATACAAACCGTCGCCGTAATAATAAATCCAACAAAAAAATATTAACGAAATCGGTTTACGCGTAATGCCTTTGTTCAAATCCTATTATAATATAAATTCGAATGAGTTTATTATGCTTTCACTCTAAGTACTCTACCAACCATGATGAAATTGTGCACACTCACTAGGATACAGAATTGGAAATTTTACTGAACACAAGATATTCAAGAACTTAGAATCAATATAATTTCCCGTACTCAGGAAATTGTGACGTTGGCGGGCTACGCTACCCGCGTGTCCGACATGCTGACGGTGTTCGGCGAGGTGGCGCGCGGCAAGTGCGTGCGCGCCGTGCATGTGGCGCCCTCGCCGCACGCCGCCTTCCAGGTCACCTTCCGCGACAGCCAGCCCGTGCCTATGGGTAAGTCACATATACCAGGTCACCTTCGACAGCCAACTCTTGCCCTATTAGTCAAACATACCAGGTCATCTTCTGCGACAGCCAACTTGTGCCTGAATGAGTCAAACATACCTGGTTCTGCGATAGCCAGCCCGTGCATACTGGTGGCTTGAAAACCTATTTCTATAGAAAACCAGTACTATTTCTTTATGCAGAGATAGACAGTTCAACCTTTAATATAAATGTTCCTTGAATTTGCAGGTAAAATAACATACACGAGCGACCTTTCCATCCGGCTGCGCAACGTGCCGATCGTGACGCCGGCGTGCGACGTGGTCGCCAGCGGGGTCACGCTCGACATCACGCCCGGGACACACCTGCTTATTGTGGGGCCCAACGGTTGCGGCAAGTCAAGGTCAGACTGCACTTACTGTCACATTTACTTATGACCTATACACTCACTCACGGGGCTTTCAATAGGGCGTCTTCTTCAGGCTGGGTCACACTCATTGTAACACATGTTTGCTCACGGGGGCTCCAATGGGGCCTCTTCTTCAGGCCGGGCTACAATCACTGAAAAACATGTCTGCTCACGAGGACTCCAATGGAGCGTCTTCTTTAGGCCGGGATCACACTTAATCGATGTAACCCACGTCTACTCACGGGGGCTCCAATGGGGCGTCTTGTTCAGGCCGGGCCACACACGTTGTCTGTAACACACATCTGTTCTCGTAGAGTCCAACGCAAGGAAGGCATGCCATTATATCGCATGCACATCACAATAGTGCTTTCTTGTAATATGTATGTGTCGTATATTTGTTAGTAGTAATACAACCGCCGGTTGTATCATGAATCAGTAATGAAAATATGATATTTTGCAAGCGAACTCCGAAGCTAACGGTGTGCGGTGTGCCCGCAGCCTGTTCCGCATCGTGTCGGGGCTGTGGGCGGTGTTCGGCGGCGAGCTGGGCGTGCCGCGGCCGTGCGGCTGCGCGCACTGCGCCGACGACGCCGCGCTGGGCGCGCCCGACCACTGCCAGGCGCGCCCCATCATGTTCTACATCCCGCAGCGGTGAGTGCCCGCCCTGTGTCCGGGGACGGACGGTTCTAGAGTTTCCGTTGATTTCCTTGATCAGTAAAATAGCATTTCGCTCCAAATGACTTCGCTCTTTAAATCTAATCTCACTTCTATTTCCTCCGGTTCCGGCCCTGCATTACGACCAAAGTTTTGTGTTTCACTGTTAATACTATATAATCCATTAATTGGGGTAATTACAATGATAAATTAATTTTTAAACAAAAAACTTTCAATGCCGAACAGAAACTGCACGATGCTCTAGAAATTAGATAAGTCCAAAGCCTTCGATTGCGCGTTCCGGGAAACTACTCCACATGTAATTGGATCTGATATTCCGTTTCAAACTTAAAATAAAGTATTACTGGCGTAACGTAACAGAATCAAGCCTTCGGTATTTCTTAGGGCTTTATTCCAAGACCGTTTCTTTTTATATGATTAAAAAAGATTCTATATCATACCTAGGATAGAATTACCATTATCAGTGTTGACTGGAGATAAAGAATAACTTTTTATTGAAAATAAAAAGAAAGCAACAACAATAATACAAACAAAGTTAAGTCTTAGTCTAGCACACACGTTAAATAAATATAATTTATGATTTTTTTTATCGTAAATGTTTTGAAAATTTCTAGCTCTATCTTAAATAATTTTTAGCTCTGAAATAATTAAAAGATGCATTGACGAATTACTGTCAGTTCTCTCCAATCTCATAAACACTTTTTCTGAAGCTTTAAAGCTATTTGCCGTTAGATTGAAAGATAATGTTAATAATTACCGACCAATGAATGTTATTTATTCCTATTCTGTATTTTTTTTAGTGCATGTACAAGAATCATGCTATTTTCGCAACTAATATAAAATTATAAATAATAATCCACGACAGCTATCTTTGATTTAATGAATATAGTTTTGAAAAAACATTTATTACATATTTTGGTCTGTGGGGCACTTTTTTGACTTATCAAAGGCGTTTGACCCTGTTTCACATAAAATACTTCTAAAATAGTTAGAATATATAGTTGCAAGAGGCATAGCCCTGCAGTGGTGGTTGCTATACCTATCTGACTGTAAACAATATGTAACAGTGGATTAAAGGGAAAAGAATTAAATGATATCGTTCTCATCTAGCAGTGAAAATCAAACCGGTGTCCCATAGGTAAGTATTTTGGGTTCTCTTTTTTTATTATATATAAACGGTTTATTGGAAATTACGAATCATAATGGCATTCTATACGCAGATGATATTTCCATAATTGTGTAGACTAAAAAAAAACGCATAAAATTCTCATAAAATAGACACAACTAAATAAAAGTATGGGCATTTTAAACGAACAGCTCTTTGCACACCATTTAGAAATCAATCTATATATATCAGTATTTATGAAAGTCATTCTTCATTCATCTGAACATAAAAAATGTAATAAAACTTAATTTTTTAATATAACATTTCACTCAGACTTGATCAATGAAGTTACCAATTAAGTGATATATACTTTAAGTTGCAAAAGTAACTATATAAAAACAGTGATATTATGTTACCCCGCATAAGGTTTGATGACATGGGAAAATAGCATAGCAATAGAGTTTATGTGGTTCAAGAAAGTGAATTGGTAAAAGAAAATCTTCAAAAACAGCGAAGTTTTCAAAAGATGCTTTCTTAGTGCTCCCCTACGATATAATAGAAATGCAAAATTTCAAGATTTTTACCCTTTCGATTAAGACTTTTGAGACTGGGACTGGTATTAGAATCAGGGAAGAGTCGTGACTTCAACAAACGTATCTATACAGTTAATTTACACCGTTCAATCCGAAGGCATGACCCGATCGAGGTCGGTCTTCGAAGCAGGATAGATTTCCTCCCACGAGAGTACTCACCGTCGAACGTGGTCCCCCGCAGGCCGTACATGTCGGTGGGCACGCTGCTGGACCAGGTGACGTACCCGGTGCGCGCGCGCGGGCCCGAGGCGGAGGCGCGCGCCGCGCGCGTGCTGCAGCTGGTGCGCCTCGACGCGTGCGCGGCGCGCCACGGCGGCCTGCGCGCCGCGCGCGACTGGCGCGCCACGCTCTCCGGCGGGGAGAAGCAGCGCCTGGCCATGGCGCGCATGTTCTACCACAGGTACGCGCGTGTCCTTGGCGCGGAAGAAGAAAAGAAATAATATTCGTCGAGTCCCTACTGTGCTCTTAAAATACGACATAAAGGTTTTGCTGTTTTGAATGTTTCAAATGACAAATGTTTGAATGTAATTATTTATTAATAACTCCCGCGTGGCGCAGGCCGGTGTACGCGCTGCTGGACGAGTGCACGAGCGCAGTGTCGATGGAGACGGAGGTGGTGATGTACGAGGCGGCGGTGGCGGAGGGCATCACGCTGCTGTCCATCACGCACCGGCCCAGCGTCTGGTCAGTCGCAGCGCTGTATTCGTATCGCCGGCCGCGACGGTGCAGTTCCAGCTCTTGGAGCAAATACTGACTGCACTAGTGTACCGAGATCACTCAGTCATCCTTTGCAAATATTTAAGTAGTTGGACCAATGACGTGCACTCGAGCAAAGGTCTGGCCTCTGAGGCGCCCTTGAATGACAGTTGGTCCCGCTCGTAACCCGCGGGGCACGTGGGTATAATCGGGCAAAGCGTCATTTAATACTGAGCGGTCTTCGCTTACCCCTCCAGTGGCGCTGGAATTGGCATTTGATTGATCATACCAGCCGTTGAAAGTCCACTGCTGAACATAGGTCTCCCTAAGAAAGGGGGAATGCTCATAATTGCCGCGCTGGGCAAGCGTGTTGGCAATCGCAGATAAAGCTTTCGCGACAGGGATACTGCTGCCTGTCCTCGCATTTGAGCTGCATTGTTTCGGATGGATATACCGCCATCTGGCGGTTCTGGTACCTTAGTCGCCTTTTACGACACCTGGTACAGGGGGAGGTACTATTTCTACTCTGCCCTTACCTGACGGCACATTTGATTAGTCTGGACAAAAAGCGAGACTACTCTGAAGTGGTTTAAACTAAAATTAGCATTTATAGAAGTGATATAATCGTATAAGTGGGGAATTCTCATTTATTGAATGTTTTCGTTACTGATTGATATCAATGTATTTTGGGCACTTAGATTAAAATACGTCCAAATCGTCTATGCTATATCAAAGGTTGAGTTATACATCGTAATATTTATTATTTGACGGGGTCGATGACGCAGGTGGTAGTGATCCTATCTTTTACACCTGAGGTGGTGAGTTCGATTCCTTTAGCAATTTTTTATATGATGAAAATTTGTATTTGTTCTGTGTCTGGGTAGTATTTATGTGTATCCAAGTATTATATTTGCAATTTCTCTATTGTCTGACATCCATAACACAAGTGCTTTAGCTTAGCTTACTTATCGCAAAATATATAAAAATGTTTCGCGATAAAGTATCTTTGTATGTTTGAACGCGGTAATCTCATAAACCGCTTTTCCGATTTAAAATATTCTTTCCATGTTAGACAGCCCATTTATCAAGGAAACCTATACTTTCTCGAATTCCTCGGTTGTACCTCGAATTAACCCGAGAGAAACCGAGGAGCGCAATTAGTTTTACATAAACAGTATTGAACGCCATTTTTTCCTCCAGGAAATACCACACGCACGTGCTAGAGTTCGACGGTGCCGGCAACTGGTCGTTCCGGCCGCTCGACAAAGAGGCGCCCGTCACCACCCTCGCCACACTCTCCACACTCGCCAACACCAACACCACCAACACTAATGTCAATGCTAGCAATACCAACGTCACTGTTGCAGAGGTGCCGGCGATCACTTGTCAGAATTAGAAGTATGTAGTTTAATGTAAGACAATTTGTGATTATTATGATGACGGACATTGTATGGGGCGGGTGACTGGCAGAAACGAAATTGACAAGTGAAAAGTAAAGACGGGTTACATTGTGTTATAATGTGCGTGTAAACGCAAACGCGATGGTCAAGTCGAAACTTAAATGACTTGGATTGTGTGTACAGGTTCAAGTATACTATTGTTTGTATGACAGACGCAGTTTTAAAATCAAGTCGCATTATTCGTTATTGACAAAACAATTTTTGAATTCTTTCTATATATGATGATAAAAAAAATATATTATATGTCGCTAACATATGATATTATTTTTTTAATTGCATAATTTATTTATTTTTTTCAATTATTATAGCAGACTTTATCGCAAAATATTCTTTGTTCAAGTAGGCCATGTACTTTCTAATCGACAAACATTATATTTTAAAAATATGAAGTATTAAGTTCCTTTATACTTATAATACTGATGACCCTGATGGCCCTACGAGATCATGAGAGTCATCTAACACATGTAAATTAGGCCTACCCTAAACTATTATGCCGACACTGGTGAAGATACGTTAGGACGTGTCTAAAACTAAGTTTACTGCAGTTTTATTACCCAAAAATCATTAATGTATCGTGATCCATGAAACAATAAGCAAGTAACTGCCTGTCAAAGATACTACTTTCAGAGGTTGTATGCATAGAAAATGCTGAATTATATTTAAGATGATATTTGCCAGAAAATAATCATCTGTCAGGTGTCAAGCGGGACTCGAACCTGCAACTTTCCCATACCGGGGGACTGCACTACTATTGTGCCACTGAGGCTTTAGCAGACATGCCGAATTTGTCCTAGAGTTCATTTGTGCTGAGAAGACAAGTAGACAATTGGTTTATTTTGGAAAAATATCATGTCAAAAAACAGTTAGACGACGACTTTACGTTACGACTTGAAGCTACTTACAGTTAGTGAAAATAATTAAAACATTGATCGATCAGGGAACCAGTTCGCACTCTGTGCTCGAACGGGAATAGTTTGTATTCTAACGGGAATACATCAATATATTCCCAACTACATATAGACATAGTGACTATTGAGATAAAAGAGAAGTGCCCGGTTGGTGTAATACAATGGCGTCATTCCGTTTCCCGTCAAGGCATGCGAGTTGGTGTTATCCAACCTTTCATTATGTTTAGACTGGTGATGTGTAGGTATTACGGTGAACAGTGAGGGCCCAAACTAAAGAACTACCTAGGTATTCTAGTTACCTTGACATGCACTTGTGATTTTAATGCTAAGATTTGTTGATGACTTTTCTGAAAGGCATGGCTTGTATTGTCAGTTTTCTTTATTACACTTTGGGTTAAGCGTAGTTATGTACTCTAAGGTTTTTTAATGTCAGGGTTGCCAACATATGTTTCAGAGATTATTTTTGTATCTTTATTGCGCTAAATCAGGTATAGATGATGTGTTTGCAAATTTTGTGCGCCATTGATGGTAATACGGATTCTTTGATCACAGTGTCATTTTTAAGGGTGTCATATTACCATTTGATTCCATGTAAACGTTTTTTTTTATTTCAAAGTTGAATTTGATTTGTAATTATGATTATAATTGTTAAGAAATTCTTGTCAATATCCCACGACTGTGGTGCGGGACGATTTGAAACTAATAAAAATAGAATAGAAATGTCTGTTTGTTGTGGGGTAATAGCTGATTACAAATAAGTAATGTGCATTTTAAGTGTATACAGAATAGACAACTGAATTTTATGTTATTTAATTATTGGGCGCACTGAAATTAGCGACGGATTTGTGTTGTCCCGATAAATATATTACGAACAAGTCGCCTTGTAGCCCTCATGCTGGGTAGGGATGTTTTGGGTTTGGATAGCTGATGGAGAAATTTGCAAACCTACTAAATTGCTGCAATTGCATATAGAGTATTTATATTGATTTTTATTTATTTATGTGTAAATTATATTTTTTTTTAAAGTTGGCAACCCTAATCTATACCAGTACTAGCACAGAGACATAGATCATGACAGTGGCTGTTAGACTAAGTGCGACGCTAGATATGACGTTGTCTGTACCTTACGATTAGTTTATTCGTTATACATTTCTCTTTTGAGATTAAACAAATGGCTGTTGAAGTTTACTTTAATTTGTGATTGTATTTTTTTTCTTTTTAATTATAGTAGTGAATCGATGATATCAGAAATCATGATGGATATATTTTTCTATTTATTTTCTAAGAGTGTAAGTACCTTCAGAAGAGCTTGTATAGTGTAAATATTGTGTAGAAGTATTGTAAAGTGAGTTTCTTAGGGAACGAAGAAATAAACGGGGTTTATATTTAACCTTTTTTTATTTTCACCCCCTACCCCCACCGCTGTCTTTGTTGAAATACTTATTTCACTACTATTGATTTATTCAATTTATTCATTGAAAATATAGATTCAATGGAATTAAAATAAGATGCGTAACGTAGATCGAATTTCATATTTAATGTTGTTATTTTTTATTTAGCAGTTTTATTTTTACAATTTTGGATAACTTTGACTTATGGATTAGAAGCTTTTTCAAGCTATCTGGGACGTGTTTTTACGAGAGACAGCAAGTTTGAAGGAGATATTGAACGGAGAGTGAAAGCTGGGAATTGTTTCAATGGAGCCTGACATGCTTTTATAAGTAGCCAAAACAGCGACTGGCTGTTTATAAAGGTGTGCTGAGAGAGTTCGTTCCAACACTGGCATGTGGTAGTAAATGTTGGGTATGGCAGAAGAAACACGCGAGTAGAATAAATGCTGTTGAAATGAGAGCACTTCGAAGTATGTATGGTATGAGTTTGAGAGATAGTTTAAAGAATAGTGTGATGAGAGATCGATGTGGTGTAAAAGATGATGTTGTGACAAATATAGAAAAAGGAATGTTGAAATAGTTTGGACATGTAGAAATGATGAATGAAAGTAGCATGACTGCACAAATATATAGAACGGAAGTGAATTGAAGAGTTAAGTTAGAACGACCTAGGCGGACATATCTTAACCAGGTAGAAGGAGAATGAAAGAAGGGCCAGGTCAGTAGTAACAAGAATAAACGAGCGTGTATGAAAGGACTAATGCGAGTAAGAAAAGCGAGAGAGGTATGCCAAGATCATAGCAAGTGGAGATCCATAGTCTCTGCCTACCCCGGTGGGATTCAAGCGATGTATGTATATACTTTTATTTCAATTTACATAGAAAATTTCTATGACAGTGGATTGAGAATGTAGATTCTGGAGATTGAAAATTTGAGGAGCAGATGCCCCTCCTTCACCATCATTTTAAATACAGGCAGAGGCCGAGTTGAACTCACTTGGAGGGTGTGGAAGAGAGTGCATTCCACAAAAGAACATTTCAAGTTTACTCTGCACGAACTGTATAAGTTTTGATGTCGTCATTAATACATATAAATAAAATTGGAGTGTCTGTTTGTAATATCAAAATAACTTCTTTGTGGGTCTGTGTCTGTGTGTTAATAACTATTTAAGTATTATATTTATGATTCTTCTGTTGTCTCGTGTCCTTAACACGTGTGCTTCAAGCGACTTATCTCGGAGTTAGGTCAATGTATGAGATATTGGGTGAGTGTGTCATTTAAAACACGTGTTTTTATTTTCTGCATACTTCAGTGTCTCACGCCAAGTCTTAGACCAATTTAGTAGAATAGATCAGATCCGAATAAGGAGATCGCTAAAGTAACCAAAGCTACCCACATGGTCCAGTCGAAGTGGCATTGGGCAGGGCACGAAACACGGAAAACCGATGGCGGATTATTACGTTTTCGTCTTCTTGAATAAAGCTATTCCAACAACAAATGATTTATTCCTCTCAACCGTTAAATTAAAAAACACACTTGTTAAAAAAGTCTAATTATTCTAAAACTAGCAGCCCCGCCACTTTGTCCGCGTGAAATAGTGACTTTGGGGGTCTGCTATAACCCCTTCTTTGAAAACAGACTATCGTACATTGAAAAAAAATACAAATCGGACCAATGTTTCCTGATATTAGCGCTCTCAAACAAACAAACTCTTCAGCTTTATAATTAGTACAGATAACAAGAAAATAATGTTTTATAGTTTGGTGCTTTTTGCCCATAAACGTTTTCCAACTTTTTTACAAACACACAACTATTAGTCCAATCAGTCTTAAGCGCTCGCCTGCTCTCTAAATAGTGGTATTCGTAAAGCTAAAGAGATGAAAGTTAATTTAGTTACTTGTGATATTTAATGATTTTCCCCCTACTTTGATTATTGTACGACCTTTTTCTCGCTGAAGTCCCAGCCTTAAATTGTTTTAAATCACAAGAAATTTCATTATTACCGGTCCGAAGGCATGGTTACATCTGCTATCAGAGTATTGCGCAGGTCATTATGTACTTGCCGACTATTTATATACCTAAATGTATATAATATACACCCAATTAATGTAATTTATTGATATCTCCTTGATTCGAAGTCGATTCTGAGTTAATTAAACCATTTTGATACTCGACCTTGGTAGTACGATTTCGCAACGTCGAGTTAAATAATTGCTGGTAGATTTGGTTGTAAAATATTTTTAATTAATATTATAATTGGTCAATGTAAATTATTATTCTGTAAACCTAAATGGTTATTTAATGGATGTAAGTAAGATTTACCAAGTATCGTAAGAGGCGACTAAGGTGGCAGAACCGATAGATGGCGTTATATCCATCAAAAACAGTGGAGCTCAAATGCATAGGGCGGGATTGGCTGCAGCATCCCCGTCACGAAAGCTGCGCTCTGTGATTGCCAACATGCTTGCCAAGCGCGGCAATTATGGGAAAATTATTCCTCTCTTGGCGAAGCCTATATCTAGGAGAGGTGTTCTACGGCAGGCAAACTGCACTGCCAGAATACAAAAAAAACCGTTATCACCTACTGAGGATAAAAATAGAAAATGTGCAATACCTGTGCAATTAAGCTACACTGTTACGGATGGATATACCGCCGTCTGTCGGTTCTTGTAGAAGTCACCTCTTACGACACCAAGTACAGGAGAGGGTACTATTTTACTCAGCGGGTACCTCACGGCGATTTTTTATGTATTTATGTCCAAATGCATTTACTGTATAATTAATAACAATTATTAAATAAGACAGCTTTGTTAGATTAGATGTGACATCGTCATCATCATCTCTTTCGGTATTTCTGATCGTTTTTTTTCATTAGACCAGGTCGACAAACAAGCATACAGTCCGCGTGATATGACAAGGATATCACTAACGTTTCCGGTGTTGTGACTTGAGGATATTATGCTACATAGCCCAGTATGTTCAAGGTTCCACCCAAATCGAATACCATCAAATTAAACTATTTTAAAAACAAAACTCTCGTTCTCGTACCGGATACAATCCAACAGCATTTTTGTGCGAAACTGACTTGTAGATATGTATATTACGAAGTGCAGTATATTCAGTTAGGAACAAACAAGCTTTTTTAGAACAATAACAATTTTATCAGCAGTTCGTCGCTCCAGTGTCAAGGTCACGTCACACACAACACACATTGAACTTAGAAAGTTGTTTACACCGCGTTTATTTACTGTTACGTACTTTCTTGTAATTAACGCTTGTGATAACGCTCGGGAACTTTACCTTCTACTGGAAACTGGAGCGTTGCCTTTAAGGGTTTTTACTGTAAATACCTAGATCTGTACTAACACTAGCAGCCGCCCAGCGGTTTCACCTGCGCTACAAGTTATAGAACTTCCATACTAACTTTGTATCTTCGAATTATCCCTTTTGGAGATGAATTTTCAAAAATCCTTTTTTAATGCTTCCCTACGTTATAATATGAACCCCTGTGCAAAATTTCAAGTCTCTAACCCTTATAGTATATATTTATAAGCCCTGCGTTGATATGTCACTCAATGAGCTTATACAGAGGAAATATTTGATTGCGGCAATTATGGGAATTCGACCATAATTGCCGCGCTGGGCAACCTTCGCAACGGGAATGCTGCTGCTCATCCCTGCCCTGTGCATATGAGCTGCATTATTTCGGATAGATATACTACCATTTGTTTGGTACCTCAGTCACCTCTTTCGACACCTGGTAGAGAAGGAGGTACTATACTACTCTGCCGGTACCTCATAGCTAACGTTTATGTACATACGCGGATGCAGTCAAGAATAACCGGTAATCACCTACGTAATCTATAAAAAAAAGTTAGGTCTCATACAAATCAATATGTTCTGCTCGATTATGATACTGAAGTCCTTTGTGGTGTCACAGATAGTCTTTCAATAGAAACATTATATTACGTTGCATCTCGGTTAGAAAGTTTTCTCGACGGTCCCTATATACGCGGCATGCAAGATTCATTCAAGGCTCTGGAGGATAGGAGGAATATATATATATATATATATATATATATATATATATTCCTGATGACCCAAGGAATCATATTAGTCATCTAACGATTCCTAAAACCCATCTTAAACTAGTCCGCCGGCACCAAACGAGATTTAAAACTAAGTTTACTGCCAGTTCATTAGGTAACCCACCAGAAAAGAACCTGAAAGAAAAACCTTTCACTGAACCTCTATTGTCTATGTTACGATTAATCGTTTAGGTAGTCTGATCATATCAATTAAGACACTTTTATATTATGAAGTTAGCAATCAAGCATACGGTCCGCTTGATGGTAAACGTGACTGCAGCCCGCAGACCCTTGAGTCATCACAAAGATATCACTAGCGTATCACCAACACTGTAAACCGAAGATTATATGTAATATTTCTCCAGTAATTTCACTGCCTCTCTCACCCTTCAAACCACAGCAATGAGAACACTGCTATTTGACGGTAGAAAAAGGTGAGAGTGAGGTGCCAATGCAGGCGACCTTTGTCAGAGGTCTACCTTATCAAATATCGTGTTAAGACCCTAAAATTATAATAATAATGATAATATTCTTTTTTATATACACCATAATCAACACATTCAAAAAACATACAACAGTACAGTACAATAGGCGGCCTTATCGCTTAGAGCGATCTCTTCCAGGCGACCTTTGGACAGAAAAGAAATACAACAATAATAAAGCAGTTTGAGGTACATAATAAATTAAACTAATGTATAAATATAAACAATCAACATATATAAAGAAAAACATCTACCAACACATACACACACATACACACTCGCACACACACTCTCACACACACACACACACACACACACACACACACACACACACACACACACACACACACACACACACACACACACACACACATGCATACATACACACACGCAAACAAACAAAAAATAATAATAATAATAAAATAAAGAGAAGAATATAAAACGAATAATATGCAAGCAACAACTACAATGATAGGTAGTACTCCTCTACCATTCTCCGAAAAATCGGCAGTGATTGCGCGCGTCTGATCGACAAAGGGAGCGCATTCCACAACTGAACAGCTTGAACTGTGAAGCATTTCCAGTAAAATATTGTGGAATGAACCGGCATCTTAAGTAGTAAATTCTCTGATGATCGCAGAGATCTTTCGTGGCTGTCACTTAAAAACACAAAACGTTTTTTTAAGTAATTAGGGAAGAAAGGAATAAACAATATATAGCAAAGAAAGAATATAAGCAATCCTGCGAAATCGGATAGGAACCCATTTGAGCTGGTTACGAAATTCTTAATATACTCGTCGATAGTTATAAGCCGCAAGCGTAGAGACAGACGTAGGTACCAATGTCACCTTCCAGGTCCGTGTCCACTCGCGGCCAGCGATACTGAGTTATAAACATTTGGACTGAGCATTGTTTTGTCACAATACGCTGTTAAAGTCTCTACCGTTATTTGACTCAGACGAAGACACATTTACATTTTCACCTCAAGTTAAAAGAAAAATGAGTACCGACACACTAATTGTTCCGTCTCGAGCTTAAGATAGTTTCATGGTAGTCCAGGGTTTTTATTGTGAAGTTGGAATTGCCGTTGGAATATTTTAAAGTTCTAAACCTTGCTCCATACTCCAGATTAACAATGCAAAAAACAATGTTTACATCCCAACTCTTACTAATATCCGAACATATTTCCTGGATCATCTACAATCATTAGAAGTCCACTGCTGGACATAGGTCTCTTAATTGCCACGCTGGACAAGCGAGTTGGCAATCGCAGAGCGTAGCTTCTGAGACTGGGACGCTTCTGCCAAGCCTATCCCGTGCATTTGAGCTACACTGTCTCGGATGGATATACCGCCATTGTCGGTTCTGGTACCTCAGTCGCCTTTTACGACACTTCGTACAGGGGGAGGTACTATTCTACACTGCCGGTACCTCACAACTCACTATAGATTCATGAATAAAAAGAAGGAAATGTGTTAAGCCGTCAAGCACAGCGCGATAATCACGAGCAGAAATCCCCCTGTCTTGGGCAGGCCTATGCCTAGCAGAGGACATACAAATATTTTATTCAGCTTTATCTACGTTATATTATATGTATACATTTATTGTATTGCGTGTATCGACGATTTAACGTAACAAAAGATGACGTGAACTGTGCTTATTGTTATCGCATCACCCAAAAATCACGCAACTAAGTATCGGCAGTGATACCGGCGCCGCAGAACCCGGGGTCAGGCTTGCACGAGCCCGATAAACGCTGGGCCCATGATTCAGAGCTGCTGACGAGGCGTTTTTCTGTAGCACTAACTTCTGATAAGGTTTTCTTATCAATCGCAAATATACTTGAGTCTTTTACGTGAATGTTTAAAAATATACTACGAATGTAACGACCAATCCAGAACTTATGGTTTTATTAACGGGGTATTCGGTGTGTAGCTAGATGATAATGAAATTACACAATCAACATCTTAACACCCAGACACACAACATACAAAAATTCATCATGGTATGTGGTTACCGCAGCCTATACGCGTTGGCGACTATATAAAAACTCATTTCTCCCTTTTTGAAGAACCCCATACTTAAGTCCTTTAGGAAAACCTCCACAAGGAGTTAAATCCACAACCTTAGCGTAGGCTGGAAAAAAGTCTCTAAACTCTAAAAAAAAACTCTTCTACTCTGCCGGTACCTTATGGTGGCTAGTAACACTAAAAACTTTAAACTATACTCTAACTTCTCTGGTCCATTTATCGAGTCAATATTTAATTCAATTAATGATAAATAAATTTCCACAACATCTTATACATTGACCACTTGATAATTCGCTTTAAACACTTGTGTTAGAACATCAGCATACAGAGGAAAGAAAGGCACCGGCAGTGAAGAATAGTATACTATATAGTATATATTAAAAATAACTTACATAACTAAAAATGTGTAAAATTAATTTTTGCAAATTCACTTTAACTGCCTGAAAATATATCAATCCTGTCATGCTAATTGTTGACCATTTGAATTGCTCGGGGGATGAAGGGTCTTAGCTAGGAGGTTGGTTCTTGCCACGGGTGCAGTCAGCGGACGACGGACGTCGGTGCCTCCACACAAACCACTCCAGCAATTTCAGCTGAAGCCAGCGTAGTACTACTGGGTTGTGTTCCTCACCAGTACATTCATCATATACCACCATCTGTAGGTACATATACTGCAATTGCACTTTTCGACACCTGATACTATTCACTCTCTCGGTATACGTTCATTCTCTAGAGTGAGTCCTTCACGGCAGTGCCGTGAGGTACCGGCAGAGAAGAATAGTACCTCCCTCTGTACCAGGTGTCGTAAGACACGACTAAGGTACCAGAACTGACAGATGGCGGTATATCGAGACAGTGTAGCTCAAGGTTGTGATTTGCAGCAGTATTCCAGTGATCTGTGATTGCCAACACGCTTGCCCTACCTGTCAATTATGGGTAAAATTACCCCTTTCTTGGGGAAGCCTACGTCCAGCCGTCGACTTCCAGTGACGGTGATGATGATGGTGATAATACCACTGATAAACCGATGGCTTACACATTAATAAAATGTATAAACGAATTTATCAAAGCAGGAAGTGTGGTGACTCCAACAAATCTAATCTTAACAAAACAGTGAAAGTGCAAAATAAACTGCCAAATCCGCAGAGATAGCGCCCCATTTTCCCCATTTACCTTTTAATGCGTGCTATTAAAATATTAACATATGAATTTTAAAAACGTACTACGCAGTAAGCTCGATAGAGCGTGACCCTCTTCTCGCGGCCAATTACCGACTTATCAAAATAATTAATTGATGATAAGTATTGTAAGTGTTGAGAAATTCGTGAGGCGTGCGACCCGCGTGCTACATCTGATCTTTATACAAATAATAATACAGAGCTTCTATAGCACATATACTATCTAAAAAGTAAAAAAATCCCACCAAAAAATTCTGTAAAGAAACTAGCCAAGTCTCGTTGGTGCTGCTTGCTCATCTCTAAAAAGGAATGAAATCTAGACAAAATCGTGCCAAGTCTAAGATTCCTTACTGCGATTTTTTCATTATTATAGTTAGTGTTGTGTGACTTGGCCATTGAAGGGTACTTAAGGGTACAGAACCAGTATCAAGCCTTGAATCACTGTTATTCAATCAACGTTGTCCAATTGGTAATTTTTCATCGTCAATGGATTGCGGTTCTGGCGACAGATTGGTATAATATTCTCACGGAGCACCTGGTTCTGTGCCCTTGTGTTCCCTTCAACGGCCAAGTCAAAGTAAAAAAAAAAGTTTTATAACAAAGAAAAAGACATATTGTTAGTATTACTAAAAATTAGTATTAAAAAATCGAGCACAATCTACGAAAAATTACTAAATACTAATAATAATTATTAAATACACAACGCACCCTTTCGTTTATAATAATTACTACTTTACTTTTTATTTCTCACTATCTTTAAGTTGTTACCCTTATTTATATTATAAATCCGAAAGTAACTCTGTCTATCTGTCTGTTTCGCAATCAAGCCTTAACTACTGAACCCGTTTAAATGAAATTTGGTACACAGATAGTCTAAATCCTTAGGAAAGACAGGCTACTTTTTCATTCAACATAAGAGTTGTAAGGGGTAATAAGGGGGAATGAAACGTTGTATGGAAGTATCGCTTTTGTTAGAGCTAGTAGCTTAAAACTTATGATTATGGCTATTGATTTGTATATATAGATTAGAATTTGTATATATAAACTAGATTTGTATATGTAAAAAAAAAATCAAAATTTATATGAGTTAGATTAAAAAGGTATAGTGCTCAAAGAAACGCGGATGAAGTCGCAGGCACATCTAATAAAAAATAATTTTACTTCAAGTTTGATGTATTTTAAAGGCGGGTTTTTTATTTTTTTTAATCTATATTTTATTTATCACTTCAGTTCGGTTTATTGGTAAATAATATTAGCAAGATAAGTACTTACACTGAAAATTAGGTAGACGATACGCATGCGCAGGTTGCGTGGTCTTGCTTGCTCTTGGACAGAGAAGTTTCTATCATCCTGGGGATCCTGATTAGAATTATGAGATAATCTTATAGAAATATTGTATTGGCTCCAATTCTAGATATGTGTACAATGTTTTAATTAAATATGTCCGTCTAATGTGGGTCAAAATCAACTTCGGGTAAGTGGGTTACAAATATACACACATACATACAACTGAAGCTAAAATAAGCGTGTAAAAATGTTGCGCAGTTGCCGACATACTCAGTAATTATGATAAAGCAAAATGTATTTTATTAGTAACTAACATATAGAGTTCAAATATGACGTATCGGCGTAGTAGAATAGTACCTACGACTGAAATAACGTAACCAACAGCCACCTGTGGATATACCGCCATCCGTATACCCACTCGGAACAGCTTATGCAACAGGACGGACCAGCATTCGCGTTGTGAAGCAACGTTCCGCGTTTACTACCACGCAGAGCGTTGGTTGTTTTTTTATGGAAAGCTTATGTTCAGCAGTGGACGAGCTATGGCTGCTTTAATTAAATATCCTTATAACGGGGAGGGTGGTCCTCACCGTCTGACTGAATTTGAGTTTATCTTGACCTTCGCTCTCTGAGCGTCATTGTGTTGATAGAAACAAGTTGGTAATACTCGTTATTACAATTGTGTGATCACGAATTTATTAACATTTTTTTTCGGAAGAACCTATTGCTGGACAACTCAGACGTCAATTCTAGGGCGACCGAAAAAAGAGGGCGGGACCTCTCATAGATGAGAGGTCCGATACTCGTATCTATCCTACGTACCCCGTGGCCGCGACCGCGCGTTTAGCTACGGTCGCGTCCTCTACCGCTCTACCGCTGGCTGGCAGCTCATTCTCATATCATATTATAAATTCAATTGTCTTAACCCGATAGTATAACCGCTAAAATCGCAACCCCGCCCTCTTACTAGCACAACACCATCATTAACACTCTACATGCACTCGTACAACAGAGCAGTACACCGCGTTCGCCGGCGAACGCGTGCAGTCCCTGCCCCCACGAGCGATAACCGACAGCCCTAGAGCTGTCGGGCTCAATCTGTCCGTCCTCTTTTGCTGAAATTTCATAGTAAATTCAACCCCAACGACGGCGGCCGAGCCTAGATCGAGCCTCTAGAGGTGCCCTCGGGCGCGCTGTTGGTCCCGCTCCGATCTCGCGAGCTTTGCGGCCGCGGGGCAGGCAGGGTAAATACGAGCATCGGACCTCTTATCTTCTTATCTATGTGAGGCCCCGCCCTCTTTTTTCGGTGGCGCTGGAATTGACGTCTGAGTTGTGGAGTCCATTGGTTCGTCCGAAAATAAAAATTGTCGTAAGGGACAATTTGCAGGTAGGTTTACAGGAATAATAAAAAATAAAATAAAAACAATTAATTCATTACAACTTTATTATTCGACAAGTTATTTGTAATTAAGTTGAAGCTGTTTTCAACAAATCAAAAATAAATAAAAACAAATACTTTTCGTCCCTCAAGCTAATTGATTTTCTGACCGTCGACATATCGAACCCTTCATCCCGCGAATGTTTCAAATATGGAATGTGCTGGTCAACGAAGTTTTCCTCACGGACTACAGTTTGGGATTAAAAAAGAAGAAAAAAAAATTTAAGGGTAGGCAATGCGGTTGTTACAGTACCCACTTACTACCCGGCAGGCCATATACCTGTTTGCTATTGCCATATATAATAAAATGTGTCCCCGGCATCAACTTTTAAACTACTGACTCGATTTTAATCATTTTTTGCTTAATCTAATTCAAGTGTAGTCAACTTATAGTATTTTTTCTTGATAAACATGTACATTCAAGACAAGACAAGACCTAGATTTGTAAATTTTGACTGTGTCTTAATATCGTTACTCCCCTATCCTCGTATGATAAAAAGAAACGAGTATATATGTAGTTTTCACTTCAAGTATTTATTAATCATTTATTAATTTTACTAATTAAAGTAACTATAATAACTTACAAGTTATGAATCTTTCATCACCATCATACCAGCTATTAAAAGTCCACAGCTGGACATAGGCCTCTCCAAGAAAGGAGGTTTTTTGCCCATAATTGCCGCGCTGGGCAAGCGTGTTGGCAAACGCAGAGCGCGGATTTTCTGTGCATTTCAGCTGCACTGTTTCCGATGGATATACCGCCATCTGTCTGTTCTATTACCTGATTCCCCTATTACGATACCTGGTGCAGTGAAAGGTGCTATGCTACTCCGCCGATACTTCACGGCAAGAATCTTTATTTACACGTAAACGAGGTACCAAGATAGATGCACAGGGATAGGACCGACAGCAGCATCCCGTCACGAGACTAAATCTGACTTACTATCTAGGAGAGGGCTTTATCCATTGGCTGACATGATCATGATGATGGTGACTATGAAGCGACATTAGTTATAGAGATGGGATATATATATATATATTTATATATATATATGTTTCTTTATATATATATATATATATGTTTCTTTCTTTTTGTATTTTAGTATTACTAACTATATAAACAGAATCAAAAATTATCACTAAATCTACTGCTGGACATAGGGCTCCCCAAGAAAGGGGGATTTGTCAATAATTGCCGCGTATGCAAGTGTGGTGGCGATCGCAAAGCGTAGCTTCGCGACTGGAATGCTGCTTCGGGTGGATATGGTCAATTGTCGGTTCCGGTAGCTCAGTCGCCTCTTACGACATCTGGTACAAGGGTAGGTACTATTCAACTCTGCCTGTACCTCACAGCTGTGAAGCAACATTATCATAAAAAAAATAAAATACATTTTTTTTTGTATTTCGAAATATTATCGATTTTTGTGCCTATAAATATAATCGATATTCATTTCAATTTTTCATCAATTTTTTTTTTATTTAATCGGTTTTAGTACTATTCTATTTCGCTGGTACCACACGACAGCTCTACTCGGTTATACAAAATTCAATTTGCGCGCGCGTCTGCATCCTTCCCATGTGGCTGTGCCGCCAAGACATTATTTGCATTTGATATCTCAAACAAACATAAGTTCTCCAATAAAACAAAACGTGTTAATGCTGTATTATATGAATTAGATAAACATATGATGCTTTGGCCCGATGCGAGCAATAAACAACACGCAGCACAATCATGATGGTGGCAAATATTTTTCTTTCTTTTTCTTTGTATACAGATCGAATTACATACATACATACGCTTCGTACATACATAATTTTTATTACACTATATATATTTCTGTTTTGTGTAATGGTTGATTTTATGGGAGATAATGCCATCTGGCATTAAGTTTTTTGTAACATTTTGTGCAATAAAGTTATATAAATTAATAAATAATTTTAATTTAATTGCTCATTTATTAATAGACACGGTCGACAAATGACATACATACATGCGTGATAGTGAGCGTCACTGCAGCACTGCACCGTCTATATGGTTGGCGGTAGAAATATATGAGAGTAAGGTACCAGCAAGCGCAGCGTAGGGCGTCCACCCGCAAGATGGACAGACGATCTGACTAAAGCCGCAGAATCGCGCTGGACACACGCCGCATACAACCGGTCCTATTGGAGATCACTTGGGGAGGCCTTTGTCCAGCGGTGGACGTTGTGGCTGTATGATTATGGTGATGATGAGGTATTAATGCAGACGACCTGTGTATGAGGTCTTCATGTACAAGTTCTCGCCAGTGTTCGCTTGCGTGTTTAACGTTTACCGTAAAGAGTTATTGAGAAATTGCTAAACTTCCTTCGTCATGTAACTTGGTCCTGAAGCTAGATCAGCATGACTATTGTGTTCCCTAAAATGACACACATAATATCTTTAAGTCACAAGGTTAACAACGCGCTAGTGATATCCTTGTTGATGCGGTGACTTTTGCTATCACCGGACCGTAGATGGCTTGTCACTTGTCGCTATAATTATAAAAGTAAAAATAAAATTACTCGTGTGTCCGTACTACAATTATGTTTATCAAGCTATATTTAAAGGAATATAGTCGTTGGCCCAGTAAAACGAAGTAAAGATATAGACAGCTTCTCTTTATATATATAAAGAGAAGCTGTCCGACTGCCTGTCTGACATATTAACACAGAGCTTTAGGATTAGGAAACTTCACCCCCTAAAGGAGTGAAATAGGACTTTGCTGTTTTGAAATTACCCGAATGAGATTCGGTATAAAGGTGCTTCATTGAAAGTAATGAAATTCGTGTAAAATATTCTTTTGAAAATAATTTTTGCGAGCACTGATGTGTAGCGGTAAAAATAGGTGTAAGAAGAATAAGAGGTAGACGAGACTACCTCTGAGGTCAATTTCAGGTAATACAGTAGACTTGTAAGGTACCTTAACATTTATGCATTTGATCATTTATGCAAAGTTTAAAAATATATAATCATAAAAAATTACGACAAAAATAAATGCGAGACAGCGCGAGCGATAATTTATGGCTCTTATCGTTATTTAAATTAATTAATAGTTATTATTGAAGATAATTAAAAAAAATACAATTAAACACATTCCTGTTTAGCACGGGGCCTACTCATGACATTTAATTACGTAAAGTTATTATTAGTTTTTTATTCCCACAACATCTCATACATTGACCTGATTCCGTGATAAGTCGCTTAAAGCACTTGTGTTACGGACATCAGACAACAGAGGAATCACAAATATACTACTTACACACATTTGACACCCAGGCACAGAACAAACATAAATATTATCATATCAATATTTCTCCAGACAGGATCACTACCATCTGCATCATCGGGTCGATAAAATCATAATTTGACAATGTTTCAGCAAGTATATACGAATATTTGCGAATTAGGTGTGTGTATTAAACTATTTTTGTTATTATTATCAGAACAGATCGACAAACAAGCACACAGTTCGCGTGATAGTAAGCATCACTGCAGCCTATAGACGCTCGTAATATCACAAGGATATCACTAACGCGTTGCCGACCTTGTGACTTGAGGATATTATACCACATTACCTAGTACATTCACTGCCTCTCCCGCCCTTCAAACGGGAACACAACAATGCCAGCACTGCAATTTGGCGGTAGAAATAGGTGAGTGTGAGGTACCAATGCAAACTCCCTATTGTCTACCTCATGTAATTTCGCGAGGCATTTGCTTTAATGGTCAACATATCTTGTTTGCCACAAATATAATGTTAAATTGTAGGAACGTTTGTGATACAGGTTTCGTTATACATCGAACCCAATACACAAAATGTCATTGCCGCAAAGTACCGGCAGAGTAGAGTAGAATGCACTGGGCGGGGATGGGCAGCAGCATCCCCATCGAGAAAACTGCACTCTGCGTTTGCCAACACGCTTGCCCAGCATGGCAATTATGTTATAGGCAACATTCCAACAACATTTCCTCCTATTTTGGAGAGAGCTATGTCCAGCAGTGGAATTTCAATGGCTGGTATGATTATGAATATTTGATTTATTAGAGTTCGTCGATTGTGAACTGGCATTATATGTTGCCGTGAGGTACCGGCAGAGTAGAATAGTACCTCCCCCTGTACCAGGTGTCGTAAGTGGCGAATAAGGACGAGAACCATATATCCATCCGAGACAGTGTAGCTCGAATGTATAGGGTGGGGATGGGCATCTTCATCGCGAGAGCTGCGTTCGGTGATTGCCATCACGCTTGCCCAGCGCGGCAATTATAGGCAAAATTTTCTCATTCTTGAGGAGGCCTATGTCCAGCAGTGGATTTTTAACGTTTTTAATGATGATGATGATGACGTCAGTTGGGATCAAATACCGTAAGGTGGTATTGGAACTCTTACCACCATCAGATTTTCTTATTGTTTTTTTCTGGTGGCTCGCTTAATAAACCTGCTATTAATAGAGTTTTAAGACCCGTCTGGTTCTTGCAGACTAGTATTAGGATAGGACTCTCAGTGACCTATTTTAAATGACTCTTTTAATACCATAAGGTTGTCAGGGTCATCGGTCATTTGTATAAAATTATAATCAGCAAATGTTTTCTTTTTAGTATCTTTACTATACTATTTTTGTTGATTTAAAGATTTGAAATTGAAGTAAATGATAAAATATTTTTACAAAAAGCATCATAAAACTACATAAGTCTACATAGTCTACATAAAAATATTCAATATTGAATATATTGGAAAATTTTCTTTTGTCTGAATTAATAACATTTATGTTTTTATACAGATTTAATAAATGACAATCATAATTTTTATTCAGAAATATTTTTATATAATTTAAAATAAACCTGGTAGCCATGATGAAATCTTTGATTATAGAGGTTTGGTCTTTGGAATAAAACCCCTAATTAAGTTCCAATTTAATTATGGTCTAATTTCGACTACTGCGTGACCGCTATCTACGAGTAATTAAAAAATAAGCAAGTCTAACGATGTCGCGGGTACAAAAGGTTAACCCCAAGAAGTCCTAGCAACAATATCATTATTTATAACATTTAATATTTTCTAATTACCTACTGATAAATGTCGACAATTAACGGATCTTACGTGTCACGTTAAAGTATGAGAGAGTTTATCTCCGGGTGAACGAACTCGCGAAAAAATGCCAATAGCCACAAAATAGGTCGGATATTAAAAACAATCACGCAACCGGATAGGTAGGTTCAAATTTATTGATTAATTTATCAATGAGTTACATATATAATGTTTTATGTACTAGTATTTAGCCATGAGGTACCGGCAGATTAGAATAGTACCTCCCACTGCACCAGGTGTCGTAAGTGGCGACTAAGGTACCAGGTGGCGGTATATCCATCCGAAACAATGCATATCAAATGCACAGAGTGGGGATGGGCAGCAGCTTCCCCCTCTCAGTAGCCTCTTTTGTCCACTTTTGGAGAGGCCTATATCCAGCAGTGGACTTTCAATTGCTAGAATGATGATATAGCCGTTGAGTACCGGCAAGTAAGAATACTGTTTTCCTTGTACCAGCTGTCGTTAGACATTGAGAGATCAATGCCGGTCGCCGGTAGCATATCCATTCGAACCAAAGTAGCACAAATGAACCTCGCATCTCCGGCCTGGTACGTGCTTACCGGACAACAAATTAAAGACCACATCCAGGTCGAGCAGTCTCTGGTTCTCCATTGCCTCGTCGGCACGCCAAATTTGGTGCGCAACGTGACATCACAGGGATCCTGAGAGACGTCACGATCACGCTTGGAAGTTATCATACGCCGCCCCGAGAGAGCGATGTTAGACTGCGCCGAGGATTTTTTTGCGCATCTAAGGAATATTTATGATAGGCGTTAAAGATCTTTATTCTCATGCGAAATTTTATTTTATTTACAAACAAATTTATCCTAAAACGCTTTCTCCGTACTTTATTTACTGATGCTACTTTTCTAACTTTATAACCCTACCTCTGATGTACGTTATTTTATATATATATTTTTATATCATATGTATTTATTGATTTTATTTATACAAATATTTATGTAACGTTTATCTATTTTGTGTATATATTGTCTGCACCCTACTATAATTATGTATTTATTTCTGTTTTGTGTAATGGTTGACTGGGAGATAATGACACCTAGATTAAGTCCGCCGTTTGTACATTTTGTAATATTTTGTGCAATAAATAAATAAATGAGACATAATCATAGATCTAATAAAAATATAAAATTAGCTGGAACACGACTCTAAATGCAATTTTAACTTATTTTTACATATATTTATGTTTTCACATTCTTTTATAGTGTTAGGTGGTTTATTGAATAGATGTGCTATTCCAAACAGTACAGCCTTCATTCCATGGTGAGTTCTAGGTGCTGATAATTGCACTTTATTACTAATTCGTTTCAAGTTTTAAGGTTATTTTTCAAAATCTTTCCTTAAGGGGGTGAAAGGAGGGTGCAAATTTAGGGTTATAGTCCTACAACTTAACGCGGGTGAAACTGCGAGTCACTGCTAGTTACGTTTAAAAAGTAATTAATTCAAATAAGAATTTGTAACATATTTTTCCACATTAGCACCTAGTAGGTACAATAGACGAAAGAAATGTAATGTTTTTATAAACACGTAAGTAGCTTTAACGGTCCCAGTATCTACTGGGACCGTTAAAGCTACTTACGTGTTTATTACGGCAGTGATCCTATCTTATGCGTCAGAGGTCGTGGGTTCGATCCCCACCCAGGACAAATATTAATATGAGAATATTTTTGTTGGTCCTGTGTCTGGGTGTTAAAAATATGTATTTAAGTATTATATTTGTAATTCCTCTATAGTCTAATACCTGATAACACAAGTGCTTTAAGTGACTTACCATAGAGTCAGGTCAATGTATGAGATGTTGTGGGAATACTTTTTTATTATTATACGTTTTTTACGAATTAGTTTTTTTCAAGGTTTCCTGTGTTATCGGGATTCTTTTTTTATTCACGTTTAAATCAAGCAGTTTCTGGTTAAAGCCGGAAATTTGTGTTCCGGCTTTTTTAATTCTCTCGCTATATTGTAATGAGACCAGCGGATATTGGCCTATGTTTATATTATTTACTTGCATATCTCAATCGAATATTGTAAGCAAATGGGTACCCATTTTATCGACAGTCTCATTAAATTTTAATCTCTTCATTATTATATCAGGCACAGGGCGTCCACTGCTGATTTCCAACAGGACTGGTATGCGACCAGCGTTTAGCTCGTATCGTATCGTACGTTTTAGTCAGTTCGATTTTCCAACCTAGTCTGATCTCTTAATGACAGTAGAGTTTGAGATTTTGTTTTAATATTCTTTGTCCTTACGCCTGCAACAGGATGGATTACAATGGCACTTCATAATATTGTATTAGGTAACACATTAGAATTGCCGTAGGATACCAGCAGAGTTGAATAAGTGACAGGTCCAATAGCGCAGATGGTAGTGGTCCTATCTGTGCGCCAAGGGTCGTGGGTTCGATCCCCACCCAGAAAAATGATATTTATATGATGTATGATTGTGTTGGTTCTTTGTCTGGGTGTTAAATATGTATTTAAGTATTATAATTGTTATTCCTCTGTTGTTTGGCGTCCGTAACTTAAGTGCTTGAAGTGACTTACTTACCACGAAGTCAGGTCTTTGTTTGAGATGTGGAAATGAAGAAAAAATAGTATCTCCCCCTGTATAGTAGTCGGTACTGAGGTACCGGAATCGACAAGGAAAAAGTGTAGCTCAATTGCGAGATGGTGGGTATGGCAGCAGTATTCCCGTTGCGAAGCTACGCTCGGCGATGGTCACCACGCATGCCTAGCCAAACCATTATTGGGGAAATTCCCCCTTCTTAGTAACCTTGACCTGTTCCTCATTTGGCCTTCTACGGTTGTTCTGATCATGATCATAAATTTGAATTAAATACCCTGTATACTTACTGACGTATGCACGTAGAAGTCGCAGTCGCGGAGGATTTTTTTACAATAATATATTTAATTATTACAGTACATTTATCGGCATATATAAAAGAAGAGCTGACTGACTGACTGACATAACAACGCAGGGCCTAAACTGTAAGGGTTAGAAACTTGAAATTCTTCATAGGGGGTACTTTTATAACGCAGGGGAGCACTTAGAAAGCATTGTGAAAAATTACATCATATGAAGGTAAAACGGGGGTGTAAGTTTAGTATGAAATTTTGCTGTTTTTTTTAAAGTTATTTAAATGAAATATAAAGAAAGTTCTTCATTGAAAGTCATGAAACACTAAACAAATATTTATTCGAAAATCATACAGGGGGTAAAAGAAAGTATGAAAGTCCAAAATTAGTATGAAAATTCTCTAATTTTTAAAGTTATTTCGATAAAATGGGCAAGGACAGGACAATACCAGCGGAGCATTCAGGTTTGTGTTTTAACTTACTGCGGGCGAAACCGCGGGCCCCTGTTGGTTTCTAACAATTGCAAGAACTACGATCGTTCTATATCAGTCTACATACAATAGGCCAATGCAAGCTGTCCGCAGTGCACATCACGCGGGCACGCTAGCATAGACTTTGCCCCCGGACCCGCCCGCCATTGTTCCACTACACCATAGCCGATAAACTGGTAACGACATCGATAGCATATCAGGGCTGCAGCCGACTTAGGTAATATTTATTTCATCATAAAAGTTAACGTTTTACGACTTCACAAAAGGATGCTATTTCTGGGTCGTATGGAAATATCACGACAAGATCGAGTCATGTTACAAAATAATAGTAATAGCTATTTGTTTGATGTCTTTATTTAAACATAAAGTGTGTAGGCCTTCTGAAAAAAGGGGTTATCATTATAATATCTCTCCTAAGAGAGTGATTTACCATAATATATAACTCCTTAGTAAAATCAAACCTTATCTATACTAATATTATAAAACTGAAGAGTTTGTTTGTTTGTTTATATGCGTTAATCTCAGGAACCACTAGTCCGATATAAACGATTCCTTCAGTGATGGATAGACCATTTATAGGAAATGATTATAAGTTATATAACATTAAACTAAATTTAATAACGGCTTGGCATAAATGGAACCAGGTTTTTCCAACATCTTAACGCAGGTGAAACCGCGGGGAGGTGTAGGTGTAGGTAAGAATTCAATAAAACTATTAAAGTATTATTTTTTCTCCTCTATTTATTCGAAATATTAAATTTAAAACAACTTCACAGTTACGGTACTTGCCTGTATTTTAATCCAACATTGAATACCTAACTCCATCCATTACGATATACAATTTACTAGAGGTAAGGTCGCTCTTGCTAAGGTCGTGTGCATCGGTACCTCACTCTCACGTATTTCCGGTTTAAAGGGTGAGAGAGTCAGTGAAATTACTGAGTAATGTGGCATTGATGGTGTTATCATGAAGTCACAAGGTTGGTAACGCGTTAGTAATATCTTTGTGATATTACAAGCATCTATAGACTGCAGTGTCGATTACTATTACGCGGACTGTAGGCTTGTTTGTAGACCTGGTGTAATTTCAAAAAAATTGCTTTTTGAACCCGTCAAAAAAGTATTTTTATTATGAGTAACGATCGTAATTGTTAAAAAATATAATAGTTACTCGGTTATGTTATACCGACAGATGGCGGTATATCCATCCAAAACAGTGCAGCCTAAATATTACAGGGTGAGGATGGGCAGCACCCTCCTCGTCGCGAAGTTGCGCTCCGCGATTTCCAGCTTGAGGAAGCCTAGTCCAACTATGGACTATTTATGGCTGATATGATATGAATGCGATTTGAAACTTTAACACAAAGCTTAAAATAAACTTTAATTGTAAGCTAGCTATTCGAAAGTGCTTCTAGCACTTTCGAATCGTCAAAAATTAAATAAATATAACAATACTATTTCAAAAATGGGAAGTACTAGATTATATTGTACTCATAAAAAGCAAGTCTGTTGCGTGAAGTCAATACTATTTAATACACATAATAGTATAGCGATAAGGTCGCTAATATATAATATAAAAGTTTATTATAATTTATAAGTTTATAATAATTAATAAATTTATAATTTATAAGTTTATAATAATTAATAAATTTATAATTTATAAGTTTATAATAGTTAATAAATTTATTATAATTTATAAGTTTTTATTCTTTCTCTTTATGTATTTATTTGTGTACAATAAAGAGAATTAATATTATTAAGTTAAACTCGACAGTCCACACTAAGAAACTCTAATGTTTGATAATAATATAGTATATATATATATATATATATATATATATATATATATATATATATATATACTATATTATAAGGTTTGTAATAACTTCCGAAGGTACGAATATTTTGCACTTCCGAAATATTCGAGAAAATTTTGTAGTGTGAAAAACAAAATACAGAGGCGAAAAAGATATAAATTTTAATAAGTATCAATAAAATTTGTCAGTGCCAAATATAAATCTCTACTAATATTATAAATGCGAAAGTAGCTCTGTCTGCCTGTCTGTAACGCTTTCCTGCTTAAACCCCTTAACTGATTTTGATGAAATTTGGCACTGACAAGTTTAAGACCCTGAGAAAAGAGATTTAATACGAAATACGAAATAAGGGTTGTAAGGACGTCCCCTTAAGGGGACTTAACTTTTTGTTGAAAAGTTGTATGCAAGCATTGCTATTTTTAGAGCTAGAAACTTGAAACTAATTTTTAAGGCTATTGATTCGATAATAATAAACATGACATTAAAAATATATATATGTTAAGGTAAAGAGGTATGGTACCCAAAAAAACTATTCTACGCGAACGAAGAGGGCGGGCACGGCTATAAAGGATATAAAGGATACATATTTAAGGACCGCACAGACACTATGGAAGACCAGGGTGTGACTTTTAACCCTTATATCACATTTAACGAACACATATCCGCTCTCACTCGTCGCTGTTTTAGTCGTTTAGGATTTGTTTTACGGAACTCGCGTCATTTCCAGGGTCCAAATATCTCCAAGATTCTTTTTATTAGTCTAGTGCGAATTTCATTAAAATCTAGTGCATGTATTTGGAATCCACACGAGGCCAAGTATAGACAAATGTTAGAAAATGTTCAGAAAGCTTTTCTCCGCTGCTTTTATAAAAGAGCATACGCCTAAGCCGCGAGGTACCGGCAGAGTAGAATAGTACCTCCCCCGGTGTTGTAAAAGGCGTCTAAGGTACCATAACCGACAGATGGTGGTATATCCATCCGAAACAGTGTAGCTTAAATGCACAGGGTGAGGATGGGCAGCAGCATCCCCGTCGCGAAAACTGCGCTCTGCGGTTGAGGCGCGGCAATTATATGATGATACGGCTATTATCCCTTTATGAACCCAACACAGTTCTTGCTAGGAATATAGGGGATAAATTCTCTGGTAACAACTCTCTGTCTCTGTCAACCGCTATAGCAATATTATGTGAACTTGCCTGTATGTGTATAGCAATTGTCACGCATCTTCGTGCCGGACAACCATCTGCGCATTCGATCCATACGAAGACATTCGGCTGTTTGCGCCTCTGCCATGTCGTACTGTAGCGCGTGCGCAATCACCTTTACGCCGCATGCAGTAGGCACTTAACGCACTCCTTATGTGGCAGCCGGATTTTGACGTATTTGTCGACAACGCCAAATCATTAATAATTAAGCTCAATGTTAAATAATTTAATTTTTGTTACAACTTCATAATTGTGTAATTGGCATAACCCGTATTGTTATGTTAATAATAAATAAATAAATTGTACTTTGCTTTACTATTTTGGCTTACATATAAAAGACAGAATTCATTGATTTTTTTTAAAGATGTGCATGTCCGTAATACATTATATAACTGCTTTTGTTTGTTTTTGCAGCACACGCTAGAATAGCTTGCAGGTCGCAGATTTTTTTCGTACTTGACTCTTACTTTTATATTAAAAAAAACTTTAACTTTATAAATTATAGCTTATGTGTTAATTAGACGTATAAGCCATATATATGTAAAGTTTTAGTAAAATTAATTGGGTAGTTCTTGTGTGATAGAGTAACAAACATAACAAAAACGTTTGCGTTCATAATTAGGAAGATTACGTTGGTGGCAAACAGGCACACGGCTCGCCTGCTAATAAAGAGACAAAATGCTTAGGTAAATTTGACCGCAATATTAATATAGCATATATACAGATAATATATGTAATGAAATGTCATTTAATTCTTTTAATTTTCTTGGTGTAATAAAAAAAATGGATATATATTTCTCTATATTTTCAAAAAAACATTTTCAGTTTATTTTGAAAATCCTTACAATATTTAATGTAATGTAATATTTTCTAAAAATTTAAATTCAAAACTACTTTTTTTAAGGCAGTTTTAAATGTAATATTGTTAAAAATTCTGTCGCATCCCTATTCGCCTCCGCAATCGACTCGACTACTAATAGCGATTGTTTAAAATATCTCTCTATCAGCATTACCGCGATGCAGAAACTACAGCAAGTGTTGCGTCATTTCGTAGGTGTTAAAGAATGTACATACATTGATACCGTTAATTGATATAAATCAAAGATAAATAGAACTGATATTATACAAGTTTTCGAGGATCTGGGTTTAATAGATAATTCCGACAACATCTCACACATTGACCTGATTCCGTGATAAGTAGCTTAAAGCACTTGTGTTACGGACATCAGACAATAGAAGAACCACAAATATACTCCTTAAATACATATATTTAATACGTATTGTTTAAATACACTCAAACAGAAGAAACAAAAATGTTATAATAATAATATTTATTGTATAATCCAGACATATCAATACAATCATGTGAGAAGTGATCGCGGTTGTGCCACTACTAAACTATGTTACAGCTGCCTGCGTCTCCCATCCTTCCTTCCAGTGTTCAATATATAGACATTAAGAATCAAAAAACTCCGGTTGACACAATCAGTGTGTGCACGTATAGAAAAAGAGTTGAGTTAACACGCACAATTATTTTTTTTTATTTTATTTTATTTAACTTTATTGCACAAAATGTTACAAGATCTATAAATGGTGGACTTAATGCCAGATGGCATTATCTCCCAGGCAATCATTACACAAATCTGAAAAAAAAAATATAGTGGTGGAGGCAATATATATACAAAATAAATAAACGTGTTCATGCACAATGTCTTCAGTTCGCTCATAATTTAAAAGTGACAGCCATTTCCTGTGTGTTTCTTGCGTTTATGAAATGGCTACGGGTAAATATTTTGATCTTTATTGGCAGCGTTATATAAACAAGAGCTGATGATGAAGTGATGCCGCTTCGCAAAAGATGTTCTATACAAAACGGTTTGGTGCACAAGACAGAGTTACCACCATCTAAGTCATCAGGCCCGCAAAAACTATGTGGTTTGTAACTCATGTATAGTTATCATAATTTCTAAATACCTACCTCAATCGCTCTCACTGTAAGTCTTTCATCACAAACACTACACGGACATTTTCTTAAAAAATATATCAAGCTACCCGTGTGGTACCGGCAGAGTAGAATAGTACCTCCTCTGTACCAGATGTCGTGAGAGGCGACGGAATTATTAAAACCGACGGATGGGCGTTATCCACACGAATCGGTATATGGGCAGCAACATTACCGTCGTGAAGCTACGCTTTGCGATGGCAACCACACTTGCTCCGCGCAGAATTGATGGTCATTATTCCCCCTTTCTTGAGGAGGCCTATGTTCAGCAGTGAACTTCCAATTGCTGATAGGATGATGATGATAATTTTTTGTAATCGGTAAAGTAGTTTTTGAATTTTCTGGTTACGAACGTAAATAATTACATATTTCTTCATTTTATATACAATTTTAACTAATGATCTTTAGTTTAAAAAATACATATGTGTACTTTATTAATCTGTGAATATTTTCTACTACTTTTAAACTACCAGACCATTATCCATATCTTCACTGTGTTACTGGACTACATCATATAAAAATAATCCGTACCTAAAATGGAACGATTTATTAAAATAGTTTGTTATAGATTTGTATTTTTTATAAGTTTATAACAAAACTCAAAATCCACAGAATCGATTACAAGAACTGTATCACTAATCAAAAGTTACATTGATGATTCCAATGGCGCAGATGGTAGTGAACCCATCTTGTGATCAGAGAAATATTTACAAGATGATATTTGTGTTTGTCCTGTGTCTGGGTGTTAAATATATTGAAGTAGACAATTCGTGATTCCTCTGATGTCTGGCGCCCGTAACACAAGTGATTTAAGTGACTTACCACGGAGTCAGGTCAATGTATGAGACTGGTTGGAATTGCGCGTTGGAATTGTTACGGCACTGGGATCGAGTGACTTCTCCCTCGATTCAGTGATCGGCGCCATAGCTAGCAGCAGGACAACATGGAGTGCCGTAGCCTCATTTTGCACAGCAGTGATGAGCCGTTAAAGAGGCTGATGAATGCGCTAGAGGCTGGTACTGAGGCCAACCCCAGGAGAAGATGACGTCACGGATAAACAAGAGCAGCGCACCTGTGCTTAATACCTCCTTAGAGTTCGAAGGCCAAAAAATGCACAGCTGCGTGCATACCCTCCAATGAGGAACTAGGCTATGAGGCCGTGAAAGGGGACGCTACTGACTGGGTACCGTGATGACATGCTACGCAGCTCCAGGTGCCCAGTCCAACGCGCAGTGCGATTGCTAAAGCGGAGTTTTGGGCGGTAGACGCCGTTTGTACAGCCGGTGAGTTATTCCTCGCTCACAAAAAAAATGTATGAGATGTTGTGAGAATTTATTTTTATTATTAATTATCAGCGATTAAAATAAATCATATTTTATTCCTATATTTTTCACCGAGATGGGAAACTGTGGAAGAAACCGCGGAGCGCCGCTACTATAGTATTACTTCACGGGTCGTCACACAACGTGTATGTAGCGATAGCACATTACGCCGTTGTGCGGCGCGCTGTCACACGCAGCCAGCGTGACTGCCCGCGACTATTGAACCGACGATAAAAATTGTCAACCACTATTTTTACCACTCGTTAAACTCTGCTACACAATTACAGTACCCTCTTTTCATCGTCGCGATATCTGAACGTCCCGCAACGGTGATTACGCAGACAATATTATTGTATGTCTTTATATGAAATATCAGAATCGGGTAAAGAGCAGAAGAATATATCATTTTCTTTTTATCTTGCTTGTATTCTTTACCACTTTATACGTCTTGTTTGATGAATAAAAATAAAACACTTTAAAAAAAACATATGTACACATCTAGGTTACCGTAAAGTTAATAATTTATTTATTTATTACGTATTTTTATATTTTTTTATTATTATAAAATCACGGGCACTTTGAGTACGTAATAATAATGAAAATCTTAAAAACCAATTAAATATACTACCAATCGATACACAACATAATATTTATCACATCATTTTAAGGTCATCGAATGGTTTGTACCGAACGCTCTAGATGTTGTAAAATGACGGAGGTACCGGAACCGACAGATGGCGGTATATCCTGCCGGATAAGCGTAGCTCAAATGCAAAAGGACGGGGCAGCAGCATTCTTGTCGCAAAGCTATGGAGAGATTGTCATTAAGCCTACCCAGTGTGGCAATTTACTAGAGGTAGACCTCATACAAAGGTCGACTAGATTGGTACCTCACTATTACACCTATTTCTACCGCCAAACAACTTTAGGGATGCTGGACATCCCAGTTGACTTTTCACGGCTGAATGATGAAGCTAGTTTGCAGACGTACTCCCATTAAAGGAACGAAGCCTGGGATCCTCTTAGCAATGACGCCTGCGTCCCACCAGGGTAGGCAGACACTATGGATCTCCACTTGTTTCGACCTTAGCATACCTCAATCGCAATTAAAAACAATACAAAAAACACTATAATAATAATATGCACACCACATCTCATATTTTATCCTGACTCCGAGCCTAGTTGCTTAATGCACTAGTAATAAGTACAACAGGTAATAGGGGAATCGCAAATATAATATTTAAATACATATTTTATCACCCAGACACAGACAAAGCACAAATATCATCATATAAATGTTTGTCCTCGGTGGGATCGAACCCACGACCCTTGGCGAATAGCAAAGGATCACTATCGATAGCGACATCGGGTCCGTTAAATGATAATTCTGTTTAAAAAATTACCAACCCTAAACCAGCATAGGAACAGCCAATTTCACCTGTGTACCTACGAGTGTAGATTGTTTAGGGGGAATCGTAATATGTGTACATAGAGATGTAGGGACCCTATCTGTGGTCCAGCGTCCAAGAGCGCGCTATCGCAGGTCGCGACAGCAAACCTGCGCGCCAGGGAAATGTAGAGACGGTGAACGATTACAATATTCGAAAACGTTTTTGTGACCACACTTATATGTAACAATACGCGATTCATTTTATTTTTAATCTTTAATTACACAAGTTTTTCAATCCGTTTCAAGTTTCAGGTAAAATCCATTTTTAAGTGTATTATATATTGTATTATTCATGCATTCACTTTATTTAGTATACATACATTGCGTCTACACTTATATGTAACAATACATGATATTAATTAATTACATTTTTAATCTTTAATTACACAAGTTTTTTAATCCGTTTCAAGTTTTACGTGATATACATTTTTGAAGTGTTTATTTTGTATCATTCATGCGTTCACTTTATACATACATACATACATACATAATCTTCACTTGTTCCGATCTCGGCATACCTCTCGCGCTTCTCTTACTCACATTAGTTTCTTTGTACACGCTCCTCTATTCTTGGTACTTCTGACCTGGCCCTCCTTTAATACCTCTTCTACCTGGTTAAGATATATTCGCCAAGGTAGTCTCATACCAACTCCTCCTTTCACTTCTGCTCTATATATTTGTGCAGTCATTTCACTTTAGTTCATTCTTTTAACAATAAAAATAAGCCGTTTAGAAAGCAAATACATTTATAAAACTTAATTAGATCATGTCACGTCGTCAAAGAAAGCTTGTGCAGCCATTGTCAAACAACGTACACCATCAGCTAACAGATCAATATTTTCGTTAATCATAACAAAACGACTTTGACTTAATAACGGCTCCAAAACGCGGTTCATTTAACTTTCAACATTTTTTATTCAACGCTATGATGTACCGGCAGAGTTGAATTATACCTCCCACTGGAACAGGTGTTGTAAGAGTCGAGTAAGGTACCAGAACCGACAGATGGCGGTATATCCAAGAGAAACAGTACAGCAGTTTCCCCGTCGGGAAAGTTGCGATTGCCAACACACTTGCCCAGCGCGGTAATGATGGTCAATAACTTCTTCTTTGGAGAGGCCCATGTCCAGCGTTGATTCCAATGGCTGGTATGATGATGATAATTCAATGTTTTGACTACAATGCGGCTACCGTTCACAAGTCTTATGTAAGTTCTTTTGTCAGGATTGTTTACATTTACTCTTAAAAACGTCAAAAGCAGTTAAACAAGGAGTTTTATTTCAAAGTGTATGATAAACGCATCTCGCTGATCATATGGTAAGTCACAACCCTTGCATACGCTTTTTGTAAATTATATGTCATTTTCAGTAACCCGTGGCGCCATCTCGGTCATTGTGGAAATAGAATATGTAAAATATTGGCATTTTGTTTATGCAAAATATTGGATTACCTGTTTGTAGGTAGATATGGTGGTCAACTGTTCATTAAATTCACACAACATCTCATACATTGACCGGATCGTGATACATGAGCTAGAACCTCATACAAAGATCGTAAGCATTGGTACCTTACTCTCACCTATCTCTACCGCCAAATAGCAGAGTTCGCATTGCTGTGTTCCGGTCTGAAAGGTGAGAGAGGTACTGATATTACTGGGTAATATGACATAATATCTTCAAGACTCAAGCTTGGCAACGCGTTAGTGATATCCTTGTTATATCACGAGCGTCTAAAGGCTTCAGCGACGCTTACTATCACGTGGACTGAATGCGTGTTTGTCAACTTGTTGTAATAAAAAAATAAATTGAAAGCGTATATTCGCGAAAACGACGGCGTTGCCCGTCTGTCGGTTGGATACACTGGCATCTATTAATTCCGGTAACCATCTCATCTTTCACCACAATTACAGTGCAGCTTAAATGTTACAGGATAGGGATGGGTAGCAGCATCTTCTTGCGCTTTGCGACGACTGCCCAGCGTGGCAATTATGGGCTGGAATCCCCTTATATGGGAGAGGCCTATGTCCAGTCGTTGGCTATTTATAGCTGATATGATGATGGTGATGATGCATCTCATTCATGGATCTGATCAGTAATAAGTAGTTTAAATCACTTGGATTATGGATATCAGACAACTGATAAATTACAAACATAATATATACAAACATAATATTACATATATATTTTACCCAGTTACAGAATAAACAAAAATGTTCATAAATGTATTATCTGGTGGGAATCGAACTCACGACCGTAGCCGCGGAAAGCTCACGCAGACAACGTCGCAGGCAGAAAGCAAGTCTTCCCACGATGATTTTTATACAAACAAATAAATGTAATTTGATTTTGCACTTAACTTGTTTCGGATTTGGTCAGTATTTTCTTTACTTTTTAAGATCTCTATGCCGTGAGCTACCGGCAGAGTATAACGAACGGAGAGGGGGGGGGAGATCTTCCTACCTCCTCCCGGAGCTTAAACATGGCGTACCTATATCTATTCGAAATAGTCCAGCTCTAATGGTCTAATGCTAAGCGTAGCTGCGGTTGCAACTACGATTGCCCATCACGACAATTAAAGACGAAATTCAACCTTCATGAGAAGACCTATGTCTAATAGTGTAGTCTACCTTCAATAGCAAATACAATCATCATCATTATTGCAGCCGTAAAAGGTCCACTGCTGAACATAGGCTTCCCCAAGAAAGAGGGTATTTGCCCTTTAATTGCCGCACTTTACAAGCGCAGAGCGTAGCTTCGAGACGGGAATGCTGCTGCCCATCCCCCCCCTTTTGCAGTTGAAGTACACTGCTTCGGATGGATACCGCCATCTGTCGTTTTCGGTACCTTAGTCGGTCCCTACACCATTTCCTATAGAAGAAAAAACTATTCTACTCTGCCGGTGCCACACGGCAAAGTTACAATATTGGTTTAATATTTTCTTATAGCGAACTCTTCTTGGAAAATATTGGACCGTGAATAATTTAGTATTGACCAGTTCGTTGAGTAAATAAATATAAGTATAGTGGTTAACATATAAATCATAAACTTACTAATAGCTTCATATAAAAAACCGTCAAATTTGGATACATTAGATATAATCATTATTCAGGTATAACATAGTCACGACTCCATTCTTAGTATTTACTTAAATTCTAACAATTTCACAGTTGCGTTTGTGTTAGGCAGTACTTTTTTAATATTATGGACCGCAATGTAGACATGTATTACGACTTCTGAATTGGAATCATGTGATCGATACTTCCTTATATTTGTTCAATGCATATAGTAATCCGTGTGGTACCGGCAGATAAGAATAGTACCTTTATCCATCCGGAACGGTGTAGCTCAATGCAACTGGGAGTGGATAGGCAATCCTGACTTTAAAGTTACACTCCGCGATTGCCAACACGCCTGACCAGTGTGGCAATTAGGGGGGAAATTCCCCCTATCTTGGGGAGGTCTAGGCAGTGGACGCTGTACGGCTGCAACGATGAAATGATAATGACAAGACATAATAAGTGTTAATGAAAAGACAAATAGTGGTAGTGATCCTTTGTATTTGTTATGTGTCTGGGTGTTATTCATATGTATTTAAGTATTATATTTGTGATTCCTCTATTGTTTGACGTCCATAACACAAGTGCTATGAGCGACTTACCGCGGAGTCAGGAAAATATATGAGATTTTATGGGAATTTGTTATTGATTTAAAAAAAGAAACTTAATAAAGAAATTATTCTAAGCATGCTTGTTTTTTATTTAATATTTTCACTTGAACGAACAATATTTTTCTTTCTGTCAAACATTTGTCGTTATTTTTAAATGTCACACTTAACAAAACAAATAAATATTCGGGACGTGATGGGATCAAGAGAATAATGGACGAAGTCATGGCGGGCCGCAGGTAAATAATTATAGACATATATAAAATGATTACATCCTATTTTTATTGTTAGGATGATCTATTTCTTACCATACCGTTGTCTGAAGTCTACCTCACGTAAGCCGATATCTTTTGTATGAATATAACTGCAGGATCGCCAGCATCCAGCGCGATCCTGCGGCTTTAGTCAGATCGTCTGTCTATATTCATGGATGGACATTTGACGCTGCCGGTACTTGGTCTTCATTCCAGATCCTTATAACTAACTCCATTTGTCAGTTCTGCGTACTAAGTGTCCTGCCCAGTGCCACTTTAACTTATTGCCGGGCCTCATTCCTGATTCGATCGCGCAAGAATACTCCGAAACAGGGCAATCCTCCTGTATGGCTTGGGGTGTTTTGAGTTGACTAATAAGGTCTGATGTTTACGTCATCACCATCATCATACCAGCCGTAAAACGTCTAATGCTGGACATAGGCTGAAAAAGAAGGAGTTTGCCCATAATTGATGCGCTGGCCAAGCGTGGTAGCAAACGCAGAGTGCAGCTTCACGGCGGAAATGCTGCCCATCCCTGACCTGTTGCATTTAATTTACACTGTGTCGGGTGGATATACCGCCATCTGTCTAACAATTTAAAAATATATAGATAAATTCTTCATGCATTCCATAAAAATTTTCAGAGTGCCTTGTGGCAGTAATTTCGAAGAAAATAGCCGTTCTTGAGTTTCGCACATAGCAACATACATTAGTGTATATAGATAAGATTATCTACAATCATATAAATAAAATTACAAATTAATTTGGGACTATAAAACTTTTTATTAAATGATGGTCTTATGTGTGTGTGATATGGGCTCGATCCCCACCCAGGACAAATATTTATATGGTGATATTAGTGTTTGTCCTAAGTCTGGGTGTCAAAAATATGTAATTGAGTATTATAATTGTACTGCCTCTGTTGTCTGATGTCCGTAACACAAGTGCTTTAAGCTACTTATCACGGAGTATGGTCAATATTTGAGATGTTTAATCTATATTGTATATATTCTTGCTACTTACTACAGAACTTCATTAAAAAAACATTTTTTTAGTCTGTGTATCTGTTTCCGGGTAATCTAAACGGGTAGTCAGATTTTAAAAGGCAGATAGTTGATTTTGTAAGTAACTTAGGTACTGTTAATATATATTTATGTCACCGGAATAAACACTACGCCGAAGAAACCTCAGGCTTAAATTAAAATTTCAAATTAATATCAAAATTTCGTCATAATTAATATTTTTTTTATAATAATATAATATATATTAAAAATTTTAACAGTTGTCTACTAATTGTCTACATTTGTGCCTAGAATTCAATTAGATTTGGATTGGTGCCCTAAAATGGAGTAAGGTTTGCACATAAATAAATATGATCGCGACACAACCGCCTTGAGAGCCAAACTACGGGTGATGTAAGCACAGTCGAAGTTGCAGGACACTGCATGTGCGAGATATATGTCTTGGTACTTACAGAAGGTCTAGACTTCATCAAAGGTCGTCTACATTGGTACCTCACACTCACTAATCTCTACCGCTAAATAGCAGTGTTCGCATTGACTGTGTTCCGGTCTGAAACGTGACAGAGGCAGTGAATTTACTGGGTAATATTGCCACATTAATAATAATAATATTCTCATCATCATCATCATCATCATCATCATCATCATCATCATCATCATC
>JACJUM010005600.1:262814-274722 GCA_020976665.1 Heortia vitessoides
ATCATCATCATCATCATCATCATCATCATCATCATCATCATCATCATGATATCAGACGTTCACTGCTGCACACATGCCTCTCCAAGTAATCATGCCAATTCCTGCCCTGATGCATTTGAACTGTTTTGAGTGGATATACCGCCATCTGTCGGTGCCGGTACCTCAGTCATCTCTTATGACACCTGGTACATGGGAAGGTACTATTCTACTCTGCCGGTACCTGACGGCAAGTATTTCATTAGTTCATTGAATTTTTTTTTGATAAATTATGAGGTTTCTGGTTTGAACTAGCCCGATGACGCAGATAGTAGCGATCCTATCATATGCGCCGGGAGTCGTGGGTTTGACCCTCACTCAGGACAAATATTTATATGATAATATCTGTGTTGGATGTTAAATGTATGTCTTCAAGTAGCATATTTGTGATTCCTCTGTTGTCTGATGTCCAAAACACAAGTGCTATAAGCGACTTATCACGGAATCAGGTCAATGTATTAGAAAAAAATCTACTCTCAGTGTATACTCCAGATTATCAATAATATCTGAGTCAATATGCAGATCTATGATGAGAAAATGAGAGTCTAGACATTATGTAATTAATACATTGCTTAATGTTGCTACCAGTTGATATTTATATCACTTAAGAAACCTATAAAACGGAAACTCTAGCCAAAGTTTCGAACATAAAATTCGTAATATCACTATCATTTTCATCACCAACAGAGCTTACCAACCTGTACACTACCCAACTCATCATCCGCCCAGCTTCCAAGTGGAGCCCGAAAACCCGAGCTGCGCACACGCATCCCTATATTAAACAGGCGCGTACCAAGCCGGGGCTCAGTCGTGCGCCGCCCGCCGCTGCCGCCGCACGCATGCGTCTCGACCTCCTTGCCTACTTCAACTGCCTTAACCGTCGGAACTTGCGATGTTTACCACAATGTTCTCGCGTGTGTCCGTGATAATCCTTCTAGTCATTACCATGTTAAGTATTGAATGCGAGATGATGGGCACGTGCGCCAACTGCGCGAACGGCGACCTGACCGCTGAAGAGTTGACGGAAGCGAGGATAGCGTTTGTGAAGCAGCAGATACTGAAGAAGTTGAGGCTCAGTAAGAAGCCGAATGTTGGGTTGCCTGTGAACAGCCTGCCTATGCCGGTGGCTCAGGGACAGACCCTGAACGAGTGGACGGAAAAGCCGTCGGAGTTGGACGACTATTATGGGAGAACGGAGCAGAAGATTATCTTTCCTGTCGAGGGTGAGTACTGCGAAAACTTCTAAAATTTAAGCTGATAATTACTAATACAAATTTAACTTCTTTCTGGCTTCAGGCGTGACTCAAACCTGCATCTTTTTATTTTTGTGCAACCGGGTTAAATATAGGAAATATATTTTAATAAAATTTTATGACATGGCCTCGCGAAACCCATATTTTCTTAGTAAAAACGGTTTTAGTACATTTTTGTGCAACTGCCCGGTGTCTAGACGTATAGAAAAGAGCAAATTTAAAATAGGTTCACAATGAAGTCGTTGAAATGTGTTCTGACTTGTCAGAAAGCTTTCTCTTACCGAAGAACAACAGCCACATTAAGATTTTTTTCGGTTATTGTTCTGCTCCAGGATGAGGTACCCCATTAACATGAAAGTATATAGAGATGTATATATGAGTATACATGATTTGCTTTAATGGAAACACTAAATTTGTTTCAATAAAACTTACATTCGAATGACATTTAGGTCGTAACTTACAAAGACCACTAGTTATAGACGGAAGACATCTGTCAAAACTCAACAACCAATTTTAAACATTATGACTCGCTATTATAGTTTTAAATCGATTTAGGAGTTTTGACAGATTTTAATAGGTTGATCTGTTGCCTTGTGTACGCAGTCAAAGAAGTGTTTTTACTTTTTATAAGATACATCTGAAATGCGGGCGCTTTTGCGATCAATCTAGTTACTAAGATAATATATTCTAACAATTACTCGTTCACCACTCATTATAAACCTTGCGGCAACGATCTTGAGCATGGATGCCGTAAGGTAACCGAAACGTTGAAAAAAATCTATTAAAAGTAAATAAACTGCGTTAAAAATCCGATAAAAAAAGGAGTTCTATTTCACGTGTTTAGAAAAACCAAAATGGCCGATGTCTTCCAAATAGTTACTGAATTTTTACTACGCAAAAAGAGCTTATGATTGCATAATTATCAAATTAATGTTTAACGGCTTTAGAACGTGGCTTATTCAACAAAACGTATCGGCTGCTTTTCGGTAACCCAGTTTAAGAGTTCATTTAAATGAAGATTATCGCGTTAGTTTACTTAGCATTACTCTTCTGTACTATAATGACGTAATTTTTCAGTACTATGGTGTTGAGTCACGCAGAAATATATTGGGATTATCGCTTCCTAAGGTTATCTCGACAATTTATGTGTAAAACAAACGTGTATATGTGTAAATCACCGGCCAATTGTGATAAATATTAAATGCAAACGACTCTTTTATTAAAGATAATTAAAAATTAATTTCTATCACAACTGGATCATAATATTATGAATTGGTACAGAGACTGCGTATGCTTCTAAATAACATTAGTTTAAGTACCAATATTTTTTCTTAAGGGGTTGCACACTGCACCAGGTGTGTAAGAGGCTACTAAGGTACCAGAACTAACAGATGGCGGTACTTCTATTCGAAACAATGCAGCACAAATGCACAGGGTCGCGAAAGCTGCGCTCTGCGATTGCCAACACGCTTGCCCAGCGCGGCAATTATGGGCAAAAAAATCTTCTTTCTTGGACAGGCCTGTGGACTTCCAATTTCTGGTATGATGATAATGATGAATGGGTTTTGAATTCTCGCCAAGATTTTTTCAGAAATATTAGTAGCTTAAGGTATTTCTCCAATCATTAGCTATTTGCGTTTAACAGTCGCGTCAAAACCGTTTCATTCTTTTCGGAGATTAGCTAGCACATATAGATTTTTTATGTGGTAATGTACCATATATATATCGACATGTTAATTAGAAATGGACATATCCATTTCGTTTAATTACCGCTACATATTTTAAAATACATTTGCAAGAGGTAGACCTCATGCAAATGTCGCCTGCATTGGTAACACTCTCGCGTACGAGTATTTCTACAGTTAAATAGCAGTGTTCGCATTGCTGTGTTCCGGTTTGTAGGGTGAAGTAATGAAACGATTAGGTAATGTGACATATTTTCAATTTACAGGATTAGCAACACGCTAGTGATATCCTTGTGATATTACAAGCGTTTATAGTCTGATGTGACGCTTACTATCACGTAGACTGTACGCTTATTTGTCGACCTAGACTAATAAAAAAAATTATAACACAAGTAGGTTAATTACAAGCACTTTTGAATCTTCAATGAAATAATAATAACATTAATATTTCCAATAAGGATTTGTATGTATAATTATAGATAATACGAACTCTGATGACCCAAGGGATTACAAAAGTCATCCAACACATAGATATTTCAATTAGGCTCACCTTAAACTAGTCAGCCGGCACCAGTCGAGTCTTAAAGCTTAGTTTACAGCAGGTTAATTACGCGACCCACCAGAAAGGAACCTGTAAGAAAAACTAGTGGTGACAAAGGTTCCACTAACACCACCTACGTATGTAGTAATTACGCTAATGGGACTCCTACCCGTTAAATTAACACAAGTTTTCATACATTGATCTGATTTCGAGATAAGTCGCTTAAAGCGTTTGTGACGGAGAGATCTGACAATAGAGGAACCACAAATATTATATTTAAATTTAACAATTTAGCTTATTAAAAATGTCGAGGATGCAGCTGCCCATACCCACTCTGTGCCATTTAGCTGCACTGTTTCGGATAGATATACCGCCATCTATCAGGCTTGGTTTCTAAGCCTTGGTTTCGCCTCTTACGACACCTGGTGCAATGGAGGGTACTATTCTACTAAGCCGGTTTGTAATAGGAGGACTTATATCCACTCCTTGTATTTTTACTGTTTTTATACAGTAAGTAAAATACTTGTAATGACAATTACTTTGAATTACTACTAACGAGCCGTAAACGTGTCAACTTACAGGCGCCATTAGAAAAGATATCAACGAGTTTCGTGGAAAATTGCGCACAGAAAATTACAAAGGTAAATTTATTATTTTCGTCGTGGGTTCGATCCCCATCTGGGACAAAATATGATGATATATGTGTTTGTATTGTGCCTGGGTGTAAAAAATATAATTATAAAAGTATTTATGTAATATGTTTATGATTCCTCTGTTGTCTGTTGTTCGTAACACAAGAGCTTTCAGCGACTTATCTCAGAGTCAGGTATTGGTATGAGATGTTTTGACAATTTGTATATTTGTTATTTATTTATTATAGCATCCGTCGAAAGTCCAGTGCTGGACATAAGCATCCTAAAAAAAAGCATGAAATTTGTTCATAATTGCCACAATGGGCAGGCGTGCTGGCAATCGCAGAGTGTCATTAACATCATGCCGGCTGCGCGTGCGCAACGAGGCACGCGCTCACGAACAAGGCGTTAAGCACTATCGGGAACATTCTTGCTTGGCCCTATGATAAAGATCTATTCGCAGACAATTTTGGACATTTATATTATCAGTTTCGTACTTCAGACATTTATTGTTTTTCTTTTGTTATTATAATTTTTGTGTCTTTTAACATTTATTTGTGACTTTCAACCTTGACATCACTAAATTATGTAAATTATTTTTTTATTTTGTATTTGACAAACCCGATAGGATAGATGGTAGTGATCCTATCTTATAGTGTGGTTGTGGGTTTGATCCCCACCTATTATAAATATTTATATATTCTGTGGGTGTTGAATATCTGGCGTCCGTAACACAAGTGCTTAAAGCGACTTACCACGGAGTGAGGTCAATGTATGAGATGTTGTGGGAATTTATTATTTATTTGTTGAATGTTGACACATGTTATTAAAAAACATACTATAAAAAATACTGAGAAGATATTATGTGACAACATAATATCCTCAAGTCACAAGGTTGGCAACGCGTTAGTGATATCACGAGCGTCTATAGGCTGCAGTGACGCTTACAATCACACGGACTGTGTGCTTGTTTGTTGACCTGATCTAATAAATTATCATCATATTAGTCATTGAATGCCCACTGCTGGACATAAACTTTCCCAAGAGAGGAGGTGTTTTGCCCATAATTGCCGTGCTGGGCAAGCGTGTTGGCAATCCCAGAGCGCAGCTTTCACGACGGGGATTCAGCTGCCCATCCACGTCCTGTAAATTTGAACTGCACTGTTCCGGATGGATATACCGCCATCTGTCAGTTCTGGTACCTTAGTCGCCTCTTACGACACCTGGTGCAGAGGGAGGTACTATTTTACTCTGCCTGTACAAATTGCATAAAATAAATTATATATTTCCAAAATACGGTTTTAAGGTAACCGAGACTTCGAAAAGAAACTACACTAGTTAAATAAACAACGTTTTAATTCATAATGTTTCAGAGTTTTGCTTTAATTCGAATTTTAAATACAATGTGCCTATAATTGATAAACACAATGTTTCATCTATTAAGAAGATGGATGCTTAGTCCATATCTTAAAAGCGAGGAATGCAAAGTTTCTTGTTATCACAACTGAAAGAACAATCGATGTACATAAGAGTACATACACATAGATTATATAATGCGTAGTTATATACCCGCACATTCTTATCCAAGTCGATTATCGACCGCTATCGGCTCCGAGAGGACTGAACTTGACATAATAGATCTAGGTCACGTTAGATATGCTAGGCATTCCGGAAAAGACCTACACTATTATAATCCAGGCAAATTCGCCATGCGGAAAACGGCGAAATATAAATCTATGTTTAATACGTGGCCCAGTGATTGCTGTAGATAAAGTGGTGGTGAGGATTTGGAATTCACTTCTGGACTCAGAGATTTATAGAATTTTATTTGTATTGTAGTCTGGGTGGTGAAAGAAATGTTTCTAGATTTCTATGTAGTGCTTGCAACATGTAATTAGGCATCCGAAAAGGTTTATCTAAATTCCTCAGGGCGGGGTTGGGCAGCAGTATCTAAGTCAAGGAGCTACGCTCTGCGATTGACACTACGCAGCAATTAAAGTCAAAACTCCTCCTTTTTTGTAGAGATCCAGAGACATAATAATTTATTTATATTGACACACATCTTACAGAATATAGTGTAATGCGTTTTTAAGATTAAATTAAAACAATGTCTGGTTTTTGGTGGAAAAATATTAATATTCTCACATCTTGTATATTGACCTGACTTTGTAGTAAGTCGCTTAATGCAGTTGTGTTAAAAACATAAAACATCAGAGGAATCACAAATATAATACTTAAATACATGTTTTAACACCCAGACACAGCACAAACACCCAGACACAGTACAAACAAAAATATCATCATATAAATATATGTCCTGGGTGGGGAATGAACCCACGACCCCTGCGGGTTAATCAAATATAAAATACAAAAAAAATCGCACAAAATAAATGTTAAAAGACACAAAAATTATAATAATAAAAAAAACAATAAATGTCAGTAATAAATCCAATTTAATTCAAAACCCATTTAGAATTGTACGAAACGAATAATATAAATGTCCAAAATTGTCTGTGAATAGATCTATATATCTTATGCTGAGCAAGAATGTCCCCGATAGTACTTACAGCCTTGTTCGCGGGCGCGTGCCTCGTTGCGCACGCGCAGCGGGCATGATGTTAATGACTAAGTTCTAAGGTAGGTTCGTCCGGTTAGTTTCGGTATTTTAGCTAACCTAACTCGCCTGCACCAGGTGTCAAATAAGGTACCAGGACTGACAGATGGCGGTATATCAATCCGAAACAACATAGCGTTGTAACAGGACGCAGGTGGGCAGCAGCATCCCCTTTGGAAAGTTACGCTCTGCGATTGCCATCACGCCTGCCCATTGCGGCAATTACGACATTACGTAACACAAGTGCTTCCAGCGACTTATCTCGGAGTTAAGTTAATATACGAGATGTTGTGTGAATTCATCATATACTAGACGTGCCTACGACGATGTCCGTGATCTTACATAATTTTTCTTAACTCCAATCGTTTACGCAGTGCATACAACAAAAGCTCGAAAAATGTATATTATTCGTTCGTTTTTACGACAATTTTAATGAATCATCATCATCATTATCATCATCACACCAACCATTGGAAGTTCTCTGGTGGACATAAGTTAATAACAAAAGAATTAAGCAAGAAAGAAGATTAATTTTCCCATAATTGCCGCGCTGGGGAAGCGTGTTGGCAATCGCAGAGCGCAGCTATAGTAACGGGGATGCTGCTGCCCATCCCCGCCCTGTGCATTTGGGCTGCTCTGTTTCGGATGGATATATCACCATCTGACGGCTCTGGTATATTAGTCGCCTCTTACGACACCTGGTGCAGTGGGAGATACTATTCTATTCTGCCGGTACCTTACCATTTTTTAATGTATGGTTCGCTCCTCTTAGTCGTAGCGTGTTGTTATATAGCCTAAGTTACTTCTTATTATGTCAGCTAATTGCCAGTGAGTTTTATCAAAATCGGTCGGTCAAAAGCCGTTTCAGAAATCACTTTAAACTAACAGGCAGCCATCCATATGCATTTAGTAAAAAGTATATATTTAAATATTACAAACATACACAAATGAATTTGTTGATTATTAATTTTTAACTTATCATTAGGTAGACTTAAATGTAAAAATCCACGTCTGCACTACTACATCTCTTATCTAACGTTACAAAATGATCTACAATACACCTGAGTCCTGCATCATGTGAAACCACCTTTACGCTTACACAGTAGTCGTTCGATAAATCATTGTATCACAAAGATGTAAGGTTCATTATCCGTTCACGTTCGAGATGAAATTTACCGGTGACATAGAATTGTAGATCTTTGGACCCGACACAGTTTTCGCTCCACAACTATGTTTTGTTGCAATTTCCTAATTACCCGCTCGGTTAAAGGGGCAAAGTCTAGTATTCTGCATTGCTGGTAATTATTTGACCTTGCTGCTCACTACACGAGCATGGCAATTAATTGGTGAATTAAAAAACTTCAATATATATAACGCGTAGTACTGGCAGAGTAGTATAGTACCTCCTCTGTGTACCAGGTGCCGTAAGAAGCGACTAAGGTACCCGACAGATGGCGGTATTTGAACGGCATATAAATGGCGTGCGAGGATGGGCAACAGCATCAGCAACAGAGATTGCCAACACGCTTGCCCAGCGTGACAATATGGTCAAAATTCCCCCTTTTTTGGGAAGCCGATGTCCAGCAGTGGATTTTAATGGCTGAAGTATGAAGATGATAATTATTTGTAATTGGGCGGCCTACATATACATAGGATAGAGCGATGAGGTACAGACAGAGTAGATTAGTACCTCTGTAGTCTGTGTACTCCAGGTGTCATAAGCGGCGACTAAGGTACCAGAAACGGTAGATGACGTTATATCTATCTGGACCAGCATAGTTGATAGTAAATACCACTGCAGCCTATAGACGCTCGTAATATCGCAAGGATATCACCAGCGTGTTGCTAACTTTGTCACTTGGAGATATCATGTCGCACTACTCCGAACTTCACTGCCCCCCTCACCCTTCAAACCGGAACATAGCAATGCAAACTTTGGTATTTGGCGGTAGAAATAGGTGAGACCGATACAGACAAACCGTACCAATACAGACAAAGTTCATATGAGGTCTACTTCATATAATTTAATCTTATTTTATAATTCAAACTCAAACATTACATCACATCCGGAAACTTATCAAAAAAGCGTCAGAAAGTTATTAAAAATAATGACAGAACGCGCAGTTGAGCTGTGTTCATGATATAAATCATGAGCACAGCTCAACTGCGCGTTGAAATCATCAATCAAAATATACCCAACGGTTTTTATATATTTTTTATTAGTAAACTAAAAGAAATAATTTTTGGCACCTACGAGAACCAATAAAACAAAGCCGAAGCCCTAAATATTGGTCAGTAACGCGTCGATCCACCCACCCTTGTACAGAGCTACCAAAACTGGAATACCGCTAATTCATAATAGAAGAACTCTTCCGAACTACTTGCCACTTGATCTCCGTCCGAGATATCAGATATGCCGATTCCCTCGCCAAACATCGGCCGACCTTAAAGGCACGTGGACAATTAGTGTCTGGTAGTAGACGATAACACGCCGGCCCGGGCGGCTACCGACGCGGCGATAGCCGGGATCACAGGGGCACAGCAATTGGGGCGACCCACTTTGATAGATAGTTCCGCTTTGGACTTTCTCACGTTCAAACGGTTATTTTTGCTGTACCGTCATAGAAGTACATTTAAATCGTGATCATCAACATGTCAGCCATGGAAATCCACAGCTGGACATAGGCCTTTCTAAGAAAGCGTGTTGGCAATCGCAGAGCGCAGCTTTCGCGGCTGGGATGCTGCTGCCCATCCTTACCCTGTGCATTTGAGCTTCACTATTTCGGATGGATATACCGCCATCTGTCGGTTCTAGTACCTTAGTCGCTTCTTACGACACTTAGTGTAGGTGGAGGTACTGTTCTACTCTGCCGTTACATCACGGCTGCACACCATTTACTATTATTTATTTCTTAGACACAACTTGATCGATATTAAGATAAAAGTTTGCGATTATTGCATAAATTACTTTATACTCGGTATTTCTAATCCTAAAATAAACATACATAAAAAATGTACGAATGTTTACGTTACATTTAGTCATTATTATTTTAACGCAAAAGCAAATCACGGAAACCGTATGGGTATATTAAATATTTACATCTGATATATGCGTGAGCGCGTTATCGCATAATTTTTTTTGCGTAAACATAGTATTTGTATGTCATAGTGATATAATCTTTGTAATATTTAACCTACATTAGGTACCGCGCATGTCACGCCGAGCTTGCGTGACTAATGCTGAGAACCGTCTGCAAGTTTTCCGTGTAACGACATAGCAATATTTTGTTCAGTCAAATATTGGTTACATTGAAGAGGTTCCCGACAAAGAGGTTTCCGATCAAATTTAAAAATAACTTGTCATTCATCAAATATATATATGTACATATGTACATATATATAGAAAATATATTATATATAAGTTTTGATTATTTTTGATAATAGATAAATTTATTTACAATGTTACTCAAATCACCGATGACTTTGATAGCCTTTGAGGCCAATTAATGAAATAGGTCATTAAATGGCCTTTTTAAAATCTGCCTGTGCTAGGCGGGTCTTAAAATTTAGTTTATAGCAGGTTTAGCTCAAGCTCAATTCATTAGGACAAAAAACTTTCTAAAGCTTAAAGAAGTCGTCTGCATTGGTAACTCAGTTTTACCTATTTCTACCGCCAAATACATAGTTCGCATTGCTGTGTTCCGGTTACAAGAGGCTTCGGCGATTGGCAACACGCTATTAATATCTTTATGATTACACAACATGGACATGTAGAAAGTGGAATGACTGCACAAATATATGCAGCGGAAGTTAATAGAGGAGTTGGTATAGGACGACTTAGGCGGACATACTATAACCAGGTAGAATTGGTAATAAAAAAGGACCCGGTCCGAAGTACTAAGAATAATGAAGCGACTAATGCGAGTAAGGGAAGCAAGAGAGGTATGCCAAGATTGTTACAAGTGGAGATCCTTAGTCTCTGCCTACCCCGCTGGGACATAGTAAATGTATGTATGTTTGTATTATCATCACCATCATACTAGCCATTGGAAGTCAACTGCTGTACACAAACCTCTCAAAGGAGGTTCTTTGCCTGTAATTGCCGCGCTGAGCAAACGTGTTGGTAATAGCGGAGCGCAGCTTTCACGACGGGGATGCTGCTACCAATCCCCGCCCAGTCCGTTTGAGCTGAATTATTCACCTATGTCACCTCTCAGGATACCTGGTGCAGTGGGAGTATTTATATAAATCAAGTTATTTCAGCTGTTATAAGCCACTTATCTTTAAGTCGGGTCAATGTATGAGATATCGTGTGAATGTACAAAAAAAATATTATATACACCTATATATATGTATCATATATAACCGGACCTCCTACGACTGATATGGTGGTGATGATATGTTAAGGAATTCACACAGGACTCTGTGTGACAAAACACCACGCGGGAGGCGTCCCCCCCCCCTCCTCCTCACTCCTCTATATAGATAGAGGGGGGGGGGGATAGGCGGTGGATATACACCCGTGGGTGTGCCACTAAAGCCGCGTAGAAATTACCTAATCACTATTTACAACTGAATATTATCTATCTGATTATCGTACGCCAGCTATCACGCGTGCAGCACGCCTCCGTCGGCGATAAAACCTCGAACTATGCCCTCTTCTTTTCGACTAATTTGCCACAAAAGGAATAAAATAAAAGATAAACGCTGCCAACATTTCTAAATTTATATTGCTTACATTCTCATCTATGATTCTCATTTCCGTCATATATAAATAAATGAGTAGGCAAGAATAATAAATACCAAGAATAATACCTCCCCAGGTGTCTTAGAGGCGACTGAGGTACCAGAACTGAGAGTTGGCTGTATATCTAACCAAATAGTGTAGCTCAAATGCGGTGCAGCACAGGGCTGGGATGGGTAGCAGCATACCCATTTCGCTACCTGCGTTCTGCGATTAGCAACACGCTTAGCCAGCGTGACAATTATGGGGGAATTTCCCCCTTTCATGGGGAGGCCTATATCCAGCAAAAGACTCTCAATGGCTTAATTGTTGTTGAAAATCACCAGCCTTAAGATAAAGTTCAGCAGTTCTTACTAACTCCCCGGCACATATATACTTTGTCTGGGTGTTAAATGTATGTATT
>JACJUM010005600.1:274822-290829 GCA_020976665.1 Heortia vitessoides
ACTCCCCGGCACATATATACTTTGTCTGGGTGTTAAATGTATGTATTAAAGTTGTATATTTGTGTTTCCTCTGTTTTCTGACGGACTTACCATGGAGTCAGATCAATGTATGAGATGTCGAGAGAAATTGTTTATTTTTAACCTGATCCAAGTTTTACATCAATATTGACAAGACCTTCTTTTCATAACATATACAAGCATAGTATTATACAATAGGACATGTACACGTGTAAATTTGAGATTAACACATGCATACATTTGAAAATTCACGAAAATCTGTAATAGATCGTCAGACCCATAACAGGCACCTTTAAATCATCAATATACTTTTTTTTTAATAATTAATTCACATTTTCACTTCTCTCCTCCACAATAAGTCGCATAAAGCACTTGTATTACAGACATCAAACAGCTGAGGAATCACAAACATAATATTTAAATTCATATTTTTAACACCCAGATACAGAAAAAAACAAATTACATCATATAAATATTAGTCTTGGGTGGGGATCGATCCCACCACCCTCTGCGCGTCGGTTTCGATCGGGCCCGTCGGTTTTTGATAAGTTCCTTCATAGAAATAGATATTTTTATAACTCAAATGCCTGATCTGAAAACATAAGTCAAGAATAAATAGGTCAACCGTTAAATTGCGGCATATTCATTCGAAACAGTGCAGCTTAAATGCTCAGGGCGGGCATGGGCAGCAGCAGCAGCAAAAGCTGCACTTTGCGATTGCCAATACGCTTGCCCAATAGAGCAATTATGGGCAAGATTCCCCCTTTCCAGGGGAGGGCTATGTACAGCTGTGGACTTCCAATAGCTAATGTTGATGATGATGCAATAATAGAAAATAATAGACAAATCATTGTTTAAAATCGGTTACGGATTACGAATAAGAAATAAAACACAATAATATTTTTTTTAAATACAAATCTTCGTCTCTCCTCTCTCTTAAAAATAAATTATTTGGCGTACTCTTTTGTTATGTGTTGGTTAAGAATATTCAATCAACTCGACTACGAACTTGTAGATAAGGGGTAGCCAATAGCTACAAAGACTACAAAGTGTGTTACAATGTAGAAGGGCCTTGCTCTGCCCTACGACAAACCTTGGCCATATAATTTTTATCGGACAATACCCAGTTATACGTAACTATGTAGAGTGCTACTGTATTTTCCCGAAGTGAGTGGACTTGTTTGTTTACTAAGAAAATTGATTAGTTACATTATGCGGTTTATATCGAGACCAGAGCCGTAGTAATGTGTTGTGTAAATCTTAGATGACGCTAGATTACTTATAACTGAAAATAAATACTTCATAATTTTTAATTAATTTGCTTTATTGTAGTCTATGAAAGTTTATTTGGGTAGTTCTTCCCCTTTTACATCTCGAAAAGTTCACTGGCGATATTCTATAACTGTACCTTGATATTTCCTTTGGTTCTGTAATTTTTTTTTTGGTAAAACATACTTCTTGTCGAGTGATATGAACGATCCACAGATTTACTATTGAAAGGGCTTTTCACTTAGACTACATACTTTTTTTGACAACCATAATTATTATCATCAACATTATCACTGCTATGATAACATAGCATCCGCAGAACGTTTACTCATAGGCCTCCCCAAGAAAGAAGGTGCTTTGCCCATAATCGCAGAGTGTAGGGGAAAAACGGGAGTGTTTAAAATACTTTTTTTTTCTGCTTTTGGATTATACCGATTCGTTAGGATATTACTATGATACTCCAGTCGCCTCTTACAACACCTGGTACAGGGGGAGGTACTACTCGACTATCTTTTTTATTTTTACTAGCCTTTTAATTACACATGTTTTTTGAGAACAGTGATAAAACTATTAAGAGTCAACATTCCCTTTATCGTCCAGGTATATTGCCCGTATTATACCGCAGATTCATCTGTACATTATATACTTGTAGTGCACTACATTATATACAGGGAGATAAGCGAGATATGCGTGTAAATAAAGTCATGTGTTGAACTCGTGCAGGCGATGTTTAAAAAATAACCGTTTATTTACTCTAGATACAAGGTCTCGCTCATTAAAAATTAATTGAGTGTAATGATAACAACGCGCCATCATTTTGGTGACTTCTTTGCGGACTTTCCTCTTTGGCAGAATGTCGACTATAAATATCATATGATATGAGATCACATCAATAATTTTATCCTTCATCATCATCATATCAGCTATAAAGATCCAATATCGGACATAGGTCTTTTCCATTAATCCTACCATGGACAGGTGTGATGGCAAACGCAGAGCGCGACGAGGATGCTGCTGCCTTCCCACGCTGAAGTATTTAGCTGAGTTGTTTCGGGATATATAGTCTTATCTTTCGGTTCCGGTACCTTAGTTACCTCTTACGACACCTGATGCAGGGGGAGGTACTAATCTGTTCCGTCGGTATCCAATGGCTATTTCTTTTATTAGTACCATGAAAACTAGAAGCGATAAAAGCTCGACAAAGACAGAGCCAATACCAATAATGTATGAGAATTCTTCAACGAAACTGCATCTCAACTTGTACCTTAAGCTTATTCATCTTATCTTATTATCTATACTATTAAAAAGAGAAAAGAATTGATTATTTAATACTCAAAAAACTACTACCTAGTCAGAATGTGAAAATTCTCACTCCATTCCAGAACTCATTGCAAAATCTTCTACAACAATAGAAATAACATCATTGTAAAATTTAAAAAAAATAAAATTTGTCGTTAATTCTTCGGAACGTACGCAATGTTCTCTTCCTGGAACAATCTTACAACACAAAATATTCATAAATCAAAAATGGAATCTACGACAAAAAGTCGTTAGTCTTTTATTTTTTCTGATTACATGTCGTTCTGACGACATCTGAGATATGTCGTTGCTCTTGCGAGAGTTACATTATTTTTGTGTGTAAATTTGTGATGTAGTTTTAGAATCAGTGTGTAGTGTCCGAGTACGACGCTCTGTCTATTTACTTGGTTAGCGGTAAAGATAAGCGTAGTTCCGGTTCGGCTGAGTAGCATTTTGATATTGTCTATTTTTATGTTATTTTATAAACAAATAACATAAAAATAGACTCTATTATATATTATCGTTGTCTAACACACAATGATAACTCCCCTGATTCTAAATATACATTATCATATCAGCATTAGAATGTTTACTGATAGACAGAGGCATTAGATTATAGCATTTGGCGCGTATCTCTACATAGTATAAAAAAGTCACTTCTCGGTGTCTGTCTGTCACGACGCAACGAGAACGCAACGGATTTTTACGCATGATTTTTTAATAGATAAAGTGAATCAAGAAGAATATTTATATAAATATAATACAAACACAATATAGTAGAGAACCCTGAAAATTTAAAAGTTTAATTTAAAGATGCAGGCAATGCTTTCTGTGGACACGAGAACAGAATGGAGTTTGGCACATAACATCTAATTAGGTTGATATAGGACGACCGAGGCGAACATATTTTAACCAGGTAGAAGAGGTGTTAAAGAAGGGCCAGGTCAGTAGTACCAAGAATAAACGATTGTGAATGAAAGGACTAATGCGAATAAAAGAAACGAAAGAGGTATGCCGAGATCGCGACAAGTAGAGATCTATAGTCTTTGCTTACCCCGATGGGACACAAGCGTGAGGTTTATATATAAATACATAAAATTTTTGTCCCGATGAAATGTTTTCCGCTTGAAAACATCTTTACTTTTCTCCTAAGAATAGGCACGATTGTTTGATCAGTTTAACTCTACGAGAGCAACATAAGACTTCATTCTTCCCGAAAAAGTTAGAGTTCTTAAGGGATGAGGTACAATCTAGAGATCTTGCAGATAAAGACGTGGTTGTGATGCTAGTTCACAAATTTGGTAAGGCGCTAGTCATGTTCTTGCGATTAATCTAGATTCTATAGCCTATTGCAATAAATCTAGGATCTATAGCCTTTTGTGATAAATTTAGAATCGATAGTTATTCTGACTGTAGATCTGAGACATGTAGAGAAGTAATTATAATTTGACTCTTTCTCAAACACAAACGTGTCATTGTATTATTTTAGCTTGAAAAGGTTATTGGCTAGGTGTACGGAGATGTAGAGTTCGAAGTGTTTTATTGTATTTCTCGTTATATCAGTGTGTTTACATTCCAAAGGTTGACGAAGGACTAGCACGACAAACAAATGTTTGCGATATAGTTATTAGTAAATTGATTAATCAATTTTGCAGAAATATTGCAAGATACATCAGTGAACTGTTTGCTGGGACGCGTCCTTCGAGTTTTGTCTGATATAATTATTAATATTAGATTATTTCTTTTAGAAACCGTAAATAAAGGAAAAATAAAATCTCTACAACGTCCCATAAAATTAACGTCAAACGTTTTCAAACAATCTACGTGGACTCTATTTGTATTCCATGAAAACTTTCCCGCAATCAAAATAAGTGTATGTATTTTGTATAAATAACAAAATAATAATAAAAGAAAAACAATAATTAAAAAATATCACCTTATTTGCACTTTGCTGAACATAGGTCCAAGAAAGGGGGTAATTGCCCATAAATGCCACGACGGGCAAGCGTGTTGACAAACACAGAGCGCAACTTCCGCGACGAGGATGCTGCTGCCTATCCCCGCCATGTATATTTGAGCATGACTGTTTCGTATGGATACCGCCATCTGTCGGCTTCGGTACCTCAGTCGCCTTTTACGGCACCTGCTACAGAGGGAGGTACTGTTCTGCTCTGCCGGTATAATTCATCATCATCATCATATCAACCATAAGACGTCCACTGCTGGACATAGGCCTCCCCAAGTAATCTCCAATAGGACCGGTTGTATGCGGCCTGTGTCCAGCGCGATCCTGCGGTTTTATTCAGATCGTCTGCCCATCTTGCGCATGGCCTCCATTCCAAAACCTCACGACTCCATCGGCCATAAGTTCTGCGTACTAAATGCCCTGCCCACTGCCACTTCAACTTACTAATTGCCGGATATAATTAATAAGAATTATTATGTTACTATAAGGACGGGCATGAGCGGTGATAAACGATAAAGCGGGTACTACAGTGACCCCACCGTAATGGGGATAAATGGAACAAGGCGTGCCCCCGGCCGATAACGAGGTACCTACGATGCGCATAAGCCAAACATACATTACATGTATCGATCTTTTGAAATCACTTGTTATATATCCGCCTCTTGTTTTAATGTGCTAAGGCATTTTGATACGCTGATTTATAAATAACAATGAATATTAAAAGTGAAATAAACCACGAATTGGAGCCGTTAATAAGTAGATTTTTTACATTTTTGTGATGTAGACTTCAAAGAACATGATGCCATTCACCTTTCATTCAAAATCATTCGTGAAGGAGAAGGGTGGGTATACTTTAAAAATGTTTACATTAGGTAGAGATACACTTATCTATTTCTACCGCCTAGTAGCAGTATTCGCATTGCTGTGTTCCGATCTGTAGGGTAGGATGCAGTGAATTTAATATCTTTAAGTTACAAGGTTGGCAACGCGGTTGTGATATTCCGAGCATATTTAGGCTGCAGTGACGCTCACTATCACGCAATCTGTATGGTTGTTTGTCAACCTGGTCTAATAAAAAAGAAAAGTGGATATCCACTTGTTACGGTCTTTGCACTCTCTGACTTCCCTTCCTCGCATTAGTTCGTTCATACACGCTCGTACACCTTTTTTAGTAATCACTGCCGCTCCATATATTTGTGCAGTCATTCTACTTTCAATCATCATTTCTAAAAAATAAAATATTGAAATTAAAAAAGCGCTATTTTTGTGTCATTGACAAAGTGATTATAAAATCATGGATTTAAATTATTTAATTGTTTCATAGTAAACATTACATAAAACTAAGCCCCCCATTGCATGTCTATCTTTTTGACGTGACAACGTCTTATAAATTGGTTTGCGGGTGACATTTCAAGAAACTGCGTTACGCTCCGCTCACGTTATGCGCACTCAATGAGAGCGAGTGAGAGGCACGCGTCCCTCTCACTCGCTCTCATTGTGACGTGTGTTACGCAAATGTATTGCAAGTTATTGTATTTATATTTGTATATAAATACGTATGTATGTGTAAAGGTAAAAATAAAATTTTGTTAATATGAAATTCAGTGCGAGATTCTTTGTATAAATAAATGTTTTAAATTGTTACTATTATTTCATCCTTATTCCTACTATACGAATGAATATTCACATTAAAATTATTTTACCACTCAAAGTCGTTGTCAGGTAAAACTTTCGCCCGTATACCGACTTTACAGGCAACCAATTTTTTTTAACTAAAACGTCGTAGACCAATTGCAACAAGCCTGCAGCATTCCTGTCGCGAAGCTTAAGTTAAATTTAAGAGTCTGGTTGCACTTAGATAATAGCAGATTTTTACTGAGCTATTTATTGTAAATTAGATGTTAATTCATAGAAATATTTTTAAGTATCGCCGAGTATGAGCCGCCAGATACCGGCAGAGTAGAATAGTACCTCCCTCTGTACCAGGTGTCGTAAGAGACGATTAAGGTACCAGAACCGTAAGAAGGCTGTTTATCCATCCAAAACAGTGCAGCTCAAATGCACAGGGCAGGGTTGGACAGCAGCATCCCCGTCGCAAAAGCTGCGGTCTTCGATTGCCTACACGCTTGCCCAGCGCGTGAATAGCTAGTATGATGATGAAAAGCTATTATAAAAAGCTACGTTCTGCGATTGTCCTGGTCAACGCGGCAATTATGGCCAAAATCTTTTCTTGGGTCGGCTTATGTCCAGCCGTGCCGAGTTTTACATAGTGAACTATATAATAATTGATAATTACTCATGTTGTTCCAGGAGGATGTCTAACCTCTGGCCGGTATCCATTCAAATGCTTGCAGTTCGACTTACCTCCAGACGTGGAGCCCGAAGAGGTCACTGTCGTTGAACTCTGGTTTTATAAGGTAAAATATATAATATATTTGTATAGACTATGTACCAATAATCCCTTGTATTATGTTCTAATGCGGCATTTACTATTTAATGTGGAGAAAGAAACAAATTATGATAATTAATCTTCTCACTTATATATTGCAAGCAATCACATTTTTCATTTAATATATCGCAATGTCCAGCATTGTTTTATCCGTTATATTTATATCAGACTTGTGTCAGTCATATTTAAAGCCTACGTTTTCCAAACTATAGGAGCGCGACCCCTTGGATGAATACAACCAAACTTTCGTGATATCCGAAGCCGCGCACTGGGACAGTCAGCAGCAGTTTAAGAAGACTAAGCCCATTGCCATTAAGGAGACCAGCATCGGCGAGGGCTGGGTGCGGGTGGAGCTGGCGTGGGCGGTGCGCGTGTGGCTTGAGGAACGAGAAACCACGCATAAACTGCATGTAGCTTGCCGTACTTGTCAGGTTAGTTTGCTATGCTATATTTAAATACATACGGTGTTACGGACGTCAAGCAACAGAGGAATGACAAATATAATACTTATATACATATGAACAACACCCAGACACAGAACAAATACAAATATTCATCTAGTAAATATTTGCTCTGGGTGCGGATCGAACCCACGACCTTTGGCGGACAAGATAGGATCACTACCATCTGCGCCATCGGGCTCGCCATAAATACCCGTGATTTTTATATTTAAATAGACCTTTGACTCAAATCTTTGACGATTGCGTTGACGTCGGTTGTATATACCATCTGTCGGTTCTGGTACTTTAGTATGTATACAGCATTACTTAACATTTATTCTGTCTCCTTAGCTACGACGAGCTCCGATCTCATTCCATCAGAAGCACCGGCCGTTCTTAGTGCTCTACACCAAATACGCGGGCAAGCGTCGCCGCGGGCGTGCTCTGGACTGCACGCCTTCTATCAGCGAATGTTGCAGAGAACACCTGTATATTAGCTTCAGGGTATGTGTTTATTTTTAATGCTTTATGGCATTAAAATATCTCACTAGTTCATCTGCATTGGTACCCCACTCTCACCTTCTTTACTGTTTTCCGGTTTGAAGGGTGAGAGGGGTTATGAAGGTTGGCAATGCACTATTGATATCTATGTAATACGACCGGCACACTTATGATCACGCGGACGATATGATTGCTTGTCGATTTAGACGAAAACAAAACCTCAGGGAAAAGTATTTTTTGCTAATGGAACATTCAATTTTTTTCTTTGGTAAAGTGACATAATTTTAAAACTAATGTCCAGATAAAGAAAATTTTTATCTGCCAATTTTACTATCCGTCATCAAATATTATACCTTCGGATATGCGAAATTTCTGCAGAAGCAATCCAGGGGTTGAATAGCAAAAAATTTACCCCGTCTCACATTACATACAGTCTTCGTCAGGAAAATTTTGATATTGATTTTGATTGTCTGATTTTCATTGTCTAATTATCTATCATATTCCAGGAGCTGGGCTGGGACGACTGGATCATCCGACCTGCCGGCTACCACGCTTATTTCTGCAAAGGCACATGCGCCCCCATCTACTCGCTCGCCATGACCGACGCCACGTACCACCATAATGTCATTAGAGTAAGTGTTTAGACAAAATTAAATATTTCATTGTCTAATTTACTTAAACAGAGTAAATAAATCAACCACAGCATCTCACATATTGAATGATTCCGTGTCGAAGTCGCTTAAAGCACTTGTGCTACGGAAATCAGATAATGGAGGAATCACAAATATACTATTTAAATACATATATTTATTACCCAGACCTGTCTGGGTTCTATAACAAACATAAATCATCATATTTATATTTGTCCTGGGTGGGGGGGGGGGGGGAACCCAACCTTTGGCGCACAAGATAGGATCACTACCATCTGTGCCATTGGACCCGTCGAATTATTGAATTCTTGGGGAGGCCAATGTTCAACAGTAGTTTCTATGGCGGATACGATGAAACATTGTTATTTTCATCTTTTATGTTTTCTAATATGATTTTCAGCATCTTTACTATCCAGTAGAGATCAGTGTTTTCTATAGTTGCTATAATTTAACAAGGCAACCTGAAAAATAACTATTGATTGACTAAGTCTCTTCCTAAAAATTGCAATCATAATTTTTCATTTATTTACAGAAATATTTCGACGTGGTATCAAATGACAAGCGAGCAGAGTTCAAGCCTTGCTGCGCGCCGACCACATTCAGTTCGCTGCAGCTACTGTACGTGGACTCCAATCGGACGGTCACACAAAAGACGCTGCCCAATATGGTAGTAGAGACATGTGGCTGTATGTGACGAAATAAGTGCTAGTGCTGTGAACTCTTATAACTTTTTCAATAAATTCAACTTAATTGAAACATGAAAAATGAATTGAACTTACATAATTGTGACATGCCCAATTGAATAACAATTGAAGTGTTGAAAACTTGTGTCGTTGCATGCTGTTTAATGCGCAACGGTAGAGTCAATTATGAGGATTTTATAAGAATGCTTAGTGAAGTAGAACAATGCATTAGTTATTATATTTATGGCTCAAATAGTTACTAAAAATCTAAAGACATATCATGTATCATTTGGAAATTGTGTTATTATTAACCATTAATGTATTAATTAAATAAGATCTTAACTATATGTAAAAAAAATCATGGTCGTGACAATGAAAGTTTGTAATCCACTGTCTTTTATAATCCGCGCCTGTGATATATACTATTTATAAGATGATATGTTAAGATGTGCCTACTTAAGTTGGTGAAATTTTTAAACTCCCTTTGGTTGAGAAGTTAATGTTCATCATTCCACAGCATTCCTGGAAAATATTCTTTATCTAGTATAAAATTAATTTTAAATGATCCTGGAGCTATATCATTTTTCGATTTGCTATATTTGTATAGACTTAAATATATATGTCGGGAAGATAAAATTGGTCGACTTATTGCGTTTTAATAAGTAATTTAATATTCACAATCAAGTGATTAACGTCAATTAACATTATCGTGTTTGCATTTATGATTATTTATATGCATGTAGGTATGTAGGTATATTATGGGGTAGATTTTGTGGCGATCGCTACCGGTATGCTATTATTGATTTTAGGTGACTACATTATTATGGGGTTGGATAATAACATGTTGGGAACCACATGTTTCTTTGGTGAGTTCTATATCCAGATTGTGGTCAAAAATTATGCTCGTCAAATATATCATCATGATTATTATCTGGACACAGCAAGGCATAGGCCCAAGAAATTCGCCCATAATTGCCGCGCTGAGCAAGCGTGATAGCAATCGCAGAGCGTAGCATTTGCGACAGAGATGCTGTTCCCCATCCCCACCCTGCGCATTTGAGCTACACCATTTCGGATGGGTATAGCGGTATAGCGCTATCTATCGGTTCTGGTACCACAGTCGTCTCATACGACACCTGGTACAGAGGTACTATTCTACTCTGCCGGTACCCCACGGCATATATCATTATATGGAATTAATATTATACCAATTTTCTCAAATCTTTAAAGGGTAAAATTACTTGCCCTTACAATACCGATATCCAAAGTGCGACCCAGAAATTAAAAGCTTTTAGGTAATTTATTTAACAGTTATATTGTATATGCTAATCTATGAAGATAATTTGAAGTCTAAATCTGGTCGGCATATAAGAGTTAGTAAATGTTTACGTTTATGTAATGTAACTATTAGTCCATTTCCTCTACTTGCTGATAAAGTGCCTGATATATATATCTAATAGATATAGTTCCGTTGCATTTCAGTTGTTTCATATATATGCTTATAGACACACAGCTAGAGGGGAAAAAGGCATAGTATGATAAATTATCAACAATTGTTTAGAATAACCAATTATTAATAGATAGATTAAGAGTGTTATAAATGTTATCAAAATTAGTTCCTATAGATAAATTTGATTTAGGGGTTAGATTTTAAAATTGAGATTTTATTATGTACGAAATATAACATTAACGAATTTGGGGTGTTCGACAAAGTGCGATAGTAAGGTCAATCCAGATAATACTGGATCCAAGTGACTGTCATGGCGTCCCACTCACGCGCACTGCTCGTCAATGCGGTGACGTCATTGTTTATATCATGTATCTCTTTCTTCGGATAGGGTGGAACCCCGTCCAGTGGATTTGAAATGTTTAAAATGGGTTTATGTGGATAGGATATTGTTTTTGTTGTTAGATTTTCGTTAATTATTATTTGGACAAGCGAGATCCCCCAATTTGTCTACGAATAGCATTCAATGTATAAAACATTGTATAATATTATAAAATTGGCCGTGAACTGCAATCCAAAACAAAATTTAAATTAATTTAGTAATCAATCTTTTATTTAAATATCTATTATGTGAACATCATTTAAATAATTTACAATAACTTTTGTGTGGATATGTAGTTTGGGATATTTTTACCCGACTTCGGCATTATGAGGTATAATATTTTACATACAAACTTGCCCTTTGATCTTGAGTTATGCGCGTACATACATTTCGGCGAAATAATTCTATTTATATCAATATCTATGTAAATTACATACAGTCTGGTTTTGTTATGAATGAGGACACTATGTTATGTTTTTTTCGTTTACAAATGTACTTAAGTAATTTTTAATAATTAAATAAACTGACTTATAATATTGCGTGAATACCAGTGTAGTGTCCAAGTATTATTTGTGTAGTAATAAGGAAATTAGTGAAATGTTACAATATTAAAAATAATATATTTTATTTGTAACTTTTATTTACGCATTTTGGAAACAACTTTAAGCTTTATCCATAGATCCTTTTGTTATATATTTACAATATCTCATATATACCTGACTCCAAGATAAATTAATAACTGGCGATTGCAATATAATATTTTCAAATCACGAGATTGGTAACGCGTTCATGCGACTACATATAGCGTATAGACTGCGGTGACGCTTACTATCACGCGGATTGTATACTTGTTCGTCAACCTAATCGAATAAAAAAGAATAATAAAAAATAGCCTAAAGCAGTTGTATTATGGATATCTATAAGACTTGATATATAAAACCCCAAAGGCACAGAACAAATTTAATAGAAAAGCAATTTATTTTTCATCATGCACCAACTACTCAACTTGATTGAGACTAAATTGCACCTGGAAGTATGAGAGACAGGGTATTACTATTAACTGTGAAAGTGCTCAATGTGATATCAGTCATAAGTTGGCAACTGATGGTAAAGGTATGGCCAATGGTACATAGTAAACTATAAGTAGGTAAATTATTTCAAGGATATCCTGTTCATATGATAGCTAGAGTAATAATGATCCATTTTCCTAAAAAAACATCTCACACCAGCTTCTCGTTCCGACGGGTACATAGAAAAAAGATCCTGTTAATTCTGTTGAAATTGGATTTAGTCCTGTTCTTCCATCTGTTGTATACAATTTATTCCAAATAATGTACCCGATTCCGTTGTAGGATAATGTGTTTAAGGGACACCTTATCCTGAACAAGGTTTATCCAATTTGGTGCAGTCTTTTTTAAGTTATGCGCTTATATACTTGTCGACCACTAATTTTATTATTATTATGTATATAGATGGAAGATTAACATAAATTTAATAGCTATCGATTTATTTCAGTAAGTAGCCAAATGATGGAATCACCAGGTGACTAAATAGAAGTTATATGTCTTATCGCAAATCTGTTCACCAATGGTCAAATTTTAAATGGCATGACGAGCAGACAAGTACCACATCGAGTTGTCCATAAACAGACGTAGATAGAAACACGAACATTAGTATTCATTTATTAATTGTAAAAAAAAGTCTTATAATATTCACAACATACCATGCATTGACCCAACTCTGTAGTAAAACGCTTAAAGCACTTGTGTTACGGACGCCAGACAACAGAGGAATCACAAATACAATAATAATAATAATAATAAATTCCCACAACATCTCATACATTGACCTGACTCCGTGGTAAGTCGCTTAAAGCACTTGTGTTACGGACGCCAGACAACAGAGGAATCACAAATATACTACTTAAATACATATATTTTACACCCATACACAGAGCAAACACAAATATCATCATATAAATATTTGCTCTGGGTGGGAATCGAACCCACGACCCCTGGTGCACAAGACAGGATCACTACCATCTGCGCCATCGGGCCCGTCAACAATACTTAAATACATAGTTTTAACACCCGAACACAAATATCTTTATATACATTTTTTTCCTGGGTGGGGATAAAAGCTGACCTTGGCGCATTAGATAGGATCACCACCATCTACGCCATCATGCCGTCATAGTTATATGATAACAGGTAAGCAGACCCAAATCGCTTCAAGACTAAATTCGTATTGTGAGAGGATGTAGGTGAAAAGTATTCTTACCTGATTTTCGCAGTCAAAATGGTTTATGACAGGTATAGGTTCTTCTGAAAGAAACATATTTCTTGGATCCTAGGTTATAAAAGCAGGCAATATCCACTCTTGAAGATTAATTTGACGCACCTCACCTTCAGTATTTTTATTCAATATTACGCGCACACAGATAAAAATTGTAGCCAATTCTAAACGGTCGTGTAGTTTTTTTGTGTACAATAAACGAATATACGGTTGCCAACCTTGTGACTTGAAGATGTTACGTCATATTACCCAGTAATTTTACTGATTCTCATTCTAATATTCACGGGACGGTAGTATAAGGTAGGCCTAATTTAAATTTTAGATGTTATGATTCCGTCGGGTCATCAGGGTCATTAGTTTCATGAATACGATACAATTTAGTACATCTTATTTCTGAATTAAAATTATTCTATTTATTACTTTTGACAATTTGGAAGTGCTTGTTATGGGCCTGCTTGAATAAAGAATATTTTGATTTGATTTCATGTCATAAAAAACTGAGACGCAATTATTGCTAGGAAAAAACAACTTATTTTAACTGCCAGGCGAGACTCGAGTCTGTCCGATTTTCAGCACTAAACGAACATTAAGAAATATTCGAAGTTCTATGTCCAGCAGCCGTGAAACGTCCACTGCTGGACATAGGCCGTGCTGGCAATCGCAGAGCGTAGTTTCGCGACGGGAATGCTGCTGCCCATCCCTGCCCTGTTGCGTTTGAGCTACACTTCTACAAGAAGTAGACCTCTTACAAAGGTCGTTTGCATTAATTTTTATTTATACCTGACTCGCACCTATTTCTACTGCCTAATGGTAGTAGTGTTCGCGTCGCTGTGTTTCGGTTTGAGAGAGGCTGTGAAATTTTTGGGTATTATTACATATCTTCAGCTTGCAAGGCGACACGGTAGTGATATTTTCGTGACAAAAATGTCTACAGGTTGTCACGTTTACCATCGAGCGGACCGTGCGCTTGTTTGATGACTATATAATATAAATAACCGTGAGGTACCGGCAAAGTAGAATAGTACCTCCCACTGCACCAGGTGTCGTAAGGTACCGGAACCGACAAGTGGCGGTATATCCATTCGAAAAAGTGCAGCTCAAATACACAGGGCGAGGATGGGTAGTAGCATTCTTGTCGCGAAAACTGCCTTCTGCGATTGTCAAAACGCCTGCCCAGTGCGGCAATTACGGGTAAAAACCCTCCTTTATTAAAGAGGCTTATGTCCAGCAGCGGATTTCTAATGATAATATAAAAAAAACACTGATTCGGGTGGGTATACCGTCATCTGTAGGTTTCGGTACCTCTTAGGAGACCTAGTCCAGCAAGAAGTACATACTATTATTATACTTACCCGACCTATATTATCTTAAAAATAAATTCACCATTCTTCAATGCATAATCCCAACAGAATAATTATGAAATGCACGATTTACAGGTCTTCTTAACAAATCATCAGGAAAACATGTCTAAAAATATCTGTTTGAATATTTTTTGTGTTAATTCAGTTTCTTTTTATAATGAAATAAAATCAGGTTTATCGTTTGCGTTAATTAATCTTTTTTCTCGTTGCAATTATTTGTGTCTTCTGTCATAAGTTGTTCGTCTTCTCGAAGAGATTTCATCATATGTAATCGAAAATTTATTAAGTTAGATGACATTAATTCGTATTGCTCTCTGTGGACACAATTATGTAAGAGATAGGTACCTACAGTAGAATCCGTTTATGACCCCGCTTATATCGACCAACCACTTAATATGAACTATGTGTAAAGTTTGGTATTTACAATATGTTTTGCAACTTGGTCGGATATAATATCTCGTATATAATACTCGTGCTTGATATATTGTAATGAACTATTAAAGAAACGATCTCCGGTTATAGTGACTGACTTGATTCGTCTCTATGAGACTACGTTGGACGAACGCGTGTCTAGTTTTGTCAATTTATGTTTCATTATTCACACACTACGTAATGTGTCTTCTTTATTAAACTAAATACCTAACGAAAATACAAAGTTTTAAGTCTTTTGTTTGTATGACCTCCGCTTAATATGGCAAGTTTGTCACTTCCCTTTGAGGTCATTATAAACAGATTCTACTGTATATCTATATCCGAAACGGCTTGACCGATTCTTATGATTTTTTAAATATATATATTCAGTAAATCTGAGAACCTGTTTCTATGTTTATTTTTCAAACCTCTAAGTGCTAAGAGTTGTTCACTACAAAATTTTATTCTTATAATATATATTTTTTATTATGTGGTAATAAAAACACATACATCCCTAAATTTTCACCTTTCTATTACCAACCCCTATTTTGTAATAGCGATATGAGTATTTTTATTTAAATTTATATAGGAGAACAAAATTTGCCGGCATAATAAGTATAAGTATATAAATAAAACAATAATAAAACGACACAAAACATCATTTACTAGTTGAAAGCAACATAGATAAAATTAGTCGTCTGCATTACCACTTACAAATTTACGTCACAATCTCATAAATACTCTTGATTTACACAGCCGGGCAATTACCATTTTTGAACGCAACGAGTTCCTTATATATATATATATATATATATATATATATATATATATATATA
>JACJUM010005600.1:302752-383038 GCA_020976665.1 Heortia vitessoides
AATATTACAAGCAAATATATAATTCAGATCAATGCATCTGTTTTAACGCCATATTCTTAACGCGCATTCTGTCAATCGCGCTAACTGTCAAACCACTGATGATTTTGTCACACTTCATAAAGTGAAATTAGAAAAACATAATGACGTCTAATTCTTCTTTTGCAAGACCAGGTTGATAAACTGGCGTACAGTTCGCGTGATAGTAAGCGTCACTGCAGCCTATAGACGTTTGTAATATTACAAGGATATCACCAACGCGTTACCAATCTTGTGACTTGAGGATATTATGCCACATTATCGAGTAAATACACTGCCTCGCTCACCTTTCAGACCGGAACACAGCAATGCAAACGCTGCTATTTGGCGGTAGAAATAAGTGAGAGTGAGGTATCAATGCCGACGACCTTTCGTTTGAGGTCTACCCCATGAAATTCTTATAATGTCTTAAATTACAAATTATAATTCTGACCAATGCCCATTTTATCAATGGCGCTAACTGTCAAACGACTGTCAATTTTGTCAAACGTCCATAAGGTTTTAATTTTTTCTCGCAATATTCTAAGATTTTTTATTCAGACGAACCATATTGTGAATAACAAATAACAAAAAATTATAAATTAGTAAAATCAATCCGTGAAAGTGGATGACCAATGGAGTCTCGGTGGAGGCCGATGTGTGATGATGGTATGTCACCTTGAGCAGCGAGGTCCGCTCCACGAGCTGGAACGGCGCGGGGTCGATGTGGCACGTGTACGCGCTCTCGTCTTCAAAGTCCTCGTCGGGGTGCTGTTAATTAATAAATATATATTTTTTATCAGACTAAATCGACAAACGTACGTTTGTCGTACGAAACGTTACGTACGACAAACGTTCGTAATATCACAGGATATCACTTGCCAACCTTGTGACTTGAAAAAATAACGTCAAATTACCCCGTAATTTCACTACCTCTCTCACCTTTCAAACCGAAACAAAGCAATGCGAAAACTGCTATAAGGCGATAGAATTTAAGATGCACTGTTTCGGATATACCGCCATCTGTATATTTTCGGTTTCGGTACCTTGGTCGTCTCTTACGACACCTGGTACGAAGAAGGTACTATTCGGCCGGTATCTGGAATTTTTCCGTAAATAATATTTAAAAATTTTCTACTTACTTGACCGATGACCCCGATGACCATATAGGATTATAGAGTCATTTGAACAAACAGGTCATTGAGTGGCTTTCGATTCCCACCACGCCTGCCTAACGTGGCAATTAAGGGCAAAAACCCCTCTATATTGGGGAGGCTTATGTACAACAGCAAGCCTACTAGGGCTGATATGGTAACGATAGCTTAAAGAATACAAATAGGGATATTTTGGAAATAAACTAATAAGGTCCAGGTTTTAAGTAAGGTTACCATGTCTCTCTTCCTAGCGATTTGCAGCATGCGATCGAAGTCGATCTCTTTCGCCATCTCCAGCTGTTCCCACGCCTTCTGGTCTTCGGGAGACATGTCACATACTCGCTCGCGGGGCTGCAAACGATATTAGTTGAAAACATGTTTTAACATAGCGATTTTTTATATCACGCATCATTTTTTTATACATAGTATTGTTTTTAAAGCTGCTTTATTGTTTACCTTCTATTAACATCGGCATCGAACCCACAACCTCTGGCGCACATGATAGGATCACTTTAATAGTATTTTGTATCTCAAATTTGTTGTCGGCCAGTTTTATGAGTACGTAAGTGTGAATTGACTTACTAGTTGCACTTTCTTGTTTATAGAAGGACTCCTGGGTAGACCGTCAGCTCGGGGGTCTGGTATGCCACCCTCCACGTCTTGCAGCATCGAGGACCGTTTGAAGATAGCTTCGAATGCCGCTCGAATCCTGGTTGTAACAATAGGAGTCATTATTAAGAGATGGACAAAAGTTTCCATCCAGGACAACCAATTGTACTGCACTTACGGCACCATAGGCCAATGTTGTCTTAACCTTCATCATCATCATCATACCAGCCGTATAAGGTCCACTCTTGGACGTAGGGATCTGTAAAAAAGGGGAATATTTGCCCATAATTGCTGTCCTCGACAGGAAAGCTACGCTCTGCGAATACCAACACGCTTGCACAGCGCGGCAATAATGGGCTAAATTTCACCCATTATTGGGGATACCTATGTCTAGCAGTGAACTTCTAATGGCTAATATGATGCACAAATCCAGCTCACAATCAGGGTGAGCAGTCACACTAAATGGTCGAGGTAAAGCAGTATTGAAGAAAATAGCGTACATGATCGAGGGCAGATCGAGTGTAAGCGTTTAACCGACCCCTGGCCAAAGGGATGAAAATCTTAGGGAGACAGAAGTGGTTTTTGACAGAGTCGGAAAAGATATAAGTCATAATAAAGGTTCTATTTGATTTGCTCTGACCTGGTCTCGGCGCCGGTGACGGTGGTGTATACAGAGGGCTGTGGGGAGGCGGGCGAGAGGGCAGGACTAGCCGACCCCAGTCCCTTGCTCAGGGTGAAGGAGTTGGTCTTCTTCAAAATCGACTTTGGTCGGAACAGCTGGCCTGGCGCTTGAAAAAATAAACAATAAGTTTGTGAGACATTTGCCTGATAAGTCCACCATATTAATGTATGTAACTACCGTGAGTAAGGTAGCTGGTACTCTTTAAAAGCCATTAAAAGTCCACTGTTGAACATAGGCTTCCGCGAGAAAGGGTGAATTCTGCCCATATTTGCCACGCTGAGCAAGTGTATTCGTAACCACAGAGCGTAGCTGTCGCGACGAAAATGCTGCAGCACATCACTGCCCTGTGCTTTTCAGCTTCACTGTTACGGATGGATATACCGCCTTCTGATGGTCCAGGTAACTCAGCCGCCGTTTACGACACCCGGTACAAGGGGAGACACTATTCTACTCTGCCCTTCTCTTTTACTTTTTATTTATTAAATGAATATGTATGAAAAAAAATACTAATACCAAAACAAGTATATCTAACATTAGTGGCTCATGAATTAGCGTGGACATATACCAAATCACTGTATTCGTTAAGCAATTTCCATAGCCTTGCAATAGCGGAGTTCCTAAAACTGATCTTCTCAAGGGAGGGAACGATGGAAGTGATATTAATATGTGGCCGTACCGGGTATAAGTCCTCCTTGGTCCTTGGTGGTGAGGGAGGATCCACGGGTCATGCCAGTGCCAGGCACTTGCAACATATCGGGCGCCGGGGTCACCTGCACAAAAAGGACTTTTATTAAAGAGCTGTTCTTGTGAACCTCACTTACAAAGTAACCTCCGGAAAGAATATGAAGCAACTTCACAGTTGAATGATGTTTCATATTCCGTCATTTGTTTCCAACTGTGGTCGACTTTAGCAGCAGTATGGATTTAAATTGATTCTTAGTTCTTCCTGCAATAAGTCTCTATGATACCATAGCCTTCAACACTTCGATGGTAAGGCAATGTATTACAGACATCATGCGTTTACCACCTCGAAACTAAAATGTCTTTTAATCCGGTAAAATTTTCCAGCAACTCATATTTCACTTTATCACTCAGCGAACGCAGTTTTTACATGAGCTAGTAGACAAAGGTCATCTGCATTCGTACTTCACTTTCAACTATCCTTCTGCTAAAAAGCAGTATATCTTCAAGTCAAAAGGTTGGCAACGAGGAGCTTCTGAACTAGAGCAGTATGCTTGTTGGTCGACCTACTCTAATGGCCAGTCCTCACCTCAAACCGCGAGGGTCTCCTGGTGCGATGGCGCGCCTCCTCGTCCCGGCGCCGCAGTTCGGCTTCGCGATGCCACAGCGCCGCCACCTGCAGCCGGCGCTCGCGGCCCACCTGTCGCTCGATCACTTTCACCAGCTCCCAGCGGTGGATGGAACCCAATAGGACCATGGACGACGGACTATCCACTAGGGGGAAGCTTTTGATTGTCTGAAATTTAGGAATCTATTGATAATAGTGTACACTACTTTTATTTAAAACTAAAAGTTAAACGCTTAAAATTCAGATAATTATTAGTCCTCACAGGAGCCCTAGAACTGCTGGACATAGGCTTTACCAAGAAAGAGGGAGTTTTGCTCATAATTGCCGCGCTGGGTAGGCGTGAACTACTGTTGCCCATCACCACACTATTCTAGAGTTGATATATCGTCATCAGTAACCTCTTAACTACACTTAGTACCTACAGAGGGAGGTACCAATCTAAACTGCTGGTACCCCACGGCAAATTAGTAATAAATGGTTTTTTTCACTCTATGTAAGATACAACTTCTTAGAAACCACTCCTAAGGTTAAACGAGTTGAACTAAATTATTATCAAATCTACTGCTGTCGTCACATTAGTTGTCAACTTCAACTTCGCAATGTTCAAGCCATGGTTCAGTCTTTGTTGTAAGAGTTACTTCTAATACAAAAGCTTACCTTATTCTCCTTTAGCAGGTCTTTGAGCTGCTGGAAGGTCATCCGATTCCAGATGTATTTCACATCACGTACCATGAAGTCTTCCACGCAGATATCATACATACCTGAGAGAACGAGTTGGAAATTTAAAAAAAGCTATTTCATAATCATCGTATTAGCCCGAGGATGTCCACTAATGGACCTAGGCATCGCCAAGATTTTATTTATTTTTTTCGGGTTCTAATTCTTATCCCTGGTCAGTTAGATTTCATCAACGCTGTTTCAAATGAATATACCGCCATTTATCAACTTCGGAACCGGAGTGGTAAGGCGCAAAGTATGGAATGTCTTTATTTCCACAACATCTAATACATTCACTTGACTCCGAGGTAAGTCGCTTAGAGCACCTTGTATTTGAGACCTCTTACAGATAAGAGGTCTACTTCATGAAATGATTGTGTAGGAAATACCTTTAAATTAAAAGTATTTTCATTATTATATTAAACTATAATATAATTCATTTTAATAATAAACAACTACAAAATTGTACTACAACTAGCAGCGCCCCACGGTTTCACCGGCGTTAAGTTATAGAAATTTGCATCCCCCTTTTACGCCCTAAGGGATGATTATCGAAAAATATTTTACACATCTTTCATGACTTTTGATTAAGATCCTTTATACTGAATTCAATTCGAATAATTTCAAAAACAGCAAAGTATTATATCATCTTTGCACACTCGATTAATCTTTTTTATTGAGTGAATTTTCAAAAACCCTTTCTAGAGCTCCCCTACGTTATAAAAGGAACCCCTGTGCAAAATTTCAAGTTTCTAACCATTATAGTTTAAGCTCTGCGTTGATAGGTCAGTCAGTTATATGCTAATGCAATTGAATAACGGACCCGATGGCCTAGATGGTAGAGATTCTATCTTATGCACCAAGATTCCCATCCAGGACATATTCATAAGGTTAATGTTTGTGTTTGTTTTGTGTCTGTGTGTCAAAGACCTCTGGAATTCCTCTATAATCACATATCCATAGCACGAGCGATTTAAGTGTCTCGGAGTGAATTATGGAAAGAGAATATTATTGGAGAAATTATGAGAAGTACGGTGTATTATAAAAAAATGCATTTTTTTCTGTTCCACATCTTTCCACATCTCATACATAGACCAGACTCTATGGTAAGTCGCTTAAAACACTTAAGTTACGGGCTCCAGGCAGCAGAGGAATTACAAATATAATACTTAAATACATATATTTAACACCCCGACACAGAACAAACACAAATATCATCATATAAATATTTGCTCTAGGTAGGAATTACCCTTGGTGCACAAGATAGGACCGTCAGCGCCATCAGGCCCATTTTTGATATAGAATCTTCTTCATACGTTGGCAATGAGACTAGAATCCTGCCCGACAAGATTACCGCGAAAATCGCGTCCCTCCCCCGCCCTCTCACTGGCACAACACAATCATTAACACTGCACATGCATTCGTATAATTGAGCAGTACACCGCGTTCGCCGGCGAACGCGTGCAGTCCCTGCTCCAACGAGCGTTAACCGGCAGCCCTAGCTGCCGGGATCACTCCATGCGTACTCTTTTGCTAAATTTTAAAATTATATTCATTCACAACGATGGCCGCCCGAGCCTAGCTCGAGGCGGCCATCGTTGTGAGGCGCTCTCGGGCGATCGCCGCCGCTCCCGCTGCGGTGTCGGTTACGGTAACAGTGTCGCGCATTCAACGATATGTTCCTATTTCAAAAAGTGCCAGAACGCGCCCAATGAAGTTTACACTTCAATAAGAACTGAAGAAATTGTTAGCAATAATCAAAGAGTACTAATTATCAGTAATACAGCTAATTAATGGTAATGATGGTAATTAAATATCAGCTGTACAAATAAAAAAGGCTTTCCTCTATGAATGTGTTGGTACATTTGGCAGTGCTGCGTATGCGACGAGGTGGCCGAGAGGTTAAGGCGTTGGACTGCTAATCCAATGTGCTCTGCACGCGTGGGTTCGAATCCCATCCTCGTCGGAACGTTTTGGTTCAAACCATTTTTTTTTATGATATGAAGTCAGCAAAAAAGCATACGGCCCGCTTGCTGATAAACGTGACCGCAGCCTATAGACACTCGTGTCATCACAAAGGTATCACTAGCGTGTCGCCAACCTTGTGAACTGAAGATTCAAATTTCACATTAGCCCAGTAGTTTCATTGCCTCTCGTAACCTTCAAACCAGAACACAGAAAAGCGAACACTGCTATTTGGCGGTAGAATTAGGTGAGGTATTAATGCAGACGACCTTTGTATAAGCTCTATCTCTAGTAAGGTATTTCTCTCTTTCATAGAAATATGATTTCTTGTAATATTTCACTATTTAATCCTGAAAATACTACCATACAGTGTTCTTGAGAATGGTAGCAAAAAGGCAACCGAAAAGTCGAATAAACCAAAAAATTAAAATTGAGTAATCTGCCTTTTAAAGCCGTTAAATCAGTAGATTTAATACGTGACTTATTTCCGTTTTAAAACTATTTTCCTATGTGTAATAGATCTTTCTTGCCAATACCATGGTCCTACTATTTTATCACCATTAAAGTTTAACCGCCAGAAAGTTATCAGGATCGCACGGGAAGCAGCCACATAAAACCAATTCTATTTAAATTAATTGGAAAGGTCTACGACCAGCAGTGGTCGACCTATGGTTAATGATATGAAGGGTGTAGACAGTACATACAAAAGAAAAATCTATTATATTTAATAAAAAAATATACTTTTAAATATTGAACGTTATTTATAGTAATTATTGTATGTATGGTATGTATGCATTATGCAATTTAATTATTAAGTTTAAACTGAATTTACTTTTTATATTTGTAAAGAAATAATATTTCTTTAATTTTTGAACGACATTGAATGACATTGACAACTGACAAGCGCTAAAGTCTGAGGTCAATGGTCAGTTGAGAGATTATTATTGTATTAGATTATTGTGATTTAAGATAGATAAATAAGAATAATTGGTGGAAGAATAGACTTTAATTGTCGTTTCTTCGTTTTCAAGTAAAGTTATAATAATAGGGTAGTTAAATAATTTATTTGTAAGATTGTATAATAATGTTTGTAAGAAATTAACGAAATAAATCTTCGTTTTCAGAAGCAACGCATAAGTTTATTTTAACCTAAAATAAAAGAATAAACAATATATATTTATTTTGATTATTATGCGGCATAGTCATTTATGCGTTGTAAAATTATGCAACTAAAAATAATTTATTGTAATTATTATGGTTTTCATTCATTATGCCTTGAAGTAATATGGTTTATTTTATTCTTGTTATTAATCTGGTATACATTTATCATGCTTTTAGAAATTATGTGTAATTAATAAAATCTTATAACAGTTTTAAGTCTTTCGACCTCACAATATTAGTAATATGCTATTAGTATTGTTAAAATTATGCCACACAAAATAATGCCTTGGAACAATTGTAAACATCATAATAATGGAAAACGGCCGAAAATGTAATGTTTAGAACAAAGAGCTTTAAAGAACAGACTGGGAGGCCTATCTCCAGCAGTGGCTGTATACGAGCTTCTACAATGATGATAATGATAGACAATTTTTGTGACAGAATTTTTTTAAACATAGTCAATTGAATACAGCTGATGACAATATGCAATAGGCTGAAAAACATATACCATTAAGTGATGATTACTTTACCGGTAATACAGCTAATTAATGATCATGATGGTAATTAAATATCAGCTGTACAAATAAAAAAGGCTTTCCTCTATGAATGTGTTGGTACATTTGGCAGTGCTGCGTATGCGACGAGGTGGCCGAGAGGTTAAGGCGTTGGACTGCTAATCCAATGTGCTCTGCACGCGTGGGTTCGAATCCCATCCTCGTCGATTATTTTGTTCATAGTTTTTACCCTCCCATGTCATGTCACTCTGTTCTTCCGGGACGAAGATCTAAGCTACTAAACCGATCTTAATCATTTTTGCTTGCTGTGTATATTTCAGTGTAGTTTGAGAGAAAGGATAGTTTATGACTTAAGTTAAAACAGGACTAAGTCTGTCTGTTCAGCTACTAAAAATTATATATATAAAATTTTATATTAGTTTATGATCATAATAATATATACTTAACATCCATACACAAAACAATCAGAGAAGTTGAGCACATAGATCTGCGTCCTCTATGGAGATCAAACACAAAACCCTTGCACATAAGGTAGGCATCTAACAAACTGACTAAAAGGCGAAAAACCAAACACTTGGTCTTTCTTATAAATTGTTTAATAAATAACATAGGTTTCTCGCTTTTAAATTAAATATTTTATGAAAAAAGGGAAAGCAAGTTTCGAATTTTTTATACGTTTGTGTTTTGGCGTTTGGTACAGTTTGTTTGACTTTCTTTTATTTATTTTTTTTTAATTAGAAGACTTAGACTACAAATAAACTTACGGTCCGCTTGTTAGTAACTCACCGCAGCTTATAACTCGTATAATTATAAGGATATCACTTGCGCATTGCCTACTTTCTAACTTGAAGATACTGTTACCTTACCATTGAAATTACCCAGTAATTTCAATGCCTCTATCACCCTTTATACTGGAACACAGCAATGCAAACACTCCTATTTGGCGGTAGAAATAGGTGAGAGTAAGGTGCTAATGCTGACGATCTTTCTATGTCTCTGGTAAACACCAAACACTGCGATTTGCTCGTTTATACTACAATAATAAAGAGGAAAGAATTGAGCTTTTGTTAGGGATTAATCAAAAACTATTACCCAGATTTAAATTATTTCACCTAGTCGAATAGTACCTCCCCTGTACCAGGTGTCGTAAGAGGCGACTAAGGTACCAGAACCGACAGATGGCGGTATATTCAGCCGAAACAGAGTATAGGGCGGGGATGGGCAGCAGCATTTCCGTCGCGAAAGCTGCGCTCTGCGATTGCCAACACGGTTGCTCAGCGCAGCAATTATGGGTAAAATTCCCCCTTTCTAGGAGAGGCCTATGTCCAGCAGTGGACTTCAAATGGCTGGTATGATAAGGATGATGAATTCTTTTACCACTAGAAAGCCAATTTTTTATCGAATAACACAGACTATGTTACATTTCCGAAAGAAATTAAAGACCGCTATCTAAAAGACAACTATGTGAACAGGATATGTATTTTTGTACGTTTGTAACAAACTAACACAGAAATAACTGAATTAATTTTAAAACTCTTTCATGAACAGAACAAAAAATAATCAGCAAACTACAAAATTGACATGTGACGGTCATAAATTCAATTGTCGCAAAAAAAAATAAAATAAAAATAATTTCGATTATGTTAAAGCTGTTTATAACAAATATTATTGAAATTTAATCCTGTTCTACTTGAAACTATTACAAAAAGTCAGAAATAAATAAATACAATCATTTTTGAGCCGTGAGGTACCGGCATAGTAGAATAGCACCTCTCACTGCATCAGGTGTCGTAAGAGGCGACTAAGGTACCAGAACCGACAGATGGCGGTATATCCATCTGGAACAGTGCAGCTCAAATGCACAGGGGTGAGCAGCAGCATCCACGTCGCGGATGCTGCGCTCTGCGATTGCCATCACGCTTGCCCAGCGCGGCAATTATGGGCAAAAAACCTATCTTGGAGTGGCCTATGTCCAGCAGTGGACTTTCAATGGCTGGTATGACGACGATTATGATTTTTGTCCATATGTCCTTTAGGCCAATTGAATTTCTGACCGTGATATTGTCTACCTATAGTGACACTGAAAGGGAAATACGTGAGTGAAATAGCGTTGCACAAGTAGATTAGAAAAGCGTGAAGCGATAAATAATTATCTTCGTTATAGTATGACGGGCCCGATGGCGTAGATGGTAGTGATCCTTACTTGTGCGCCAAGGGTAATGGGTTCTATACCACCCAGGGCAAATATTTATATGATGATATTTGTGTTTGTTCTGTGTTTGGGTGTTAAATATATGTATTTAAGTAGGATATTTGTAATTCCTCAGTAGTCTGGTGTCCGTAATACAAGTGTTTCGACTTACCACAGAGTCAGGTTAATGTCGGATGATATTTAATATTATTATCTTAAGAAATAATTATAACAGGATTGCGATAGAAATGGTGTAACCCAAAAAGTTCCGACGAGGATGGGATTCGAACCCACGCGTGCAGAGCACATTGGATTAGCAGTCCAACGCCTTAACCTCTCGGCCACCTCGTCGCATACTCATATGTATAAAAACTACAATATCATTCGTAAAAATAATAAATATATAATTTTATTTATTTAAGTGGCATTTACTTTTAACAACTTGGGCACGAATCTTTTTATTGCCGTAAACGGGCAATTTTAATATCCGTATGAATCGAGTCGGTATATTTTCCAACAATTTTAAAATTATGTATGTATTAGTAGGTTCGACATAGCAACAATCAACCCTCACTACTGGCTGTATAGAATAGTACGACACCTGGTACAGGGGGAGGCCCTGTACCAGGTGTCGTTAGAGCTGCCTGAGGCACCAGAACTGACTGATGTAAGAAACTTAACATTTTGCACAGGAGTTTCTTTTATAACATAGGGCAGCACTAAGAAAGAATCTTTCAAGGTTCATTCCCTAAAGGGGTAAAACAGGGATGTACATTTAGTATAAACTTTTCTGTTATTGAAGTTTTCCTAAATCACATTAAGTATAAAGGTTCCTTATTAAAAGTCATGAAACACATGTAGCATTTCTTAGAAAATAATTCCTTAAGGGAGTAAAAGGGGATCCAAAAAGTAAGTATGATAGTTCTAGAATTTAACGCGAGTGAATCCGTTGGGGGGTGGGGGGGCGGCTAATAAATAATATACGAGCAACTGTGACTATTTATGCCAAAATATCTAGCAGATCACATATGTTTTTTTGTTCTTATTACTTGACACTCATCATTATAGGTGCTAGCTATACGCCCCGGCTTCTGTCTGTTTGTAATATTAAATAACCAATCTCTACTACATGCATATGAATGTATATACGGTACACATACCGAAATACATATAAATATTGTTGAAATTTTTGTCTGTCTGTCTGTTTGTGTCGGTTAATCTCTGAAACGGCTGGACCGATTTAGATGGGACTTTCACTGGCAGATAGCTGATATAACAAAGAGTAACTTAGCTATATAACATTAAGCTACAACTAATAGGAACGGAGCATCAATCAAAAATGAGGCAAAGCCGGCGAAAAATATACGTATGCTGCTCAAAGTCCACGCGGACGAAGTCGCGGACACAGCTGGTGTCTATATAATATAATAATAAGATATATAGAGATATACCATCGGCAACTTATTTAATATTTTTTTTAAAGTGTACAATACTATAGTACATTATTTTGACCCATCTTGTCGGGTTTAGTCAATTTAGAACTCAATGGATTGCTTTTATACATTTATATTTGGGCATATTGATATGTTGCTGTGTACCAACAAGAACGAATCCATTCAAAAATCTATCCCTTGCATATCATAAAAAAATGTAAAACAAACATGACCAAAATACTCACGGCTGGCCGAAGACAGCAGGTCGGGCAGATATGGCAACTTCTTTATAAGTATGATGCTGTCGAAGCACGATGGCTGGAGGAGGGAAGCCACGGCGTTCGCCGCAAGGACCGCCGCCATAATGGGTAGAAGATGCGTAACCTGTGGTAACAGACAAGTTCTTTATTTGTTTTCATAAAAAAAATGGCGCCACACTTAGTAACCCAACACAGACCGCAATAAGTAATATCTTCATTTAAGATTCTATTTCAAACACTTTCGAATCGTCAAAAATAATACACTCATTTGCAAAAAAAAAAACGGGCACCTAAGCAATGAACCACTTCAAATGTTACTGTTAATTGTTTATTGGAGAACAATATCCTATTCCAGTCTTCTTGAGTCCATGACTCACAATTAGCCTGGAAAACAAATGAGCTTACCTGTCCAGTCATCTCGCTGACGATGACGATGGTGGACACAGTATGGGTGACTGCTCCAGTAAACGCAGCCGCACCGACAGTCGCGTATCCACCTGTTGCACACCAAGAAATAAATAATGTCACTCACTTCATATATTGATTTGGTTTCGTGTTAAGCAGATTAAAGCACTCGTGTTACGGATTACAGAAGTCTACAAATATAATACTTTAATGCATGTATTATACCGTGAGATACCAGCTGAGTAATATAGTACCTCCCCTCTGTAACAGGTGTCGTGAGAGGCGACTGAGGTACCAGAACCGACAGATGGGCCAATAATGGCACAGGGCGGGGATGGACAGCAGCATTCACGTCGCGAAATCTGCGCTCTGCGATTGCCAACACGCTTGCCTAGTGCGACAATTATAGGCTAATTTCTCCCATTCTTAGAGAGGTCTAGGTCCAGCGGTGGACTTTCAATGGCTGGTATGATGATGATGATGACATATATATACAAAGAACTAACATAATTGTTCACGAAGATGTTTGAAAGAAAGACTAAAGCCTGATTTATGTCTATACTTCCGTATTGAAACCTCACGACATATTCAAGAAAAAAAAAATCGTTCAAAGAAGCTTAATAATAAATATATAAACTACAAATAAATAAATTCATAAAGGACATCAGAAGAGTCACAAATATAATACTGAAATACATATTTAACACCCAGACACATAACAAACACAAATATTAATTATATAAATATGAGTACTGGATGGGGATGATGAACCAACGACGACTGGCGCATAAGATAGGAACGCGACCAATACGCCATCATGCTTGTCAATTATTTATTTTCGCAATAGACTATAGAGGTGATTTGTCAAGATCTACCAATTTGATAACTCACCAGGCAAAATCTTCTGTATGTGACCACCGTAAGCGACGCCGAGTGGGCAGAAGTAGTGCATCAGTTCGCCAGTGAGCCTGCCCAGGGAAGCACCCATCTTGAACGCTGGCACGAAGATGCCGGCGGGCACCGGCAGCGTGCACGACACCATGCTCAGGAAGAACTGCGCGCGGGGAAAACTATGTTAAGTTTTCTTGGTAAAAAAAATATAGCTTCAATAATCCACTAACACCTTCGTCTGAGGTACACCTCTTACAAAGGTCGTCTGCATTGGTACCTCACTCTCACCTATTTCTGCGTCCAAATATAGTGCTAGAATTGCTGTTCCGGCTTAAAGAGTGAGAAAGGCAGTGAAATTACTGAGTAAATGTGACATAGTATCTTCAGTTCACAGAGTTGGCAACACGCTAGTGATATCCTTGCAATGTTTCGAGCGTCTATTGGCTGCGATCACGACCATCAAGCGGACCGTATGCTTGTTTGTAACTTCATTGGATTAAAAAAAAAATAGCTCACAAGTTAAATTTCATCATAGAAAAAATCCCATATATCAAACTAGCAGAGCCCCGCGTTAAGTTGTAAAATAAACCTAAAATCATTTATGCCCCAATGTTATTCGTCCTAGCGTGATTTTATATAGCTTTATATACCTTTCTCGGTAAGTGGGCTATGCAATACTTACGTTTTCTGACTTTACAGTTTAGGTCCTGCGTTAATAAATAAATATATTAGTCAGTCAGTCACATAGATAGAACTGTCATATTATAGTCTACTAACCACCCATTTACCTCCTTAAGGAATGATTTTGATAAAATATTTTACAAGTGGGCATGAGTTTTATTAAAGAAATTTCGTAATGAATTTAATTAGAAAAACTTTTAAAGCAGCAAAAATTTCTTACTAAATTTACACCCCCGTTTTACCCCATCAGGGGATGAATATGGAAAATTCCTTAGTTACGGCTTATCTACGTTATAAAAAGAAACCATGTGCAAAATATCAAAATCCTTACCCCTATAGTTTAGGCCCTGCGTTGATATGTCAGTCAGTCAATTTCTTTTATATGAACAGATAAATAGATATACAATCAGTTCTATTGACGATCACTTGGGAAAGCCGTGTTCAGTAGTGGACGTCCTACAGGTGATATGATGATGGTGATAATGATGATGACTCGTCAATCCATTTTAGATAATCAAAGTCAAACAATTTACTAGGACAGAACATTCATGACCGATAACAATTAACATGTAGCAAGACCGACATGTTAAATAGAACAAAAATAGTATACAATATACTGCAATGCAGTACCAAACAAACTTTATCTATCATTCATACATACAGAAAAACTAAACAAATGTGTGATGACCCGAGGATCTATAGGCTGCGGTCACGTTTACCATCAAGCGGATAGTATTGCTGACTTCATTGTATAAAAAAATCGCAAAAACAACTTACAATAAAAAAAACTAGACGGAAAAGATAGTCAAAATCGGTCCCCTATTTGCGATATCGAGAGCGTCATACATTAGATACGATAAAGCTTACCATAATGCGGACTATATGTTTTGATGGTCCTATAGCGCGTTTGGTAGTGTTCCTATCTTGGGCGCCAAAGATCGTGGATCTTCACCCAGGACAAGTATTTATAGGATGAATATTTGTGTTAGTTGTGCTTTTTTATTTTCATCATTATTATCATACCAACCATTAAAAGGCCACTGTTGGACATAGGCCTTTCCAAAAAAAGAAGGTATGTGCCCATAATTGCCACGCTGGGCAAGCGTGTTGGCAATCACAGAGCGCAGCTTTCGACGGGGAAGCGGCTGCCCATCCCCACCCTGTACATTAGAGCTGACTATTTTGCATGGATATACCGCCATTAGTCGGTTTTGATACCATAATCGCCTCTTCCGACACCTGGTACAGGGAGAGGTACTATTTTTCTATGCCGGTACATCACGGCTTTTTTATATTATGAAGTCCGAACAAGCCTATAGACGCTCGTGTCATTACTAAGATATCACTAGCATATCGCCAACCTTCTGAACTGAAGATACCGTGTCACATTTACCCAGAAATTTCAATGCCTCTCATCCTACAAATACAGAACTGCTAGAACACAGCGATGCAAGCACTGCTATTTGGCGGTAGAAATAGGTGAGAGTGAGGTACCAACGCAGACGACCTTTACAAGAGGTCTACCTCTAGTGTATGTCAAATATATATTTATAATGTTCGTAAGACTAATTTAAAACCACTTGCCTTGAGCTCAGGTATGAGATGTTGTGATAATAATACAAAGTTTAAAGCCCACAGCGCGATCTTAAAGTTTTTTTTTTATTAGACCAGGTCGACAAATAAGCCAATATAATTAGCGTGATAGTAAGCATCACTGCAGCCTATTGACGCTTGTAATATCAAAAGGATATCACCAGCGCGTTTCCCGGTAATTTCACACCCTCTAAACCCTTCAAACCGAAATACAGTAATGCGAACACTGCTATTTGACGGTAGAAATAGTTGAAGGTGAGGTACAAATGCAGACGACTTTTTGTATGAACCTACCTCTACCTCATGTAAAAATGTGTGATATGGTACGGAGAATATTTATCATGGAATCAGAATATTGAAAAAGTTTATTACTAAAAATTCTTCAAATATCTTCAGATAATCTAAAGGTATTTGAAGAATTCATATTAAATACATATTCTCTACGGAATCTTAAACAAAATATCTCCACAAATATGGGATTCGAACCCCAGAAGATTTATTTTAAAATACCGAATGATTACCAAATCGACCACGATGCTGACATATATAATGGTGTTATTAGGCGGATTATTAAAAACGGCATCAAGTTATTTACCCAAGTGTATTTCGTTGGAAACGCAGAAAACATTTTCATACTTAATTACGTATTAACACTTAATTAAATATGGGACAATAAAAATAGTATTTGGCTGTAGCTATATTTCAGGGATGCTGAAACGACAGACAGGCGGGGGCCTGACCACTATACTACCCCTTCCTTCCCTCCTCCTTACCTCTTACTTCCCCTGTACCAGGTGTCGTAAGAGGCGACTAAGGTACTTGAATCGATAGATGGCAGTATATCCATCCAAAACATTGCAGTTCAAATGTTCAGGACGGGGCCCATCCTCGTCCGCAGCAGCAACCTCTGGGCGAAATTTTAAGTTAACCCCTATAATTAAGACCATTAGACCCCCCCCCCAAAATCACCCCTATTTTTTCGATTAAATTTAAATATAAATGAATACCTATTCATACATTTTACGGCCATGATATTTAACATGTTTATACATGAAAAAAATTATTCCATATAAAGCTGTCGTAATTTGCCGATGATGTTGTAGATGTCCCAAAAATCTAGAAAACTAGTAGCTTTAATATCATGCTAAGACCCATACGTCTTTATGACAAGTAAATACGTATTATTTGAGTGATATTGTGTATGGTATATCTGTTGATTGAAAATTTGAGATCCTTTTTTTGATAAAATTTTGTGTAAAATAATCGCAATATTTTACGAAATATATGTTCATAATGGTCCATTATTAAATACTTAAATATACACTCAATTGGAAAAGAACGGGCACCTATGCAATGAACCATTTCAAATGTTACTATTGGTTTGTTTGATAAATTTGTAAATTATGTTAATTAATAAGCAAATAATCGTTTTCATCAGTATTATCATAAACTTTTGATAAAATTTATGAGTTTTAATGCTAAAGTTCACTAGCAGTGTATGTTCGCTAGTAGTGCATATGCTCGTGAAGTAAAAGTTAACATAGATTTTTGTATGTTTTGTTTTTAATAAAGTAAAAGCAGATAAATGTTTAGTATCGAGTGTGACCCCATCTAGCTGAAATCACAGCTTGAATTCGTCTGGTTATGCTAGCGAGGATATCCCGGATACTTGCTTGCGAAATACGTTTCCACTTCGCGGTAATCACATTCTTCAGCTTTCTGATGGTCTGCGGAGCCGGTTGTACTGATCTCACGCGTCGTTTCAGAACATCCCAGACCAAACGACGAATGCCGACCTCTTGCACATACGCTTCCACATCGCCAGACCGGTGGGCGCGAGCGTTATCGTCCATAAAAATTGATTCCTAAAGCGGCCATTGCGGATTGCGCATGGGGAATTAGAACTTTCGTTATGTATCCATGTCCAGTCAGTAAGCCGTTTTCAATGAAGACTAACTCTGTACGATCCATTGGATTTATTCCTGCCCAAAACATAACAAAGCCGTGTAAGGTATTCAAAACAAGCCTCAGCAAAGCGTTCTCCTGGTCTTCGCAGCACTCGCCGACGTCGACGTCCACACACGAAGACTTGCGATTTCTCAATGCGCGACTCACAAGATAAGGATCATCCCGTGGTTGGGTACATGGTTTTCTTCCAGAACCAGGCCTTCTCCCGACGGAACCGGTGTCTTGATACCGCTGCCAGGTCCTTTGAACCATCGAGCGACTCACACTTAGCCTCTGAGTCACGAAGCATTGGCTGCAAACCTCTTCGAGCAGCGCAATAATTTTGGTAGCTTTTACCACTTTCTCTAACATTATTGAGACAGCTAAACAGCAATAAATGAAGCTTTGACAATTAAGAATATGTAATAAATTGATAAAAATTTTCTAAAAGTTATGAAAACCGATATTATCTTTTGGAACTTTGCACCAAAAATGTAGGATAAAAAGTGGTTTTCTGTAAAAACGAGCATCAAACGATCATTTTAATTTAGAACGTACTGTTTTAAATACCACGGCATTTTTAAAACCGGCCAGTAACATGTACAAATGATTGAAATCATTTTGGTACCGTATTTTTTTTAAAGAAGAATTAAAATTAAAACCGCCCATTGTTTGCTAATGAGTGTACAAATGTCGAAAAGAAAATCAATCATCATTATCATCTTATCACTCGTAGGATGTCCACTGCACATAGTTCTCCTAAATTGACTTCCAATAGTGAATAATACATTTTGGAAAAAAATAAATCAATCAAATTATCACTTTAAAATAACAACAGTTGACTTACAACCCTGCTATCGATAAAACCAGCGCCATATCTTTGGCAGTCACGTTGCAGACGAGAATGGATTACCAGGAGAGCATAAAAAGCAAGTGTTGCTGTTGCTATGGACGCCAAACGGTTGCTAAGGGGGATCGATCAGCTACATGTTTACCTCGATGTTTACCACGAGCGGTTTTGCTCACTCACAGGTAACATTGCAATGTTAAAAAGGGACATCAATATCCGTGTATTGTCACACAAAAAGTAAGCATGACAGGCACACGGCAAACAGGAAATAAAGGGTGTGAATTCGGGAGACTAGATTATTCTGATTTTATTGAAATTTACTTTTAAACGTATTGTCCAAAGAATGGAAAATAACGAGCAATAAATAATTTATAAATTTACCTTTTTCACATCGAACATACAATAATCTAGTAGAGCGATTAAGTCACACCAAGATACAGTTTCCGACGATGATTCAGAATTATCATTCGCGTATCAGGGATAATTAATTAACAAATTCTATCAAATCAATAAAGTTGTTTAAAATTAATTATAATTATAAAATCTTATATAAATATACACAATTTATTAAAATAATAACAAATAAATTCACACCACATCTCATATATTGACCTGACTCCAAGGTATACGGACGTCAGACAATAGAGATTATTGCTAACGTAATACTTAAATATATATATTGAACACCCAGACACAGAACAAATATATGTATATATACATTTATGGGGATCGAACCCACGACCTTCGACGCGCAAGATAAGATCAGTAGCATCTGCGCCATCGGTCCCGTCAAATTTGGTAGTAAAGGCTTGTATATATCTACATGATCATGATATGATTCGAGGTCTTCTGATAGACAAAGGCCTCCCCAAAAATTGAGAATTTCGCCCATAACAAGCGTGTTGGCAACCACTAATTAATATTTTAAATGTATGGAAAGTAAAAATATTTTTTTAATTATACTAGTAGTATTCATTTACTTACCATTTCGTAATAATTTAAAATAATCACACTTATGTACTTGATTATTTGAAACTCCATAATTAAAACAATAGTTATTAAGTATATCGTAAAGTACAAGATTAATGATTAATTTCATATTTTAAATAATTTACTTTATTTAATTCACCAGCTATATTTTATTAAATAATATTAATAAAATTATACCTATCCCAATTCTATCCATTTATTTGCGAATTCTTAATCCTCTAATATTATTTTTATACGGACGGGTAGTCTAAATTAATATTATAAAGAAAGGACAGATTTAATGTTATATTTATAACGATTTTAATCAACTTTTTGATTATATTTAAAAATTCTATCTCAATTAGAAAATTTAATGTTTATCGCACCAGCCTACTACTGGACACAGACCTCTCTATGAAAATCGTCTCTTACATCTGGTGCATTCGAGGTACTGTTCTGGGGAAACCTCATCGAGTAACATTACCCTTATATTAAAAAAAATTGCTTTGTTTTTAAAAATTAGAGATTCCTAGCTAAACTGGATCAACGTAGGCAATACTTGTAATTTTGTATGTTTGTAACGAATTAACTTAAAATCTAAAAAATATATTTAAAAATCTCCTTCATTAATGCAAAGCAACATTATCCACAAATGATATAAGCTACATTTTACTCTGGTATTCTCACATAAACGGGAACTACACGGGCGAAACCGGGATGCAAAGGGGAACAGGATAATGTATAGATAGCTACTGTATAAAGCAATCGATGACGTCACTGTTTTCAGTACGTCATGGATCATGTTGTGAAACAGCAAAATGTACCAGGAGTGCATAAAACCTCGGCGCTGGCGTTGCTAAGGCCACCGGATCGTTGCTATGGAACATTCCATGGCAGACGGATCCACTCGAGTACGTACGATACGATACGACATACGATCTCTATCCGACATTTCTACGGTTGAAGTTTTATTTTTTTACCTATGTGTTATTGTCTGTTAGAATATACGAAGTATTATGAGCTTGTGTCTAATACCTTTAATATATGTATATGTAGGTACTCGCGCAGTCAGTCGCGAATGAGTGTCCGTGTCATTCACCTATTGCTCTTATTTTAAATCTATTAAATACGTGCTATATAGTATTCAAGATTATTGTTTATTAAAATATCCCAACATTGTCTATACTAATAAAGAGGAAATATTTAATAGTTTGTTAAGGATTAACTTTAAAAGTAAGAGACCGATTTAAAAAAAATACTTTTTACCTTGAGAGAGCTAGTTCTTCACCGAAAAATTAAACCGGTTTCTAATAGAACTAAATAATTAGAACATGTATTTCTGTACGTTTGTAACAAGCAAACTCAGAATTTACTGAAGTCGTTCAATAAAATCTTTCATAAATAGTAAGTTACATTATCTGCAATTGACATAAGTAATATTTTAAATCCCCATATTGTCATGATAAGGGAAGGTGCTAGTACAGTATATTGGGGGCCCCATGACGCAGATAGTAGTGCCCGAGCCCTTTCGATGGAATCATCGCCAAGGCTCGGGTTCGACCCCACCCAGAATAAATATTTACATGATGATGTTTGTGCCTGTTCTGTCTCTGGGTGTTAAAAATATGTATTTCAGTATTAAATTTGTGATTCCTCTGTTGTTTGAAGTCCATAATACAAGTGCTTTAAGCAACCAATACCACGGAGTTAGGCCAATGCATAAGAATGTGTGAATATTATTTATTTATTATCGTGATTGAGGATGTTTGAGGTTCCGATTTACATCTTGAAATATCAAGAAGACACTGCAGGACCTAGGCATCCCTAAGAAAAGGGGAATTTCACCTATAATTGCCGCGCTAGGGCAAGCGTGTTGGCTATTGCAGAGCGCAGTTTTCCCGACGGGGGTGCTGTCGCCCATCCCCGCCCGCTGCATTTGAGCCACACTGTTTGCCATGGGTATACCGCCATCTGCCGGTTCTGGTACTTTAGCCGTTTCTTATGACACCCGGTACATGGGGAGGTACTTTTCTACTCAGCCGGTACCTCACTATCTAAAACGAGAACCTTTGTACCACTTTTTAAGGAAATTGCACGAATGGAGAAATGTGATAGTACATAAAACTATTTCTGTAATACAAGATGCTCTGATACACATTGACATATTTATATTGACATATTTACATTGACATATATACATTGATAAAAAAAATCTGCAAACATAAGAAATCTAACATAGAGTAAAGTAATCGTATTAACAACTTTTTAAGTTGTTGCTGTTTTCATCTAGCTTGAAATCCTTAATCAAAGTTATATGTATATATAAGTTTTGCCTCTCGCTTGGATCGATCTGTCACGTTGCAAGCGAGCGTCAAATACCAGGAGAGCAGAACGCCGGTGATGTATTATTGCTAGGGACGAAGCCGCGTTGCTATGTGTTCGGTTGCCTTGGCAACCTATAGCGGATCTGAAATTGGACTAGCCGTCTAGCTCATGTACACTCAATCGCTTTGCCTGCTCACACATTAATTAATATATTTATCTCGCTCTAGATTTGTGGTGATTTGTACGCACTGTCTCTCTTCCTCTTTTCTATTGATTCGGACAGGGTGAATGATGAAGTAGACAGTAGTCTACTTCTTTATTTTGTCTTCTAACACAGTATTTTAGGTTTTATTACATTGTATTGGATATCAATTCAGAATGAAACGTTTTGAACTATAAAGAGCCTTTTAAAAAGATTGAATATGCTACACAACAGAATTTTGACTTAAGGCAATGGTTTTTTGGTGGCCGTCACCGAAAGGAGATTTTTTACATAAGTTTTTTTTGCATGTTCTTTGTGGAGGAATGAGTTAAGAATATACATAAAGCTTGAGCTTAGCTAATAAAAATTAAGGACCCGTCTAGTGGCAAACTAGTTTAAAGTAGACCTAAGTGACCTATTATTTTTAGCCTTATTATTATTAGCCTTATCAGGTCATCGGTCATTTGTGTTTATATTTCCAGAGTAGTTTTATTATACTTTTATATATTTTAATAATATAACCAACCAGTTACCGGCGTGATAAATCGATGCGTGGACGGGTAGAGTTTAACAACGAACTGTGTTACACATGAGCTAGACAAAGGTTTATCTGCATAAACACCTCACTCTCACCTATTTCTACCACCAAATAGCGGTATTCGCATTGCTGCGTTTCGTTTAAAAGGTGCGTACAGTGAAATTTTTGGGTAAATTGACATACTATCTTCAAGTCACAAGGTTAGCAACTCGTGAAATTAATATTAAAAATAATAAACTTTTAAACTACTGAATAAAAGAATAATAGAAAGTTCCAATATCATTAAATGATATCAGCTAAATTTTATTCCAATATTCCAAAGGTAACGGAAATAGCCCGGGTGAAATTATAGAGCCCTGTATGTTCTATATATTTTCTTTTTGGTGTAAGATAATGTACCGTCCGAGCAGAATAGTACCTCCTTCTGTACCAAATGTCGTGTATACAGGACCGACAATGGTGGTATATGCATTCGGAACACTGTAGCTCAAATGTACAGAGCGGGGATGGGCAGCAGCGTTCCCTTCGCAAAAGCTACGCTCTATGACACACTTGCCCAGCGCGGTAATTATGTGCAAAATTCCCCATATGCTAATATGAGGAATCGTTGGAGACCACGTGACTATAATCTATTTACATAGATCCTACTCAATATCTAAAGGACCGAAAAACCATCCCACACAGTTAATATTTAAAGAGAGAGAGAGAGAGAGAGACACAAGCAAACCATCTTTTTTCTTCTGGATAAAGGAGGCCAAGAAAATTCCAGACTTCTGTACTCACAGCATAATTATTTCTACATGGTAGAGATGGTCTCTATCATACTAGGTAACCCCATAATCCTGATGGCGCATATAATAATATTCCTATTTGTGCGTTCATGGTCGTAGGTTCGATTCCCACCCAGGACAAAAAAATATGATGAACTTAATTATATTTATGAAACGTTAATTATATTTATGTGTAAATCACAAAATCATTAAGACTTTAAATTAAGATATAAACTATACTATTCCCTATGTAGGATCAAATTGCGCACAGTAAGCAAAATGTGATAGAAAAAAATAGCGATACATTGATGGCTGAATCAACTGAAGAGAATCAAAATAATGTACTACAGTATTGTACGCCATAAAAAGGTCTACCAAAAATGTCCGCATATATCCATCCAACCATAGGAATAACCGACCCATTTTTGCACCCATGTAAAGCCGGGGTGGGTCGCTAGTATAGCACATTTAATATATTAAATTAAGTATATATAATTGGGTAGAAAATGATCAAGTTGAGAATGGGACATACAAATTATAAAGGAATAGCAATTCCTTTTACACGCCATCAACAAAATAACAACAAGATCAATCCATCCACTGAAAAAATATTATCGTTAAAAAGGCTTCTACATTTATTTTAATTTAAAATTAGATAATATTCCTATTATTTCTTATTAATGTTTGTAATAAAATGAAAAAAGTTCCGACGAGGATGGGATTCGAACCCACGCGTGCAGAGCACATTGGATTAGCAGTCCAACGCCTTAACCTCTCGGCCACCTCGTCGCATACGCAGCACTGCCAAATGTACCAACACATTCATAGAGGAAAGCCTTTTTACCCATAGGAGACAAAAAAGTTATAAATTATTTGATAGATATTTAATGAGTACTAATATATTTACATATTTAATTGGTTTATGTATTTTAAAATGCTTATCATGTATATACAAAAGCTTTATCTTTTAGGTAAAAACAAGTCAGCTGGTAGTATATAGATTAGTAATACTCTTTATGACACAGCATTGGAGACTCAAGTAACAGTGCCTTAACGAACTGAGTACGGAGCTACGATAGCATCACACCCTCTGAATAGCCTCCCCCCCAAAACAAATGCCCCCCCACCCCAGCACGACGTCATGCGGCGTCTGCGCAATTTCAATCGGAATAGCGGCCACACACATGCACGTACACATGTGCAAAAGTTAATAAACATAATTTGGTACAAAACACATTCTCTCGATGCAAAGGTCTCCGATTCGACTCTCGAATTGCGAATATGTATATATATGATTTTTTATACCACTAAGGTGGGAAAGAAGCATGCGGCCCGCTTGATAGTTGGCGATGACCTAGGCCTATGGATTTACGGGATTCACCCGTTGTAGACTTTCATCTTTAAGAATCTCGCTGAGGAACACCATACTGTAGTCTACTAGGATAACCATCTCAAGGAGCTCATTTCACAATCTTCGCGCACATGGGAGGAATTGCCCCTGAAACCATTGGGTACCCGACCACCCACACTGTCGATGACGTGCGGCGTGATAATAAAAACTAGCTTCTGGCATCATGTCAAATAATCATCAATGTGTTCCGCGTTACTATTTATTATTTACTTCAGCAAACAACATTTTTTTTCATTAACTCCCACAACATCTCATTCATTGACCTGACTCCGTGATAAGTCGCTTAAAGCAGTTGTGTTACGGACTTCAGATAATAGAGGAATCAGAAATATACTATTTAAATACAGGAAGTGACAATCTCGTCCTATCAAGCGAAAGTCCTACAATGCAATGACTCAAAACATATGTTAGAGCAACTTTTTGTTAGGTATTTAGTTAAATAACGGAGAGACATAGCGTGAATAATGAAACATAAATCGAGAAAACTAGGCACGCGTTCGCCCAACATAGTTGCAAAGAGAGGGGTGAATATGATCCGAAAATAAGAGATGTTAGGAATTAAGTCAATCACTATAACCGTAAATAGTTTTTTAAAATAGGTCAAATAGGTCACAAGCGACTTGTCAATATGTAAGTGAAGTCATTATAACCGACCAACTTGCTAATATTTTGTATGAAAACCAAGCTTTACACATACTTCATACTAAGCGGCTGGGCAATATAGGCGGGGTCATAATAAATTGATTCTACTGTAGATATATTTAACACCCAGACACAGACAAACACAAATATCATCATATAAATATTTATCGTGGGTCGGGATCGAACCTAAATCCTTTGCCGTACAAGACAGGAACACTACCATCTGCACCATCGGGCACGTCAAAAATTTAATAACTAAGTTTAGTTTTTTTATATTCACTATTTTTATTATATTTCAGCCAATGAATGCGAATAAAATTGTTAATTACTATTTTCGAATCACTACGTCCGTTCATAAAAACTAACAATTATTTTCAAATTGTATTTAGTACGTAGTGTTGTTTTAGTATATTTACACATACGACTCTCTTTCTTTTTTAGAGTAATTTTAGTGTTTATTAATTAGTGGTCAAATTAAAATTTGATCATCATCCATTAATATTTTCGTTCTAAACTTTGTTTAATTTCCACCACATTTAGACATTCAATAGAACCTAAGCCTATAGACAATTAATGTTTACTTCATTGAACTATATCGCGTAACATTCAGCTCAGTTCAGAAGGGTGTGTAATATTTTTTAATTAATTTAATGTAATTCCATTGCTATTGCAATCCAAACAATAAATATAAATATTACGGACATCAGACAGAGGAATCATAAATATAATACTTAAATACATATTTTTAACACCCAGACACAGAACAAACACAAATGTCATCATAGTTGTCCTGGATGGGGACCGAAAATTTTCATATCACTTTTGTTACTGATGTCAGATAACAGAGGAATCACACTAGTCATAGAACACAAATGTTCATTAATCAATTGTAATCCTGGATCCTTACCGCACTAGATAGAGATACTACCAGCCTTCCGTTTAAAATCCACTCTCCCTGCGGAGCGCTGGAATTGACGTCTGAGAAGTCCAGCAATAGGTTCATCCGAAAAATCTACCGAATGCGCTATACGGCCCTCAAAGGTACCTAATTGGAACTCTATAGATAGCGTCTACCTATACCTGTGTCTGAAAGAGGAGAAGCAGGAGTGATAATAGACAGGGGAAATACTCACAATAGACAGGAAGTATATGACGAGACAGCCAAAGTAGTTAACCTCAGGTGTCTCCCAGTGCGACACCACGGACGCCTGCTGGGCTGACAGGTCGTCTCCCCATGTGAAGTTTGCGAACAGGGATAGGACCTGGAATAAATGTTATTATTAATAAGGCGAAAGTACCGGCAAAGAGCCGCGAGGTACCGGCAGAGTAGAATACTACCTTCCCCTGTACCAGGTGTCGTAAGAAGCGACTAAGGTACCAGAACCGACACTTGTGTTACGAATGCCAGACAACAGAGGAATCACAAATATACTACTTAAATACATATATTTTACACCCATACACAGAGCAAACACAAATATCATCATATAGATATTTGCTGTGGGTGGGAATCGAACCCACGACCCCTGGTGCACAAGACAGGATCACTACCATCTGCGCCATCGGGCCCGTCAATCAATATACATCCGAAACAGTGTAGCTCAGATTCACACGGTGGGTATGAATAACAGCACCCCGTTGTGAAAGGAGCGCTGAAATATTAATCGGTCCAGCGGTTTTTGAAATAAGCGCGTCAAACAAACAAACACTCTTCCTCTTTATAATATAAGTATAGATAAGAAAAAAAAATTCAATACTAGGCACCACGTGTCTCGCGGCGTCAGACCGCGGGCTGTTACTCGAGGGCGCTTCTGACCACGACTCAAATGGCCGTCGGCGGAGAAAAGTTAATTCGTTTGCAAAAGAGAAGCTAAGTGGTTCGCAAGTACGGTCGATATTCGCTTGAAGGGCAGGGAACTGCTCTACGAAAAGATTGTGTGAAGGGAATCATTCACAATTATGGTATAAGGCAGGTGAAAAAAAAATTGTCTACCGTTTTGACAAGTCTAGTAGTAGACAAGTATAATATGCCCATAATTGCCGCTTGCCCATCGCGGTGGTGGCAAGCTGCTGCCCATCATATGTTGCATTTGAGCTAAACTGCTTAGGGTGGATATACCGCCACCTGTCGATTCCGATATCTCAGTCGACACCGGTTACAGGGGGCGATACTTTTCTACATTAAACCTACCATGTGTCGAAGCAATTCTAAAACTATAAAAAGATTACTAAACCAATATTAAAAGTCTCTTCACTAATAAAGAGTTATGTTTTTCTGAAGTAACAGATTTATTTACACAATCTTCTTATAAAGATCGACTGCATTAAATTATTTTTTTATATTTCTTTACATTCAGTACAATTGAAAAATAACACTGTGTACTTTAGGTCTCTCGAAAAAATTTACTAAACATACAATTGTCACATAACTTGTCATATATACAATAGTTAATGTTCGCTATGTACAGAAAGTAGAGGCTACCTGTTCTTGGTTTCCGAGGTCTGCAGCCATGTACTTCCCGATTCCAGGCGGGAACAAAATGGACATAACCGCCAGCGTCATGAATCCAGGGTAGATGAAGCGGCTGTAGACATAATCATAGATAAATAAAATCTGTATATATAATAAGCTTACATTCTGCCCGCAAACTAAAAAATATAATGTATAAGTCGCGTTAAAAGCCGTTAAAAATAGTTTTGTTAAAGGCAAATATATCTTTATTTATCATGGGCACTTTTAAATCCTTAATAAAACTATGAATACCGTTTTGCTATTTACAATTTTACACAAATGACAGAAGACTCCGACAACCAATTTTTTAAAGTCATTTAAACAAATCATTGATTGTGGCCTACTTTAAAGCTAGTCTGTCGGCACTAGACGGGTCTTATAACTAAGTTTATAGCAGGTTCATTATGCAACCACCAGAAAAGAATCTACAAGAAAAACTCATGGTGATATGTGTTCCAATAACACCTAATAGTAGGTATTATTGGAACACATATCGGCGTCGGCGCTATCTAACCGTTGCCTTAAAAGCAGATATTAGACAAATTCAATAAAATCCCAATTATGAGTAAATTAATCAAAATGATGTGTAGCGAACGCGTAAATCTTAGAAAATATTCTATCAACCAGTAGTGCCCGCGACTTCGTCCGTGTACAATAGGGACTGAGGTGTATAGTGACTTTCAGGATTTATTTTATTTTAAAATAGATACTAATTTATTTTTGAAAATAAAATATAGCCTATAGCCTTCCAAGATACACGGACTATACAACACTGAAAGAATTTTCAAATTGGACCAGTGGTTTCAGAGATTTGCGCGTTCAAACAAACAAACTCTTATAGCTAATATAAGTATAGATGTTATCAGAGTGAAGTGATGAAGAGAGAGTGAAAGCCACTGACTTCTTTTGCAGGAAGTTGCTGAGCGTCTTGGTGTTGCGCATGAACAGGACATACTGACGGTGAAACCACACCCAGCCCGCCGCCAGCAGGCCGCACACCACCCTGCAACCAGCACCATAATACAAGTCCATTCCAGACAGTTTCCCAACAAACCTCCTCAACAGAAGTGAGAAGGGTTAACATGCTCTCTTCCGAACATCCTATATACTCCGCAACATTTATCATCATCACATCATTTCTGGAGAGAATTATAATAATTAATATATAATTTGCTGCGCTAGGCAACAGCATTGGCAGTCGGAGAGCGTAGCTTTCGCGACGAGATGCTGCTACCTATCCCCACCATGTGCATTTGCTATGCTGTTTCGAAAGTATATACCGCCATCTGTCGGTTCAGGTATCTTCACCTGGTACTCGGGGAGGTACTTTTCGACTTTGCCGGTATCTAGAACAGTGCCTCTCTCAGTACCAGGTGTCGTAGGAGACGACTAAGGTACCAGAACCGACAGATGGCGGTATATCCATCCGAAACAGTGCAGTTCAAATAAACAGAGCGGGAATAGGCAGCAGCATCCTGATTGCAAAAGCTGCGTTATGTGATATGTCAACACGCTTGCCCAGCGCGGTATTTATGAGCAAAATTCCTCTTACTTGAGGAGGCCATATCCAGCATTGAACTTCCAATGGCTGGTACGATGATGATGATATTATTTAATATAAATTGTTGATTTTTTAGAAAAATTGCAATCCAATTAGTTGTATAGATCAACATGTTTCACATATGCATACCAATCCAATACACCTTTTCTTAATATTTGTTATCTGTGACAAAAAAAAGAATGTCAAACGTACCCGAGTAGCACAAATACGGCGAACTCTTGCGGGTCGAAGGGGAAGTCCTGCGGGAGGTTGGTCGGGAACAGAGGCTTCACCGTCGGCATGGCGCCCGACCACACGGACAAAAGCCGGAACATCTAGGGAGAGAACAGGAGATTAAAAAAGTATATATCTGGACCTACCAATGCATAACTCAGTGCAATGTTCTCTTTCTTTTGAGAGGTGGATTGACGGTATACCACGCGAGATACAGCGAACCCCCGGGATCACTCCAGGGAAAAACCGGAACCACAACTGGCGATGCGGTGGCCTCGAAGGCTGACTAAATGACTGCAGATCTTCTCCTTTGTAAAAATATTAGAGACAGTCCACCTTCGCCGAACTCAACAATATATTTAATTTCCATCAAAATCCTACGATTCCAGCATCACCAAAGCGATGGGCGAGACCGCTTATTGATGATCAATCCATGATCCGTTTAGCAGTGAGGTACCGAAAACAAAGTAGAATATTACCTTCCTGTACACCAGGTGTCGTAAAAGACGACTGAGGTACTAGTACCGAGAGATAGTTATTTGATATAGTGTTTTTTATGTTATGAAATCAGTAAGCAATCAGTATACATGACCGCAGCCTATAGACGCTAGTGTAATGTCACAAGGATATCACTAGCGTGTCGCCATCCTTGCGAACTGAAGATACTACGTCACGTTTCCCCAGAAATTTCACAGCCTCTCTCACTCGTGTGAGGTACCAATACAGACGAAATTTATGTGAGATCTCGAGTGCTAAAGATGCTGAAGTAATTTAATGTATCTATACTTACAATGGCACTGCAGCAAGCAGCGAAAAAACCACGCCAGTAGTTGCGCACCGCGAAGTACGTCGTCGTTACTTCTATCGAGAACAGCACACCTGGAAACAAAGAATATGTACAAAGTTTCATCATCAGCTGCCTCATGTTTAAAACTATGATGTCGGACGAGCGAGCTGGATCTACCACCATCTGGGTCATATCAAGTTGACTAATTACTCGCTAGTAATATCACAAGGATATTACTAGCAAGTAGTCAACCTTGTCAACTGCCTCTCTCACCCTTCAAACACTATGTTTGGCGGTAGAAATAGGTGAGAGTGAGGTACCAATGTATATAACCTTTGTATGAGGTCAACATCATGTAATGGTAAGTGTTGACCACATATCAGCCAATTGCACTTGGTCTTAGCAGGTGCGCTAAAGCGTTGACCTGGAGATTAATGGAGATATCACGCCGGCAATTTCACAAGACTTTCTCGAACCAACCATGCTATAATATTTTCTAACATTTACAAAACAAAATGCCTTTTTTTAAGACAAGACTTTTGTCAATCTTTAGAATTGTTGCCGTAAGGTAGCCGAAACGTTAAATTAAAAATATAACCCGCATTTAAAAGTCGTTAAAAAGTAGTTTTGTTCAGAACCATTAAACATACTGTAAAATGAAATATTAAGATATCCAGAATATAAATTTTCTTTGAAAATTTGTTTAGATATTTTCATCACTATCACTTTATATCTTGTCCTGAGGGCCCCCTATACTTGGGGGCTTCGCCGATATCTACGCCAGCTAGCTTTGTCAACAATATGTCTAAGTGTATTTGAGCCAATGTTTAACTAACCTCCTACAGGCGCGGCGAAGCACGAGGCGACACCGACTGCGCACGCTGCCGCCAGCATCTCGCTGGTGCGAGACTCGTTCGTGTAAATCCCTTGGAAGGTCGTCACCAGTTTCGAGAGTAACGTCGCCACCATGGACGCTATGTGCACTGATGGACCCTGAAAACCCAAGTTGGTATCATAATCCGGGTAAGTATAAGTTGGTTACATTATTGTCCAGTGCTGGACTTAAGTCTCCACAAGAACTGGGGCATTCTGCTCATTTATACTGCGGTGGGCAGGCGTAGGTACCAATAGCTGGGCCTATGCCCATCGCAACGGAAATGCTGCTGTTTATCCCGCTACGATGTTTTGGGTAGATATATTTACCGTTATCTGACGGTTCTGGTACCTTAACACTTGATAAGGGGAGGAACTATTCGACTCTGCCAGTATGGCGAAGCAATTAGCAATTAAATCATAATAACTTTGGACATCTACTGTTAGAAAGATGCCTCCCTAAGAGGGAGGGTACCTCATTTTAACTGCATTAACTCTAACTTCAAATAATAATAAAGTACTTGTAACGATATCTTATTTATTGACAAGACTCATATATATTTATGTAATCATACAACAGAGAAAATACAAATATAATAATTAAATACATTAATTTGACATTTAATCTGGCACAAATGCTTACTACATAAAAACGTCCTAGGTGGTGATTGTACTCTCGACTTGGCGCTAGTCTGGAAAACTACCGATGCACTATCGGACCCATTTAGTATTATATCTCACCTCTTTACCCAAGGGCAGTCCAGACCCTAAAGTAGCTGTCAACCCAATAACTTTGGAAATAAGGGCGCGATACGTCAAATACTCCTTCAAGTGAACTCCGCGAAGGATTGTCTTCATTTCAGGTATACCAGAACCTGAAATAGAAAAATACATGGATCAATCCGGCTTTAGAATGGATGTGTAAAAATGTAAGCGTCTGTACCCAGTGAGAATACTGTTAGATTTAATAAAAAGACGCCTATTGATAGATGGAACGGAGGTAAGTCGAAAACTAAGGGCTTATTTTTCGGAGAACCTTATGCAGAACTATCAATTTCAGCACCACTGATGGCGGTTAGGAGGGAAATGAAGGGAAGGGGGGATGATGTTTCTGACACTGACATATGTCGGGGAATATTGGGTATGGCAGCAGAAGCACTCAAGTAGCGAGTAGAATGAATGCTGCTGAAATTAGAGCACTTCGAAGTATGTATGGCGTGAGTTTGAGAGTTAGATTAAAGAATAGTGTGAAAAGAGATCAATGTGGTGTAAAAGATGTTGTGACAACAGTAAGGAAAGAAATTTTAAGATGGTTTGGACATGTAGAAAGGATGGGTGAAAGTAGACAGACTGCACAAATATACAGAACGGAAGTGAATAGAAAAGCTTTGCTTTAGAACGACCTAGGTAAACATACCTTAACCAGGTAGAAGAGGTATTAAGTAAGGTAAGCGAGAGGTGTATGCCACGATCGTAACAAGTGGAGATCCATAGTCTCTGCCTACCCCGATGGGGCACAGACGTGATGTGTGTATGAAAGCCCAATATTCTTGTCGAAATGAAAAGAGGCAACTTACCAATACTCTGCGCAGCGACAATGTGCACGAATCCAGCAGCAAAGAGGATGAGGCAGACGGGCAGAGACACCCACGCCACGTACTGGCTGAAGGTAGACGTCGCCAGATCTTTGTACATCCACATACGAGCTGCAAATAATTGTTTGTCATAATCAAATTATAATAGTACGAGACATGTGCGATGCTTATGAAATGGTTCAAAAGTATCTGAAATCATATATTAATATTATTTATCGATCTCCGCATGAATAATAAGACAACAGGAAATATCTAAATTCAAAAATAGAAAAAATGCCATGGAGTACCCGCAGAGTTTCTACACCTAGTATCTCTTACGACCTCCTGGTACCTCTTACGACACCTGGTACAGGGGGAGGCCCCTATACCAGGTGTCGTAAGAGTTACCAGAACCGAGAAATGGCGATATATCCATCTATAATAGTCTGCCCAAATGCACAGGCCTAGAATGGGCAGCAGCATCCGTGTCGCGAAGCTACGCCCTGCGATCACCAACACGCTTGCCTAGCGCGGCATTTATCGGCACATTTCCCGTCTATGTCTAACAGCGGACTCCAATGCCTGATATGATGATAGTTATATAATTATTGATTTATAAGATTTAGAGATTATATAAACACGTGAAAACTGCCCCAAGAAAATGGATGACAAGTATACTGGCCTAAGTTCCGTTTTAAATAGTACCAAGTATACTAAATTCTCCGCAGTATAGGAATTGACGTCACACCTTACAATGCTCACAGTGCATATCGAAAAATATCCTTAGAGTCCTTTTTAAAAAAATCTATCACTTTGGAATTGTGTTGCTATTAGATAAAAAGCGGCGCCCTGCGCCCACATTAGGTTGTAGAAATTTTACAATAAATTTGCACGTTTCTTTTCTTTTGCAGAAATTTGTCAATTTCAGTTTCGTGTGATCGGGCATCAAGTAAATAATGTTTGCAACGTAACGAGCCTATTGCTCGTAAATTTTAATGTTATTACAAAAAAATAATAATGTCTAACTACTGTGTAATTAGAGCGACTGCGGCAATTCGCCAATTAACTTATAACTGTTACCTGTGCCGGCCTTCGGGTGCTTGGAACAAAAAACACTTTCAATTATTTCGAGTAAGCAATTAATCGCGGCTCCATATACCTACTTCATGTGACTTAAAACATTTTTACACCAACATAGGATACCTATAATAATCTGTATCTATATTTAGTAATAAATAACAACCGAGAGGTACCGGCAGAGTAGAATACTACCTACCTCTCTACCAGGTGTCGTTAGAGGCGACTAAGGTACCACAACCGACAGATGGCGGTATATCCATCCGACACAGTGCAGCTCAAACCCACAGGGCGGGATGGGCAGCAACATACCTATGGCGAAAGCTGTGCTCTGCGATTGCCAACACGCTTGCCCAGCGCGGTAATTATGGGCAAAATTCCCCCTTTCTTGAGGAGGCCTATGTCCAGTAGTGGACTTTTAATAGCTGTAATAATGAATAACGATCATTATGAATTCCGTAATAAGTAGAAAAAATGAGTTTTTACCGATATCAGGCAACCGAGGTATTACAATACAAACGTAATACTAAAACACATATTTTTAACACCAAGACACAGCAATGTTTGTCCTGAGGATCGAACCCACGACTCTTGGCGCACAGAATAAGATGTACCATCTTCGCCACCGTTCCCGTAAACATACTTAAGTTACGTGAATGTGAGACTTAAGTATTTTTTACACCAATAAAGGATACCTATGATAATCAAGATCTTCTAACTATATTACATGAGTTAGGCCTCTTACAAAGGTCGTCTGCATTGGCTCATCTTATTTTTGTCCATCACCAAAAAGCGGTGTTCGCATTGCTGTGTTCCGGTTTGAAGGGTGAGAGAGGCAGTGAAGTTACTGGGTAAATGTGACATAGTATCTTTACTTCACAGGGTTGCCAACACGCTAGTGATATCCTTGTGATGCCACTAGCGTCTGTATAAACTTAGAAAATATTATTTTTTGAGATTTCTCATTAGTCTACACCAATCACTAATATTTTAACAAATGGTCACATAACTTAATTATTAATATTTTAACAATTAAGGTAATATATTCACACCACCCATTCAAGCATTTGTCGGACATCAGACAAAAGAGGAATCACAAATATACTACTTTAATACACATATTTAACACCTAGACACAGAACAAACATAATTATCATCATATAAAATATTTTTGCTGGGTAGGGATTGAACCCAACAACCTTTGGCGCACAAGACAGGATCACTAACATCTACGCCACCGGGCCCGTCGAATAATACTTAAATAAATATAAATAACACCCAGACACAGAATATACAACAGAAGAAATACAAATATTCATTATATAAATGTACGACAGAAAGATCTTTCGTTTAATTCTTCTTCTTCAACTTATACAAAAGATCGCGTGCATTTGTACCTCATTTTCATATATTTCTACTGCCAATAGCAGTGTTCTGGTTTGAAGGGTAAGAGAGACAGTGAAATTACTAGGTAATGTGATATAACGACCTCAAGTCACAAGGTTGGCAATGCGCTAGTGATATCCTTTGGATATTACGAGCGTCTATAAGTTGCCGTGACGCTTACTATCACGCGGACTGAACGCTTGTTAGTCAACCTGATCTATTAATTAAAAAAATTAAAATATTTTTGGACCCCCATAATAGAATCTGCGCCATTGAGCCCGCAGCACAATCTTAAGATCAATGATTTCTACATTTTGCAGTCATACAGTTTGCGAACTGTTGTGGTGAACTACGGAGCTTCATCGGGGAAACGAACAACAAACAAATTACAAACAATGACTTGCTATACGGACGACGCAATGTCTCGTAAACCTTACAATTTATTTATTTATTATTGTACAACATACTTCTTGTCGGCCATGTTTGTTTAGGTCAGTGGCTCTCAACCTTTCATTGACCATTGGTGATCCACCTGTCTGCTGTTCATCAACATCCAACATGAGCACGCAAACCTTAGACAGAAATTTAACAGACTGATGTATTTTTAACAATATTATTTAAACTGAAAATATAACATTACATATTGCATATTTATGCATACATAATGTTGAACTATATTTATTTGTTTGATAAAAGCCTCCACAAGAATAGGGGATTTTTGCCCATAACTGCCACGCTGGACAGGCGTGAAGGCAATCGCAGAGCGTAACTTCACGACTGTCCACCTGCAGTAGGTATTTAAACTGCGCTTTTCAGATGGATATACTGCCATTTATCGCCTCTCAAGATAAATAGCACAGAGAGGTACTATTCTACTCGGCCGGTACCCCACGGCTCGAGGATATTTAACAGAAAAAAAAACTTATTTCATTATTGGGAATCGAATTTGCATTTTTCCCACGACAACTAACACAAGTTCCTTTTTGTTTTCTAGTAATTATTATTTTAATTATAATTCAGCATTTTCTATGTATTGAACCTCTCAAAGGAATTAAGTAACTATTGCTTCTTTATCGATTGTTTAAAACTTGTAAAAGATGTATATTTGGGTGTTTGTAGGTCTTAAATATTGAAGATATATTGCTGTTTTCTCAACACAAAAAGAACTCTTTAAATTCGTTATGTCTGCTGGTCTCGATAGCACAGCGGTAGTGCAGTTCCCCGGCGTGATAAAGATGCAGGTTCGAGTCCCGCCTGACACGTGAGACAAGTTGATTATTTTCTAGTGAATATCATCAGAAAATATGATGAAAATTATGAAAATAAATAGAGATTTTTAGTAGTAAGACATACAAGTAAATTGTTATTTGCATAAATACAGATAAATTGAGAATATTTGTACAAATCTACACTATATCATCATCATCATCATAATTTTTTTGGACTAATTTTCGACTCCTGTAGACCATTTTGGGCACCACTGGTTTGAACCACAAGTTGAAGTTATAAATACTTCGGAGTCAGACTAATGTATGAGATGTTGTGAGAATTTAGTATTTAAAGACAAACGTTAAATGTCATATCAAAATAAAAAAAAATTGTATTTGATTAAGACGGATCGTCAGGCTCTCCCATCCCATCTACGAATTATAAACTCTTTCTTTATGTTATGAAGTCAACAAACAAGCATACGGTGCTTAATGATAAACGAGACCGCAGTCTATAGACACTCGCGTCATCACGAAGATATCACTAGCGTGTCGCCAACCTTCTGAACTAAAGTTATAATGTCACATTTATCCAGTGATTTCATTGCCTCTCTCTTTTCAAACCGGAACACAGCAATGGGAACACTGCTATTTAAAGGTTGAAAAAAGTGAGTGAGGTACCCATGCAGACGATCTTTGTAGAAGGTCTACCTCCAGTACTACTGAATTTTAATTATATATTTCTTCATTGATTAACCGATACAATAATAAATCTTTACATATAAAATACATATCACGGATGTTTGTCCGGCATATACTATTAAACTACAGCACCGATTTTAATCATTTTTGCCTACTTTGTACAGACAATATCTCAATTTATAGTCAGAATAGTGTTTTCTTGATAAAAACAGGTACAAATTTAGGCAAGACAACGTCTGTGGTCGGCTATTCAGTTTATCTTTAACATATAAAATGGTTCCACTCACCATTGTTGCAAATGGCGATGCCCCGGTCCATTGCGAAGTTGAGGACCGCCATGATGATGCCGAGCAGCGCCAGGAAGATCCAGTCCTCGCCCAGCCGCGCGAACGTGTGCCTCCACATGTAACCTGGCACACATTTCACATCATTGATCGTCTATAGCGGTTATCCAGATTTGGAAGACAGGTTATAAGAATATTATAAATTACTATTATAATTATTATTATTGTTATAATTATTACCTACTTATTATTAAAATTATGTAGTCTATTATAAGTCAATATCTAAGAACATAAGTTATAGCAGACAATTAGAATATATAAATCACTAGCAGCACACGCGGATTCACCCGAAGTTGTAGAACAAACCTAGCGTCATTTATACTACGCTGTTATTGGTCTTATCGTGATGTTATATAGCCTATATCTTTCCTCGATAATTGGACTATTCAACACTAAAAGAATTGTTCAAATCTGAATAGCGGTTCCTGAGATTAGCGCGTTCAAACAAACGAAACTCTTCAGATTTATAATATTAGTATAGATGACATAATTCCAAAGTAAAATTCAATTACGTTAAAGTTTGTATGCACGTAAAAATTATTGATTAATTATTATATTTTTAAGAGTGTTTGTAGAACATTGAAGAAATTGAGCTAATTTCTCAGCGCAAAAAAGAACACTAGGAAATTTCGAGTCTGCTATGATAACACAACCAAAACAGTCCTCTGGCGTCTGAAAGACGCAGCAGATGTTTTTTCTAGTAATTAAAATAAAAATTAAACTATGGTCAAATAATAAATATTACTATATATAAAAATTACATGTCACTGTGTTTATCCGAGAGGAACTCCTAAGCTGATTTTAATAATTTATTGCTTACTATGTACATACAGTTGATCCAACTTAAGAGATTATATAATTTACATCTCAATATATATGTATATATACATACATTCTTACAAACTTTTGTGTTTACGATAAAAATAGGACAATTTCTGAGGCTATTTGAAAGGCCTCAGAAATTCCTGAGGCTGTCCCAAGGCCACAGAAGTGTAACGTCATCTCACCTAAGACTTTGAAGAACTTCCCCCTCGGCCTGTGCTTGCCCATGGCTTCCAGCTCCTTCTGTCGCAGCTTGTCATCCTTCCGCCGCTTCTTCCGAAGTCGGCGAAGTCTTCTGGCTTCTTCCCTGGCGGCTTCACTCAGGTCGCGTTGGTAGCGACCATACATCTGTAAGAAATAAATAGTTGAATTAGTGTTTCCATATATACATTTACCTATCAGTATTCACACAACTTCCTGGTGATACCTGGTGCAAGTGTCGTAAGAGACTAAGGTACCACAACCGACAGATGGCAGTATATCCATCCGAAACAGGGCAGCTAAAATGCGCAGGACTAGGTTGGGCAGCAGCATCCCCGTCGCTAAAGCCGCGCTCTACGATTGCCGAAATGTTTGCCCAATGCGGCAATTATGAACAAAGTCTCCTTTCTTGGAGAAGTATATGTCCAGAAGTGGATTTTTAATAGCTGGTATGATGGCTGCTAAACAAGTTTTAAAATTGGTAGATTTTGTACTAGTTTTTTATACCGACTGTATCACAGATAATACTGCCGCAGCTGTCAACGTATACCTCTTTTTTAATTGAAAATTTTAATCTAAAACTTGAGATATTAAAAATAAGAGGGAAATTGTAATAATGATTTCAAATAAATATATTATTTTATTATTATTAAATCTTACAATAAATATTTTATTGGCTCCTATTCAATACAGCTATAAAAGGAACTGAAGGTTCTCTCGTATCAGTTAATCAGTTTACTCTTTAAAATAAATAGATAACTCCACACAATATCTCATACGTTGACCTGTCTCCGATAAGTAGCCTAGATCACTTGCGCTAAGGATATAAAACAACAGAGGAATTACAAAATCGAATGGTCAACCGGTGGTCGAAATTTAACAATAATTGACAGATTTTAGTCATTCAATAGACAATTCATATTTCATCTTAACAGCTATTGTAAATCCACTGCTGGACATAGGAGGCCTATTCCCCCCAGGAAAGGGGGAATTTTGCTTATAATTGCCGCGCTGGGCAAGCGTGTTCGCAATCGTCACTTTCAATTTAATAATTATTATTGATTATATGACCCTGTGTAATAAATATGGATGGCAATGCAAGAAGGACACTAATTCACCATCCATAGTATAACAGACAGACGACAATACTCAACACTATAATGAGGCACCGGCAGAGTAGAACAGTACCTCCCCCTATACCAGGTGTCGCAAAAGGCAACTAAGGTAGCGGAACCGACTGATGGCGGTATAGATCCGAGACAGTGTAGCTGAAATGCATAGGACAGGGCAGCATCCCAGTCGCGAACGTTGCGCTTCTTTGATTGCCAACACGCTTGTCTACCGCGGCAATTATGAATACAATTCCCACTTTCTGGGGGAGGCCCATGTCCAGCTGTGGACTCCTAATGGCTGTAATGATGATTATGAAACAGTATTTTTATTTTTGTACGTTCGTAATAAAGAAACTCAGAAATAACTGAGTTAATTTCAAAAACTCTTTCGTGAAAAGAAAATTACATTATCAGCAAGTGACATGGTCGATTATTGTCAGGGGAGAGGGATACGTGAGTAAAACCTAGTACATAATACAACGTCCCCCTGTCACGACCACTTCATCCATTTGTCCCCCAATTTCCACTGAAATTGGATCAAGATGGAGACTAATCTCGCCATAGCCTTGCCGTGTTTGGAGAAGCTATCTGATAATCCGGAATCTCGTGGTAGCGTGTTTGCTCGAGATAATTGGAAAACGCGTATGTAATTATTTATAGTTTGAGATAAAAGAGGCGAAAATAAGAAAAAATGCGTTCAAAACGTTTTTACGAAAGTACTTTTGTTTTTTTAATCTCTCTATATATACATATTAAAAAAAACTGACTGATTGATCAACATTTTAACGCAGGGCCTATAATTTATTAAACTATAAGGGTTGGAAATTTGAAATTTGTACAAGGGTTTCTTTTATAACGTAGGGGAACACTAAAAAGAGATTTTCGAAAATTTACACCCCCTAAAGCGGTAAAACGAAGGTGCAAAGTCAGAATGAAACTATTCTGTTTTTGAATTTATTGGAATGTAATTCATTATAAACGTCCTTCATTAAAAATCATCAAATACCTATAAAATATTTTTTCAGAAAATCATCAAAAAAAGGGGATAAAATGAGGGTGCAAAGTTAGTGTGAATATTCTAAAACATGACGGGGGTGAAACCGTAGGGGGCTGCTAGGTCTAATTAAAGTGAATTAAGTAGTATGTTCAAAATGTAATAAGTCGATTAGAAATGTAAAATACTTTACAACCATTTCGAGTACATACAAATAATGGTCAATGGATTAAGGTATAAAGAAATAATCATTATATCTCCATTAACTCATTACTGTAACTTATTTCCAGTGAGTTTATATTACAGGCTTCAGTGGACGTAATCCAAACTATGTTTATCGTTGTTATTAAAGATGTAGTGAGAATTTTAAAACAAACTAGCGTTCTACCATTATCAGCTAACAAGGACTGCGCTGTAGAATCTAATCGTTCTCAGGGTTCAGTTCAGTTCAGTCAACAAGCGATCGAGCTTAGCCTAGGACTTTGCTCTCTTGAGGGAAGAAGAGCCTGAGTTATGAGCATGGCTAACAGGTTGATTAAGTGAGAAAAAATCTGAACAAGAAGTTTGACATACGTCCTTAATGTCTTAATGAATACGTATGTCAAACTCTTTTGAAGATTGTTCCAAATAAAACTGGTAAAGTGTAATGTTTCAGATTTGGTTGAGAGGCCAAGGATACGTTAAATCAAGCATCTGTTGAATGAACTGTAAATATAAAATGAGAAGCTGATTGATTGACTGACTGACTGACATATCAACGCAGGGCCTAAACTATAAGGGTTAGAAACTTGAAATTTAAACAGGGGTTCCTTTGTAACGAAGAGGAGCACTAAGAAAGGATTTTTGAAAATTCACCTCCTAAGTGCAAACACCTCCCGTGCAAAGATAGTAAGAAACTTTCCTGTCTTGAAAATTAATTCAAATGAAATTTGAAATATAGGTTCATTGAATGACATGAAACACGCTTCAATTGTTTTTTTTCCTAAAATCATCCCTTAACAAGGAAAAAGAAGTTAGTAAGAAGGTCTACTTTTAAACGCGTGTGAAATCGCGGGGCTCTACTAGTTTATTTATAACACACTTGCAGCGCTTCCCGGTTTGACTTACGAAGTAGATTTCCGTAAGAGTATACGGGAAAACATTAAAAAATTGACACTCCCTGATGTAATTTTCACTAGAATATTTGAAATCGGTCCAGTAGTTAAATTTTTAGCTTAATATTGGGATCGAGACTAAGTAAATAATAATGTTACTTATATGTCAATTAATATGGTTCAAATTGAAGTGGCAGTGGGTGGTATTGATCTCGAGTCGAGATAGCGCACCGGGAAGTGCAACGCAGCACTACCCACAGACCATATGTCTGGACCCGGTCTAGCAGGATTCCGCGGGATTCAAACTGCATTCATCCTGTCAGTCTCCTGAGATGACCAATCCTAGACGCGCAAGATCCCACTTGTTGCGAACTGCATCAACCTGTCTGATAGGGAACCTCTTGAGAAGTTCTATGTCCAACAGTGGACGTCTCTTGAATATACACTTACTGTATTAAGTTAAAGAGCATTCTATAATATGATATATACTTTAGATTTCAAGAAAAGAGGGTGATATATTTAAAGCTGTTTTGCTTCAGAAGTTAGATTAATAATTAATTATATTGCGGGATGTGTCGCTTGCTGTCAAAGAAAATAACCATTGTGGTTAATTTCTTTAATTTCTTTGATACAGGATAAATGGAAGCGATTTTTTCTGTCCTATTTAATTAATATTATTTTAAAAAAGGGACAAGATATTATCCTTATTATGTAAAGTATATATAAAAAGAAAACTTGCCACACATAGACACACGGTCATAACCGTTATAGACAGAAAAGTAAAGTTAGGACGGTCGTTTCAATTGCAATAAAGATGCAAGTTTGAATGGGAAGAAAATAGCAACGATTTTAATAACAATTGAGATTCCTACTCTTACATAAATACAAACATCACGCCTGTGTCCCATCGCGGTGGGCAGAGACTATGGATCTCCAGTTATTACGATCTTGGTTACCTATCTCGCTTTATTTACTTGCATTAGTCCTTTCATACACGCTCGTTTATCTTGGTACTTCTGACTTAAAACCATTTAATATATATTTAATTAATGATAATTAATAGTTTAATGGTATTTACCATCTAATGTTGCAATATAGGGGTTGAAAGTTATATAAAATATAAAATTTCTATTTAGATATAAAATAATAGTATCCCAACTTTTTTTTATAATTTAACCCGATCAATGGGGTGGGCATTATATTTGCAGATGGTAGATACAGCTTTTATCGGAAATACAAACCTTGATCATTACTCTAGAACATTAGACCAACACAGAAGAATCGAAAGGGGTATATTGGTCACGCCGTGAGGTACCGGCAGAGTAGAACAGTAACAGGCGACTAACGTACCAGAACCGACAGATAGCGGTATATACATGCAAAAAAGCCAGCTCAAATGTACAGGGCGGGGATGGGCAGCAGCTTTCCCGTCGCGAAAGCTGCGCTCTGCGATTGCCAACATACCCCCTCTCTTGGAAAGGCTTATGTCCAACAGTGGACTTTTAATGGCTGGTATGATGATTTGTCACGCAACAATAATTTTCAAATCGTCACTATAAGTTTTCATTTCCCTGTTTACGTAACGTAATGATACTACATTATTTACATCGACAGCTTACAGATCGCATGCTTTAATGTAGCCAGTACTTAACTTACGCAAGCGGTATATGTATGAAGAAATGTAGACTAGCAAACAGACGTGCGGTACCAGCGGAGTAGAATAGTACCTCTCGCCCTGTAACAGGTGTCGTATGAGGCGGCTGAGGTACCGGGACCGACAGATGGCGGTATATCTACCCAGAACAGCGCATTTTAAATACTACAGGGAGAGGATGTGCAGCAGTATTCTTATCGCGAAGGTGCGCTCTGCGAATGTCTTCACGCCTGCCCAACGCGTCAGGATTTTATTGGAAAGAAATTCTTCAATTAACTTCCTCTCTCACCCTTCAAACCGGAGTACAACAATGCAAAAACAATTTGGCGGTAGAGATAGGTGAGTGGAGAAAAAGCTGACTGACTGACTGACATATTAACGCAGGGCCTTAAGTATTGGGTCAGAAAGCTTCACTATTACATAGCCCACATATCGAGAAAGGTTATATAACACCAAGTTAAAATCAATAACAGCGGAGTATAAAGGATACTACGTTTGTTTTAAAACTTAGAAAATTGTACGAGACATTTTTTTATAACTTTTAAAAATTCACTCCCGAAGTGGGTAAATCGGGGGTGCAAAACTAATATAAAACTTATCTGTCTCAGAAGTTATTCAAATGAAATTCTTTATGATGAAAATTCTTTATTAAAAGTCATGAAATACGTAAGTAATATTTTTTCAAAAAATCATCCCTTAAGGGGGTTTTAAAAGGAGGGTGTAAAATTAGTATCAAAGTTTATTGATACTAGTTTTGTTATACAACTTGACGCGGATGAAACCGCGTGTCACTGTTAGTTAATAACAAACACAACATCATAAATCACCTGATTCCGAGATAAGTCGCTCAAAGCACTTGTAGAGAAGCGACTACATTTACATCAGCTGTATGCAAATCATGACAGGAAACGGCTTCTCGATCGAATGACGTCGGAGATCAGACGGATGAATGAAATGATTATGCTAATGAAGTACAAATTACGTGGAATGAAGTACCTTTATGCATATAATAGCAACATTCATAGTATGCGGATTGTATGTTAATTTATATTTAAACATTGATATTTAAACTTAAGAAACTATCGGTCCGCCCCGACTTCGTTCGGGTACAACATTTTACCGTGTGAGTTTTAATCCTGGATTTCTAACCTATAGACTAATACAGTACAAGAAAATTACGTAGAACAAAAAAAATGTGAAAATATAAAGTGTGTTTTAAGGACGTATAAAATCAAAATCAATAGATTCTAAACAATCCGATTTCGTGCAGTCGTGCTAAAGTGCATTCATGTATATCGAGGGTTATATACATACATCACGCGTGTGTCCCATCGGGGTAGGCAGAGACTATGGATCTCCACTTGTTACGATCTTGGCATACCTCTCTAGCTTCCCTATTTCTCGTTTATTCTTGGTACTTCTGCCTTGGCCCTTCTTTCATACCTTAAAATATGTTCGTCTAGGTCGACCTATGCCAACTCTTTGGAAGTGAATGTCCTCTCTATTTATTTGTGAAGTCATTCTACATGTCATCTTTTACACGACATCGATCTCTCATCACACTATTCTTTAATCTTTCTCTCAAACTCACACCATACATACTTCGAAGTGCTCTCATTTCAACAGCATACCATATGTCAGTGTTGGAACCAACGCACCTCTATGTACAGACGTGCCATTTTCGGCATATTTTGACTGGCCATAAAAGCATGTAAGGCATTGAGGATTAATTTTTATTTCATACCATTACATCAATCTTCTTGTACATAATGTCAAGTATTCTTTAAAAATAGCAATAAACGGCAGCTACCTTCCATAATCTACCTATGAAAGTTCGGTTCAATTTATTTGAGCCCGATGGTGCAGATGGTTGTGATCTAGAGCGCCAAAGGTCGTGGGTTCGATATATATGTATATGATGTTACAAATATTTATATGATGATATTTGTATTTGTTTTGTGTATGAGTGTCAAATATATATATTAAGTAGTATATTTGTAAATCCTCTGTTGTCTGATGTCCGTAACACAAGTGCTTTAAGCGACTCATCACGAAGTCAGAATAATGTATGAGATGTCGTTCGAATATATATATTTATTTATTTGAATGAAATTTTTTGTGCTACGTCATCATTTTTTTTTTATAATAGTAGAAAATGATAGATTCGTTACTGTTATCATTCACCTCTGATAACCCCTAAAAGATATCAGACACTTTCAATAAAAAATAGTAGAAATCTAATTTCTAATCTTTAACCTGGGCCTCTCCAAGAAAGGAGAAATTGCTCAGAATTTTATTTTAGGTCCATTCCGCTCAGTTGCCTCTTCCGACATCTGGTGCAGGGGGAGGTACTATTCTACTTTACCGGTGCCCCACGGCAAACAAAAGGTGTTAGTCAATTCATGTGAAGATCAAGGCAACAAGCAGAGTACCTACACTAGCCCAGCCAGGGTCGCCCAACGAGTGCCACAATTACATCTTCAATTAGAAGCCGAGATGCGTTGGTGGTTCTATTCTTGGCGGTGTATGTTTTAATTACTATTTTGCACCTATACGTCACGATTTACATAATATTTTGCAATCTGGAGGTGACACGTCGGTTTCCACTATCCTCTTTTTTAGGTTATCCATCATCATCATCATCAGCTCCAGCTGTCTATTGCTAGACGTGAGCGTTCAAGAACTTTCTAATAGCACTGACTTTAGGAACTGAATAAATTTATTTTCAGGGGAATTTTGTCCAATACCCGCGCTTGGTGTGCGTTTTTTTTTTCATATATTATGAAGTCAGCAAATAAGTATACGGTCATCTAGATGGTAAACTTGTCCGCAGTCTATTGACGCTCGTGTCACCAAAACGCGTGTCGCTGCTTCCCACCCACATTTGAGCAACACTGCTTCGGACGGATATGCCGCCATCTGTCGGCTCCGGTGCGTCGCCTCATACTGGTATAGTGGGAGCTCTCCCTGCTGCTGATATTTAACCTGGACCTCTCCAAGAAAGGAGAAATTTCTCAGAATTATATTTTAGGCACACCCTGGTCAGTTGCCTCTTCCGACACCTGATGCAGGAGGAGGTACTATTCTACTCTGCCACCACCACTGGTACCACACAGCGCATTGGGAAAGCCTGTACCCAGCAGAGAATGTTCTACAGCTGCTGTAATGACGAGCTCGTCTTGCAGAAATTGAGTTTTCGATGCTACTACTGCTATCACGCCCACCCACCAATTATGAGCATAATTCCCTCATTGTTACGCAGCAAACAGCAGTATTCGCATTGCTGTGTTCCGGTTTGAACGATGAGAGAGACAGTGAAATCATTAGGTAAGTAAAGTGTCATATATTCTAGTCACAAGGTTGACAACACGCTAGTGATATCCTTGTGATATTACAAGCGTTTACTATCACGCGGACTGTTTGCTTGTTTGTTGATCTGGGCTATATAGATTATTAAAAAGGGGGCAGTGACCTGCATCCGATAGGACACTCATTCTTGAAAATACCTACCTAATTAGCTTTCCAGACTAGAAATACGGCAGCGTTATCTTTTAAGGAAATGCAGCCGAGATCATTCCCTGAACCGTGGCCTGGTACAAAGCTTTTCCTTCCTGATACAAGTTAAAGAACAGTTCTAAAATAGAAAACTAATATCATTGCTACTGTATGCACTTTCCTGTCGAAACACAATTTTAAAAATCCACATGTTTCGATATTTTGACGTCATTGTGCATGCGGGCAATACTTTGATAAATAAAGACCGGGTCTATATACGTCACGCTACATATAAAACTATTTACAATTTATAAATATTCAAAAAACACTAACGCGTTCACTACTTATCTATACTAACATTATAAAGCTGAAGAGTTTGTTTGTTTAAACGCTCTAATCTCAGGAACCTGGTCCATTTTGTAAAATTCTTTCAGTTTATTCTTTATTTTCTTGTAAAGTCAATTTTTCGAAGAAGGATACCCCCAAAGTCATTATTACACGCAGACGATGTCGCAGGCAATGCTAGTAATGCTGCGCTTTGCGGTTGCCTACACGCTTGCCCAGCGCGGAAATTATGGGCAAAAAACCCTCCTTTCGTGAAGGAGACTATTATCCAGCATTCATATTAATCTAAGAAAGTTGAGATTCATTACCCATTATAAATATTCATGTTTATTCTGTGTCTGGGTGTTAAATATGTATATTTTTAAGTTGTACAATTGTGATTCCTCTGTTGTCTAATGTCCGTAACACAAGTGCTTTAAGACAGATCACGGAATCAGGTTAATGCATGAGATGTTATGAAAATTTATTATTGGCTCATCATGGCTGACATGATGAAACAATATAATATATTCTGTTATTTACGCTTTCACTACTCTAAATAAAACTACTGTTTGAATGACACTTATACGTTATGCTGCAAATATATCGCCTTTATTAATCAATATGTTTTCTATAGCCTTAAGATTTGAAATGATCAAAATGACTGCAGTGAAAACTGTGTTTTTAAATTCATTTTTTTATGCTTAACTTCTTGTTTTTTTATAATACTAGCGACCGGCCCCGGCTTTGCATGGGTGCAATGAGGATAAAAAATGGTTGTATAATAATAATAATAATGATATACTCTTTATCGACACCAATGAAAACAACACAAGAATATCACAAGAACATGGAGTAGTAGGTACAAGAGGCGGCCTTATCGCTAAATGCAATTTCTTACAGGCTACCTTTGGATAGAAATAATTATAAAGCTGGTGGAAGTTTGAGGTGCATTTACTACATACATACATAATAATAAACATACATTCAAATACATATAAAATACAAAGTAGCAGAACAAGGAACGAGCAGATCTCACTTCAAGGGGGAGCGCATTCCGAGAACGATCAGCTTGAACTGTAAAGGATTTGCTATAAAAGCTTGTGGAATGCAAAGGCATTTTGAGTGATAAATTTTCTGACGATTTTAAGGATTTTTCATGGCTGTCCCCAAGGAACACAAAGCGACTTTTAAGATAAGTAAGTAGGAGGTAAGGACAGAACTATAGCTTGTATAGCAAAGAGACGACATGAGCGTTCCTGCGAAGTCGAATAGGAAGCCATTTGAGCTTAGCACGAAAGTTGGACACATGACCAAACTTACGTAAACCGAAAATGAATCTTATACAGAAGTTTTGAAGACGATCAAGCTTCTCAAGTTGATCCTCTGTAAGGTTAGGTTAACTGGCATCGGCATAATCAAGGACTGGTAGAAGTAGGGATTGAGCAAGCACTATTTTGGTGGTAAGAGGAAGAAAGTGTCGCAAGCGTTTCGCGCAAAGAAGCGGCAGAGGCATATAGTCTCCGACTTACATCTTTTAACTGGGCATACTACACTATAATATATATAATAATATATAACGTATACTCTTACGTTTCTCTATAATAGAGTTGCAGTTGTAGTTTGCACAGCAGTATATCTCTTAATCTCACTAATACAAAACAGCTCTGCATTCTGGATCTATCTAGATCGGTGGAGTGTGTGATGACTTCAAGATTTATTTTATTAATTAGATCCAAGACTTGCGTCTCGGCCCTTTATTGATACATTGAAAATGTGCTATTTATTCAACAATGATTTGCTTTATAATAAATCCCGATGTAAAAGAAATACTATAAATATTAGAAAAAAATTGTTCGTTGAATTTAGAACATCATTTTCAATTGAATCTGGTTGATGTTTGTTTTTAAAAAGAGTACCTTCAATAAAGCGGTTTAATGTGAGAGAAAGAGTGAGAGAGAGAGAAATAAGGGGGAGAGACAGACAGAGAGATTCACTCTTGCTTGTCCCCTTGGATCGCATATATATGTATATAATTATTATCACCATATCAGCCATTGGAAGTGTACTGTTGAACATAAGTCCACCAAGAAAGGGGGAATTCTACCCATAAATGCCGCTCTGGACAAGCGTGTTTGCAATTAATTGCAAAGCGCAGCTTCCGCGGTGCTACACTGATTCCGATGGATTTACCTTAGTCGCCTCTTATGACACCTGATACCAAGGGAGGTACTATTCTACTCTGCCGGTACCTCACGACTAAGCATGTATATGTATATATAAAGTATTAAATAGATCATAATCAAGATTACCGGAAAGATTAAATTACACATGCTCTTCTCGTAAACAAACCTGTTATTTTGTTATTAATCAAACATTGTCTAATCCTATTTGCAATACGCTTAAAAATCCTCAGAGGTAACGCGGTTCGTTAATATTATCAGAGTGTACAGTAGTATATATATATATATATATATGTGTATAGTAGTGAGTAATCATCAGGTATTGAGACATTTTTTAATATTAAATTACTTATTTAGATAAAAATTTTAAATGGTATGGATACACACACATGGTGTGATTTTGATCGGTATTTCTATTAATTTGTTAAATGTAAAAAAGTAGTTATAGTAAGTGACGTTATTACAATAGTTAGACATATGGTCTCGCGAAGATTTTTGTAAGTTATTGATATATTCTATAATATTATCAAACAATTTTTGTCCTATCATTAATACTCTTCGCAGCGTATGCGATGAAAGACATTTTATGGCTAATTTTTTTACACCTTTGGTTGGTTTTAATAGGAATTTCTAAAGTAATCTAGTACTAAATACAGCCTATGTTACTCAATGATAATGTAGCTTTCTAATAAAAAAAGAATTATTAAAATCGGTCCAGTGCTTTTTAAGTTTATTCGCTACACACAAAGAAACAAATCTTTCCTCTTTATAATATTAGTGTAGATTTAACAAACAAGTTCGCAATTTTGAACTTAAAGGGCTCATATAATCAATAAATATGTTTTAAAATCCAAAGCTCTATTTCAAACACGGTAAGGTAGAGATTCAAGTAGTCGAGTGCTCAATTGCGAGATGGGTTCATCGCATGAACATGTGACATCACGAAGGTCATTGGCCTGTTGCAAAAAGTACGGCTGGAGAAAGCTCTGGAAAGAAATGTAACTGCCATTTTTTCATCAAGATCGTTAATGATGGTCCAACCTCTTCGCATACTCGATTTATTTATTAATATAGCGGTTATGTTGATTAGTTAGAATATATATATATATATATATATAATATTATATATTTATTCATTTCAATTTTTGAGGAAATATCTGCTTGTTGCAGACAAATTATTAATTTGTGATGAGGTATAGAAGAGACGACTAAGGGTCTGGAACAGCCGACATATGGCAGTATATCTATCCGAAACGTCGCTCATCTCTGGCGCAGATGGTAGTGATCCTATCTTGTGCGCGAAATGTCGTGGGTACGATTCCCACCCAGGACAAATATTTATATAATATGTGTATATGTATTTGTTCTGTATCTGGATGTTGAATATATGTATATAAGTAGTATATTTGCTATTCCTCTGTTGTCTGGCGTCCGTAACATAAGTGCTTAAAGCGACTTACCACGGAGTCAGGTCAATGTATGAGATGTTGTGGGAATTTATTATTATATATTTTTTTAACAGACAAGGTCGATATACAAGCATACAGTCTGCGTAATAGTAAGCGTTACTGCAGCCTTTAGACCACAAGGATATCAATAGTGTGTTGCCATCCTTGTGACTTGAAGATACAATGTCTCATATACCTAGTAATTTCACTGCCTTTCTCACCTTTCAAACAGCAACACAGCAATGCGAACACACTGCTGTTTGGTAGAAATAGACGAAACTATCAATGACCCTTGTTTGGGGTCTATACCATATCGTTAACAATATTAGACCGGAACATCGGAAGACATTTCAACCGTTACTCTACAAGCAATCGATCGAAAATAAACTTCACACTTGCAGCTAATTACAAAATCGATTGTTTAATTTCAGTCTCACGACTTCAATTAGCGTTGAGCGTAATATGCACATAATTGTATCTACATAAGCATGCAGTGTAAATAGCAAGTACATAAGGTATTGGAGTGTATAGTTACGCTATTACGATCAAATGGAATCTAATTCATCTGCTCTATTATCTTTACTAATATTATAAATCCGAATGTAACTGTCTGCCTGTATGTTACGCAATCACGCCTAAACTACTAAACCGATTTAAATGAAATTTGGTACACAGATAGTCTAAGCTTAAGAACAGACATAGGCTACTTTTTCATTCGACAAAAGAATTGTAAGGGGTCCAAAGGGGGGATGAAAATTTGTATGGAAGTATCTCTATTGTTAAAGCTAGAAGTTTAAAACTTATTAAGGGTATTGATATCCTTACTAATATTATAAATGTGAAAGTAACTTTGTCTGTCAGTCTGTCTGTTACGCTTTCCCGCTTAAACCTCTCAACCAATTTTGATGAAATTTGGCACAGACAATCTTTAGACTCTGAGAAAGGACATAGCTTATTTTTTAATTCGAAATAAAGATGGACACAGGCTACTTTTTCATTCGACAGAAGAATTGTAAGGGGCCCAAAGGGAGATGAAAAGTTGTATGGAAGTATCGCTAGTTTTAGAGCTAGAAACTGAAAACTTATTTTTTTGTTTGATATAAATAAGCATGATATTCAAAGTTTATATAAGTTAAGGTAAAGAAAGCAAAAAAAACAATTCCACGCGGACGAAGTCGCCGGCACAGCTAGTTATCTATAATTATGCTTGGAATCACTTTCTTATTGTAAATAATTAATGTTATTATTATGACTTTTATTATTATTTAATGACGATTCAAATAAAAATAAGTTTATATAAGTTTAAGTAAAAAGGTATGGTGCCCAAAGAAACTACTGCACGCGGGCGAAGTCGCGGGCACAGATAGTTATTTATATATTTAACTTTTTGCACATACATAAATTGATGTAACGGCCAAAAGAGAAAAGGGACCAAAGCGGTGCATAATAAAAAAACATAAAAAATAAAGTACTAATAGATATGAATATATATACAGAACTATATTAAATACAAACATTATGTGAATGTATGTGATATGGGTGATTGAGACGTGAGGGGACAATTGAAATGGGAACATATGAACTGAAGAGAACGCGTACGGCTCTCTTGAATACAGATTTACTCGATGATTGTTTGATATTAAGAGAAAGCGCATTCTAGAGTCGTATAGCTGTTACAGTGTAAGAATTGGACATGAAGCACGAGGCGTGTACTCAGAAAATTATATAAAAATATATAAAACTTATAAATTATAAAACAATTGGCGGCCGTATCACTCAGAGCGATCTCTTCTAGACAACCATTGGATCGACATAAATGAAGAAAATGTTATAGGGCAGTTCGAAGTGTACCACTTTTTAATAAAAATAAAATAAATTATATTAAATAATAATAAATACATAAATAAAAATACAACATATTCTTTTACAAAATAAATATATAATTTATGAACCTATTAAAGTTAAATACGTCTCATACATATACCCGACTCCCATAAGTTGCTCTTTAAGTTGCTTAAAGTAATGTTGTTACAGACGTCAGACCACAGAGCGTTCACAAATATAATCAATCTACTTGACTCCGTGGTAAGACCCTTAAAGCATTTGTGTTACGGACATCAGACAACAGAGGAATCACAAATATAATACTAAAATACATATTTAATTCCCAGACTTAAAACAAACACAAATATTCATCAAATAAATATTTGCCCGAAATAGGAATCAAACGCACAACCCTTGGTACACAAGATAGGTTCACTACCATCTGCGCCATCGAGCCCGTCAAATTACCTACACTACCAGCCTTTATTCTCGTACTCATGCAAACAGAAAAACAAAAAACAAAAACGTATCGAATTCTTGAAGACTAAAATAGATCGCTCATTAAAACCGAATAGCTTCTTCATTGATCAATCGCATCAGACCTTGCGAAACAATTAAGCGGATAGATTATTTTGGACGTTTCATTTATTGGGAACTAACCATCAGAGACCTCGTCTGCGTGTATGACTGCCAATTACATTATATACACAAAAGTTTGTGTTAAACATATAAATTAATTGGAACTGATCATTATTATCACATCACCGATTGGAAGTTAACTGCTGCCCATATTTGCCGCGCTGCGCACGCGTGATGGCAATCGCAAAGTGCAGCTTTTCCGACGGGAATGCTGCCATCCCCGCCCTGTGCATTTGAGCCACACTGTTTTGGATAGATATATCGCTATCCACATTCTGTTACCTTAGTCGCTTCCTACGACACCCGGTAAAGGGGAGGTACTATTCTACTCTGCCGGTACCTCATGACTTACTGATAAACTGATTATAGTCCTGAAAATCGTGTATGCAGTCAACTCAGATAAGAAAATCTTACAGAAATAAATATTTAGTTTTGTTCGAGGACAGATACACATTTATTTTTTCTTTATAATTTAGTATATGAGGAGGCAAACCTGGCGATTGAGAGTATTTCAGAATTATTAGGGAATCTATTTAATAAATCGATTTAATACATTAAGGCTACGACCTAACTTAAACCTCATTAGTAATATTGCCCAAAAATGTATGTAAGAATAATATGCACGATTAATTTCTTAAAAAATGTCCCCAGCCCGAGTGAACTTATAAAATAAACTTCAGCCATAATTAATCGCATTAAAATGCTATATGGACGTGTTTTACAATAGCAGCCTTTCGCCCAATGTCGACTGTTAAATAATGAAATTGCACAACATGCAATGTAACCGCGTCACAGAACATGCACACAAAAGTAGGTCCCGCGAGACTTCGGCGCTGAAGACCTACTTTTGGCCGCACATTTGAATGGCATTGGTAATTAGTTAAAGAACAAGCGCTTGCGTGATGGTATGCCGCTGGTAGCCGTGGGGTACCGACAGAGCAGAATAGTACCTCCGTCTGTACTAGGTCTAAACCTAATAGGCAATCTTTCTTTGTGTAGGGCTGTCTCCAGCAGTTGACGGTCTATAGCTGATAATGATGAAGATGCCGATTAACGAAGGATATTCAATTTTATTCACCAGCCAGGTGCCAGCCTTCGCTTTGACTCGACCGTCTGTAGCTGATGATGATGATAACGACAATGATACCAATTAATAAAGGGCATTCAATTTTATTTTATTGGTTAGCCTTTGCTTGGACTCGACCCGGAATCTCGGTTGTGAAACAAGATATCTCTCTACAGGTATATCTATAAAAATACTTCCATACAAGCCAATTAACACTCATATTTATTAATTATACACCTTATAATCTTCATAGCTATCTTAGAACATCCACTGGTGGACACAGGCTTTCCCAAGAAAGTAACAATTTAAACAATCGCAGAGCGCAGCTTTCGCGATATTGATACTGCTACATATTCCCGCCCTGTGCATTAGATGTACACTGCTTCGAATGGATATACCGCCATCTGTCGGTTCTGGTACCTACCTTATTCACCTGTTACGACACCTGGTACAGGGGAGGTTCTATTCTAGAACCCCACGGCTAATATGGCACATTACTCAATTCTACTGCGTCATTTACATGAAGAAGTCAAGGGACTGACTGCTTCTTAGCCAAAACCAAGAGCTGTTTTACTGTACAAATTAATAATCATAAGTTATTTAAAAGCTCCAAATGCATACTTGGTGTTTAGAAAGTGCGCAGAAACAATTTGATCTCTACAGCGAAGTAATTAAACTTATATTTGCTAAATCTATTATTCTTTTTGCGGTTTGTGAGAATGCGAGTGGTTTTTCTTTTATTTTTTATTACACAATCTGAACTCTACTTACGTTGTTGTAAATGTTATATATTCATGTATCTTTCTATTTACCGTGAGGTACCGGCAGAGTACAATACCTCCCCTGTACCAGGTGTCGTCAAAGGCGACTAAGGAATCAAAACCGACAAAGTGACCGAGGCGGTATATCCAACCGCAACAGCGTGGCTTAAATTCACAGGGCGGAGATGGGCAGGAGCATCCCTGTCGCGAAAGCTACCAACACGGGAAATTGCTGCCGATCCCCACCCTGTACATTTGAAGTGACTATTTGCATGGATTCGTCGGTTCTAATTCCTTCGTATCCGTATATAACTGAATAGGTAGATAAAACAACCAACAATAAAAACACATGTCTGAGAATATAGTTTATCATTTTCATCTCAAAATTGTGCTTATCGAAGCGTAAACAAATAATATTATTGCAGCCATGATTTGTTTTTACGCGGTCCTTCACAAATATGATTAATGGACGTAAAGTTATCTGTATAATGATAGTCATTAGTGATTATAAAAACAAATAATTATTTGAAAATCGCGTGATTTGCAGCAGACAACTATTTTGTTTTAATTATATATATCATATCAAATATTTATATTTTCTAACGGCTCGCCCTGACTTGTAAGGGTGCATACTAAGATTGTCATCTCGCTGATCCAGCTCCCGCGAAAAATTTGAAAAAGCCTAATTGACTTAATATTATTATTTATCCTAACTCGTTCACTGCTTATGAGCAGTGAATGAGTAAATGGTAGAAAATACTAATTGACCGATTGTAATATCAGCTATCCGTCACAGAAAATCCAGTCGAAATGTGTCTAGACGTTACAGAGATTAATCTTATTTTAGATTGGCACTATTTGCAACCTCTACTTTCCCTTTTACTAAGGATAGGTCCTTAAATTAAATACAAATAAACGTAATACATTTTAATACAGAGTTTCACACCTATATAGTGTGGGCTTGGAGTCGATAGTAGGTTTATAAATAAAAAAATCCCAGCTAATTTTAATCACTTATCGACATAAAACTATTGTTGTAAGGGACAATGTGCAGGTTTACAGGAAGAACAAAAAGAAATTAAAAAATTGGTTGCCTGTAAAGTCGGTATACGGGCGAAAGTTTTACGTGACAACGACTTTGAGTGGTAAAATAATTTTAATGTGAATGTTCATTCGTATAGTAGGAATAAGGATGAAATAATAGTACCAATTTAAAACATTTATTTATACAAAGAATTATATTCAATACATTAATTTATACAAAGAATCTCGCACTGAATTTCTTATTAACAAAATTTTATTTTTACCTTTACACATACATACGTATTTATATACAAATATACATACAATAACTTGCAATACATTTGCGTAACACACGTCACAATGAGAGCGAGTGAGAGGGACGCGTGCCTCTCACTCGCTCTCATTGTGAGCGCATAACGTGAGGGGAGCGTAACGCAGTTTCTTGAAGTGTCACCCGCAAACCAATTTATAAGACGTCGTCACGTCAAAAAAATTACTTTGTTATAATTGTATTATTTAAAAACCTATTTTTAATTATGTTTAAGCTGTTTGAAACAAATATTATAGAAATTGAATGCTGTTTCACCTGAAACTATAAACAAAAGTCAGAAATAAATATACTCGTACATACAAAAACTTTTGCGCCTATATCCCTCACGTCAATTGAATTTCTGACCGTCTTAGTTTCATCCTTCTGAATTTTTTATCCAGATTTATTTAACTTTTCGAGCGTGGAAGATCTAAAAATAGCATTTATACTGTAGCTTACTACCTTATTAGCTTTTATTTTTGATTAAATCACACAGACATAAAGAATAACGCGATGTGAAAGATGATGTGACAACAATGGAGAAAATAATGCTGAGATGGTTTGATATAGAAAGGATGGGTGAAAGTAGAACGACTGCACAAATATATAGAGTAGAGCAGAAGTGAATGTAAGATTTGGTATAGGACGACCGAGGCGAACATATCTTAACCAGATGGAAGAGGTATAAAAATAAGAAAGTCAGAAATACCAAGAATAAACGAGCGTGTATTAAAAGGACTAATGCGTAAAGGAAGCGAGAGATGCCAATTGGAGATCCATATTTTCTACCCTTTTTTATTAGATTAGGTCAACAAACAAGCATGCAGTCTGAGTGATAGTAAGCGACACCGTAACCTATAGACGCTCGTTAAATCACAAGAATATCACAAACGCGTTGCCAACCTTGTAACTTAAGAACATAATGCCACATTATCCAGTAAATTCACTGGCTCTCTCACATCTTTCAAACCGGAACACAGCAATGCGAACATTGCTATTCGGCGGTAGAAATAGGTGATAGTGAGGTATCAATGCAGACGGCCTTTTGTATGAGGTCTACCTCAAGTCTGCTGTGGTGGGACTTAGACGTGATAAAATCAAAAAAGCTTATCTAGTGACTGCGTGACGACGTAAACCAGTATAAACGAAGTTATAGGTTTTAATTAATATTTAACTAAATATTTTGCAAGTGCTAACTGATTAGGTGTGTTTAGACTGAAAGTGTGTTAATAGGTTCATATTTCAAACCACTTATAAACCTTACTTAGGAAACAGGAAAATTGACATTTATCTAGTTTCCTGTTGCGTGCTAGAAACCACTTGAAAATATTTTTTAAGTACGATTACATAACGTTGAACTGTCCCGTTCAATACCGCTAATGTAACATTAGTGAATAAGGTCCAAGTTTCACGTTTTGCAATTGAACTTTAACCTTTATAGACACATGTTCCTTACGCGGTTTTGAGCTATCCCTGACGATACGTTGCGTGACACATATAAATGAAACGAAGATATTACAAGAATCTAACATTATACAACACGAACGGTGTTTGTTCCTAATATCATGGATTTTTATTTAGGCTTATGCTCTAAATCGCACTTTTTTTGGGTTGAAGAATTCTCTCGACTCATAAATTGAAGACCTGACCTTTAAGCACTTGTATTACAGACATCTGACACAGAAAAATTTCAAATATAATACTTACATACATATTTTTACCACCCAGACACAGAAAAAAACAAAATTATCAACATATGTCCTAAAGTAAAGAAGCCTATATTACTCATTATGATACCAGCTATCTACAAGTGAAAGTCCCGTTAATATAGTTTAAGCCGTTATATAATTTTACTGGAACAAACGCACAGGCTAAATCGTCATAAATATGTCATTATTATCATCCTATCAGCTGCAAGACGACCGCTGCTCATATACCCCCTCCCCCTAGCAATTACAGGGTTTTGACCAATAGCTGGTTCTCTACGCTGTTTTGGATGTATATATATTCGGATTGACAGGCTCGATGGCGCAGATGGTAGTGGTCCCATCTGGTGCGCCAATGGTTGTGGGTCTGATTCCCACCCAGTGCCAATATTTATATGATGATATTTGTGTTTGTTCTGTGTCTGTGTGTTAAATATATGTATTTGAGTAGTATATTTATGATCCCTCTGTTGTCTGTCGTCTGTAACACAATTGTTTTAAGCGACTGACCATAGAGTAAGGTCAATGTATGAGATATTGTGGGAATGTATTTATTTTATATACATCGGTTCCGGTACCTCAGCCGCCTCTTACAAGAACAAGTACAGAAGGAGGTACTGTTGTACACTGCCGGTACCTAACTGCAATATCTATGTGGTAGCAATAAATGTCAGGTATAGTGATGCAATACTTTAATGTCAACAGTTGCATAATATGTAGGTACGCGTGACATTGAAATCTGCACTCTGGCAGAAATGCGAAATTCCGTTAATATTACGTGACAGATCAAAAATACATGATAAGTCTTTCAAAAATCATGCCACAAGCCCAATTCCATTCCCGTCTATGCTGGGTGTAATTTTGATCAAATCATTTTATTTAGTATAAACCTAACAAAGCCAACTTCCGGTTTGAAGGATGAGAGAGGCGCTTAAATTACTGGGTAATGTGACATAGTATATTCAAGTCACAAAGTTGTCCTTGCGATCACAAGTCTTTAAACTTCAATGAATCACGTGGGTTTTCTGTGTATATATATAATAACGTATATATATTATATATATACATTGTAGGGCAGACGTCAGATATCACGGATACATGAATATGCATGTGAATATGCAAGATGGCAATATAATTCACGAGCCTGATGGTGCAGAGGGTTGTGGTCCTGTCTCGTGCACCAAAGGTTGCAGGTTCGATCCACACCCAGACTTATAAAGAAATAAATTCTTTCTTTTTCTCTCCACAAATGATAACATGTAATAAAGGCTTGTAAATGATATGTACATATAAAGTTTTATGTCATTCATCAGTATTACAGGTCACCGGGAATTTAAATAAAACTTCGTATTATTATAATGACATTTATGTTTGTTCTATGTCTAGATGTTAAATATATGTATTTAAGTATTATATTTGTGATTCCTCTGTTGTCTGATGTCCAAAACACAAGTGTTTTGATCGACTTATCACGGAAGCAAATTAATTTATGAGATGTTGTGAGAAAACACAGTACAGCCGTACTATGGGAACGTGAAACTGCAAAACTCGCTGAATACGATGCGCCGAGAATAATGCTAGAAAACACACTGTTGATACTTGATACGTCTTTTATCGTCACCTGATTTTTGCAGATAATTATTTAGTGAGCTGATTCTAAAATAAACTAAATCCGGTCATCTAAGGAAGTGACTTGACTTTTATAATAAATGTTTTAAATTAGTTTATAATTCATCTGTAAATTTTTACAAGTCATATTTTTGAGGTAGGACTCGATATACTGGAATTCATTATTATTAACAACCTGATTTGATAAACGGCCTGATGGCACATTCGGTAGTGTAACTATCTGGTGCACTAAGGGTCGCGAGTTTTGCCCTCTCCATAGCTCGTTGAGCTATTTTGAGTTGGCTTAGAAGGCTAATGGTAAGAGACCACGTTTGAAAACTTTCGAATTGAGACACTGAGGTATGTCGGAGATGCACCAAAGGTTATATATATATATATATATATATACGATGCACCAAAGGTTATATATATATATATATATATATAATTGACTTTCCATGAGATTTTCCAGACCCAATTTAATGGTTAAAGTCACAGCAAACAACAGAAGACAGTAAAAAAGTTAATCGTTACAGACAGTTAATCGTTAAGAGCGATTTTTGAATTGCTCTTTGCTTAAATCTTTAGATTTTCTAACATATGCACACACCAATTCATCAGTTAAGGCACAATACCAGTATTTTTGTTCTATGTGTAGAAAACAATTTTACAAAATATAAACATCATTCTATGTACCTCTTAGTAACAGCAAAACATAATATATATATGTATATAAAATTACATGATAAAAACAAAATTAAAATAACAGCAAAGAAAAAACAAATACACTTAACTTAAAAAATATAGAAAAAATAATAACAACATTAAACATGAGATACGGTCGTTGTAATGCATTGCAAGGATATTCTAATGTTATGTCCGAATATAAACACATTAGTTGCGATTACATTGCATCCGCTGATGCTGATGCTGAACCCGACGATACAGATCAAAATAATGTACTACATTATTGTACACCTTAAAAAGGTTTACGAAAAAGTCCGCGGTAGCAAATGTCTGTCTTAGGGACCATGGTATAATGTTGCATTTCATAAATTCACGCTGTGAGATACCGGCAGAGTAGAATAGTATCTCCCCTGTATCAGGGTCGTAAGAGGCGACTAAGGTACCGGAACCGACAGATGGCGGTATATCAATCCAAAACAGTGTAGCTCAAACGTACAGGGCAGGAATGGGCAGCAGCATCCCCGTTGCGAAAGCTGCGTTCTTCGATTGCCAACACGCTTGCCCAACGCGGCAATTATAGGCAAAATTGCCCCTATCTTGGGAAGGTAAGTCTAAGTCCAGCAGTAGACTTCCAATGGCTATAATGATAATGATTATGATCCTTATCGCAACCGCGCGAAGCCGGGGATCGCTAGTTTATCATAATCAATCATTAAAAAAACAACAACAATTGAGAAGTCATGCAAACAGGTGTTTTCGCTGTACCCATTCTCAGCCAATTGAGTCAGAGCTCAAGTATCCCGTAGTAAGTGGGTGTAAAGGATATACCGTCTGATGAGGTAAATTTCACAATTGCGCACGCAATTGGCGGTGCGAGGATGATCCTTATTAATTGTAGCGTGGTCCTCGTAATGTAAGATGCTTATTATTTTCTTAGACGGATGTACCAATGAGTGTTTGCAGAAATTGTGTACACCGCTCTGGATTGCTGGACGATGTCAGGTTGAGTCTTCCCGCGGTGTACAAGTTCCTCCATATTTACGCTGTCAGCGTCAAAAGCGTCAATACCCTTCAGAGTAATAATAATAAAATAAATTCACCCAAGTGCCGTGAGGTACCGGCAAAATAGAATAGATAAGAGACGACTTAGGTACCAGAACCGAGATTGCCAACACGCTAGTCCAGCGCGGCAATTATGGGCAATAAACCTCCTTTGTTGGAGAGGCTTATGACTTCCAACACCTCATACCTGACTCCGAGATAAGTAACTTAAAGCACTTGTGTTATGGACAACATTAAAATTACAAATATAATACTTAGCGACTTATAAATAACACTTAGATACAGAACAAACACAAATATCATCAAATAATTATTTGTCCTAGGTGGGGATCGGATCCACGACCACTCTCCCACAAGATAGGATCACTACCGTCTGCGCCATCAAGCCCGTCAAAACAACAGTGGAATTACAAATATAATACTCAAATACATATAAATAACACCCAGACACAGAACAAACACAAATATTATCATATAAATATTTAACCTAGATGGAGATAGATGGGGATTGGAACTACGACTATTGTCCCACAAGATAGGATCACTACCTCAGTACTCTCCTTGCTCCTTGACTTATTTAAAATTTAAGATTACAACAGTGATGTCACAAGCTCAATAAATAATTTGCAATACAAGATAAAGCACGCAAACATGATCATGTCAATTACGCAGCCCGACCGACAAGTAATGTATCCTGCGTCTCGCATAAAAAATACACAAATATAGCATTTACACTTGGCCTCAGTATAATGTCGCAAACAGATGGCCAGACTTATCCTAAAGATAGCCTTTAGATAGAAAAGATCCAGCTTAATTGAATAAATGATATAAGGTTTACCTACAGCTGTCCATCGTCATATCAGTCATAAAAAGTCCAAAGTTGGATATAGGCCTACCGAAGATTGGGCAAGCGATGATGCTGCTGCTTATCACCATCGGATGGATATACCACCATCTGTCGAATCCGGTACCTCAGTCGCAGAGAGGTACTATTCTAATCCGTCGGTACCCTACAACTGCCCTTTTTTTTGCTTTTCTGTCCTGATAGAATGCAATTGGTGTCAGCCGATGAGCCCGGTGCAGTGATCAGCCCGGCACTGTGCCGGGAATATAAATTCAACAATATTCAGATGATCTGGATTAAAGAGGCCTATGTCTAGCTAGCAGTGGATCATAGCAGCTCAAAGACTGCCACGATGATGATATCAATTAAAATTAATCCCTACTAACGTTAGTCACAGCATCACGCATGGATGACTGGAGTTAATTCAGTATCCTTTTTTTAAAAATTATTGCTTATAAAAGATACAAAAGATTGCATGGGGAATATTAATTTTAGATAGATGCTAATAAGTATTCAGTATTATTGATATTTGCCATGAGGTATCGCGGTACCAGTTGTAAGAGGCAGGCAGAGGAGACTAAGGTACCAGAGCCGAGAGACAGCGGACACATAGCAAATGTTTTTTTACACCAGGTCGACAAAGAAGCATACGGGCGTTTTGTAGCCTATAGATGCTCGTAATAGCACAAGATCTCAGTAACGAGTTGCCCAAGGTGACTTGAAGATTTACGTCACATTACCCAGTAATTTCACTGCCTCTCTCACCCTTAAAGCACAGCACAGTAATACGAACAGTGCTATTTGGCGGAAGAAATAGGTGACAGTGAGCTACTAATGCAGACGACCTATGCTTGAGGTCTACCTCAAGGAAATGAAATAGACCTGATGCATCTACGTTAACATATAGAGGTGTGTCTGATAAATGACTGATTTTACACTTGACCTCGCCGGGACACCTGATCTAATGCATCCTGAAGACGCCCGCCTTTGGATCCTGCGCCTGTAAGCGGGTTACGTGACAAAGGACAATTTCCTAGCTTCCACTCCATTCAGGGTTACTACGAAGTCGTACATTACAAAGATGGAATTTAGGCTTGTAAAACATATCGAGGATATGGTTTATGCTATCCGGTGGTCGAAATTAGACCACAATTAATTAAATTAGTTATAAATCTTTTGCAATTTGCTTTGACATTCAAAAGACAATCGATGTTTGTGAGTGTGTAAGTGTCATTCAACTGTAGTGTGTGTTTTAATTGTATGAATGAATTGAATGAACCTCTGATCTGATTTTTATAATTGACAATAAGCCCCGCGTTAAGTTGTAGAACATAAAGCCTTTACCCTTTTGAGGGATGATTTTCGAATAAATATTTTAACGTGTTTTATTACTTACAATGAACAACCTTTATACTGAATTACATTTGAATAACCTTTTTGGTACCACAGTCGCGTCTTACGACACCTGGTACCTCACGTAGTTATAACCAATCACCTAAAAGTAATTAAGCAGCTTTAAAAATTCTAGCAAATACATTGTAATACACAAGAAGGCATCATATACTCAAGTATTCATACAAAAGTCGTCTGCATTGCTATCTCACTCTTATTCTACCAAAAAGGAGTATTAGCGTTTCTCCGCTGCGGTTATAAGGGTTGGAGAGGCAGTAAAATTACTGGGTAAAGCGACATAATATCTTCAAGTCATACGGTTGGCAATGCTGTTGATATCTTCAATGCTGATGATATGAGCTACTCTGCTCTGACGTTTACTATCACTTGGACCGTATGATTCTCTATCGACTTATAAGGCGAAATCCACTTTGTGCCAATAAATGCTCATAACATTGCAGCATGAGTCGGCCGTTTAGATTGCACTCCTCACGCGTTGTGCATACTACCTGACCCTAGCCGATTAGGATGTCACTCACGAAGCGAAAGCCTTGTCGCTGGCTCGTCTAGCCTGCAACTAGACGAGGAAAGCGTGCCGAATTGATACTGCTATAAAACACTATGAGGACACGATCTGGCAACTAGATTTGTGTATTTTGCTAGATTTATAGAAAGACTGGCAGATTCCCGCTGTTTCACTCGTGTTGAGTTGAAGGAAAAACGTGGTATCATTTATGCTACGCTTTTATTAGACTTAAAATTAATAATAATAATATACTCTTTATTTTACACCAATAAAAATCATCAAACATCACAAAAACATGGAATAGTAGGTACAAGAGGCGGCCTTATCGCTAAATGCAATCTCTTACAGGCAACCTTTAGAGATAAATAATGTAAAAGCTGGTGGAAGTTCAGTTTTAGTGTTTTTTTTTATGTTATTTGAATTTGTTTTGTATCTGGGTGTTAAATATATGTATTTAATTATAACATTTGTGATTCCTACGTTAATTGGCATTCATGGCACACGTGCTTTAAGCGACTTATCTCGGAGTCAGGTCAATATGTATGAGATGTTGTGTGAATCTTTAATATTACAATTTCTAGAACGAATTTTCTTCTATGCTCAAAATATAAGAATAGTGAAGACAAAAAGGGTCGTGTGGTACCGGTAGAGTAGTAGTAGTTGCCTTTAACGACACCTGGTACAGGGGTAGATATTATTCTACTCTGCCGGTACCATACGGCAGACCTGTATGTAGTAATAATTAATCATCATACCAGCCATCAAAAGTCCACTACAGGTAGAGGTACTATTCTACTCTGCAGGTACCTCATGTCTATTTACACAGTATCGCCGCAGACAAGATCGGCCGCTCGTGTTTCTAGGTTTATTACTAGGAATTACATTCTTAGGTTTAATGTGCTCGCATGTCGCAGATAACTGATTAAATAGTGGTTTTATACAGGTATATCAACCTAAACTATAAGAGTAAGAAAAATTTAGCACAAAGGTTCCTTTTGTAACGTAGTGGAGCACAGATAGTATGAAAGTCTGTTGTTTATTTTAAGTAAGTTTTTTCTAAGTTATTCGAATGAAATCCTTACTAATATTATAAATCCGAAAGTAACTCTGTCTGTCTGTCTATTATACAATGAAATTTGGTATACAGATAGTATAAAGCCTTAGAAAGGACATGGCTACATTTCATTCGCCATAAGAGTTGTAAGGGGTCGAAAGGAGGGATGAAAGTTGTATGGAAGTATCGCTATTGTTAGAGCTAGAAGCATAAAACTCATTATTTAGATCGATTTGTATATATAAATAAATATAACATTCAAAGTTTATATAAGTTAAAGTAAAAAGGTATGGCGCCCAAAGAAACTACTGCACGCAGACGAAGTCGCGGGCACAGCTAGTTCAATATTAAATTTTCTTTATCATTCTTTGAAAGTCATGATACATTTGTATCTTTTTGAAATTGTCCCTTAAATGGTTAAAGAGGGAGGATGCAAAGTTAGTATGTAAGTAATAGAAGTCAGGTCAGTTAATAGTATACCACAGTATATATATACTGTAGTACTGTATTATATATATTTTTGATAGGTCCTATATCTCCAAAGTGATGGTTCTATGCGGACTTGCAAATTGCGGTTATATAATGTCTCGATACGAATAAACGACACATAATATAGCCATAAAATTTTCTATTTTCGAGATATTCTCTGTGTGTGAGTCTAAAAATAAATTTGTATAAAATTACCCGAAGACAACACGCGTCACGTGAATCCAAGAGCGTTTGTCTAAGTACCACCATTACTGGAATGTGTCCATTAGCCAAGAGACTTATTCAGTTAATTGCCTGCGACTTACGCAAATCGCGTATCTTCATCAATCGGTGCCGTGTTACAGTGCAAGTGTGATTTCAGTAGATCAATTAATGGCTAGTATTATTAAGGCACCGGCAGAGTAGAATAGTACCTCCTACTAGGTGTCGTATGAGGCGACTAAGGTACCAAAACTGACGGATTGCGGTATATCCATCTGAAACAGTGTAGCTCAAATGCACAAGGCGGGGATGGGCAGCAGCATTCTCGAAGCGAAAGTTGCAGTCTGCAATTACCGACATGCTTGCCCAGCGCGGCAATTATGGGCAAAATTCCCCCTTTCAATAGCTGTAACGTCGATATATTAGCAGACCCGGCAAACCTTACTCTGTCTTAAACTGTTTGTCATGAAATAGTATTTCTAAATTGAGTAAACGTCGGATTAGATTGTACACAGCATACAGATAAAATCGGTTCAGTAGTTTCCAAGTTTTTAAGTTGTTATTGGACAATGTAATTCGTGACATCCAATTTTTATATATAAAGAAATCATAAAGATTAATATTAACATGCATGGATATAACGAGTCCGATAGCGCAAATGGTATGGATCTTATCTCATGTGCCAAGGGATGGGAGGGTTTGATCCAAATCCAGAACAGATATTTATATGATGATATTTGTAATAGTCCTTTATTTGGGTGTTAAAAAAATGTATTTAAGTGTATTAAATTTGTAATTCCTCTATTATCTGATGTCTGTGACACAAGTGCTTTAAGCGACTTTCCACAGAGTCTGGTCAATGTATAAGGTGTTGCGGGAATTTATTATTATTTATTTTATTTATTCCAGAGAAGACTAAATTAAAATAGACAATTTTTGATGTAGTTCACACCATTTTAATATTTACAAATATAATACTTAAATTTGTCTTAAGGTACCGACTAAGGTATTAGAACCGATAGATGGCGGTATATCCGTTCGAAACAGTATACCTCAAATGCATAGGGTCGGGATGAAGCAGCATGCCGGTCGCGGAAACTGCGCACTTGCCCTGCGTGCCTACCTTTCTTGGGGAGGCCTATGGACATCCAACAGTGGACTTCACGTTAATGACTGACTCGATGACGCAGTTGGTAGTAATTCCATCTTATGCGCCAAAGTTCGTTGGTTCGATCCTCAACCAGAACTAACATTCATATGATGATATTTGTGTATATTCTGTGGTTGGATCTTGAAATATATACTTAAGTGTTATTTTCGTGATTCCTCTGTTGTTTGATGTCTATGACACAAGTGCTTTAAGCGACTTAGCTCAGTCAGGTCAATGTATGAGATGTTGTGTGAATAAAAATGTTAGATCACATGTGTTAAATAAACAGACATACATTACTGTTTACCGAGCCAACTACAAAGCTAGGACCTCTATTTGGATCAAGTTCACGCCAAGGCAGCGCACCTTATCGATACAGATCGTGTACATACGGACAAAGCTGTATTCTGTGCATACACACCGATCCCTTTATCTGTCGGGTAAGTGTTGTTACACTGATTGCGAACTGAAACTTGTATTTGCATTGTTAATGAGGCTGTTTATTTCTGTGGCGGATTGGAAATTGTGTGGTAATCTTGCGATAAGTCGGTTTGAAGTACATTTATTCTTTACCTACTATATGTCTATAAGTCTGTGTGCGTGTATATATATATATATATATATATCCGCTCAGATTCCGCGAGCCTTGCGGGCGCGACTGTAGCTAAACGCGCGATCGCGGCCGCGCGGTACGCAAGATAAATACGGGCATCGAACCTCTCATCTATGAGAGGCCCCGCTCTTCCTTTTCGTTTGCGCTGAAATAGACGTCTGAGTAGTCAAGCAATAGGTTCTTCCGAAAATATATATATATGTATATCATCATCATCATCATTATTATGGCAGTCTTAAAAACTCTATTCTACTCTGCCGGTACCTCAATGCAGAGTAAAATAGTACCTCATATATATATATAAATAAGCCTGGTCTACAAACAAGCTCGCAGTCCGCGTGATAGTAAGGATATCATTAAAGCGTTGCCAAACTTCTCAAACCGGAACACTGCTATTTAGCGTAAGAAATATGTGAGGGTGAGGGCCAATGCCGACGACCTTTGTTTGAGATTCTATTTGCTTTTTTGTTAATCTTTATCTGGCCGGTAGATGATGACCGATGGAAGCACCGGAACCGACAGATGGCGGTGATGGTGGTAGCTCAAATACAATGGAAAGGAAATGGGCAGCAACATTCCCATCGCGACTACGTAGGGGCTTCAATCTCTTTTTCTTAAGGAGGCCTGTGTCCAGCAGTGGGTGATGATGATATTCATTAGAATGAATCACTCTTGATCACAGCATCACGCGGGAACAGCTGGACGGATATTTTAAATTTCATTACGGACACACTAACGTTCCTTCGCTGCCTTTGAACTCAGTAATTTTTACTTTATGTATAAATAAAATATGTAATAATTTTTTTGTTATAATTTATAACTTTCCTCGAACAGAGTATCTGTACTTAAAATATCTAATATTAATAATACTCTTTATTACCCACAATACATTAAATAAAAACAAGAAAAAAATAGAATATACAGTTTATATGACATTTGGCCAATTATCTTCTACTTTTTAAAGAAATTGCGCTAACGGATGGTCATGAAATTTGACACGTTCAAAGTCAATGTGGAGAAGAAAAATACAAAATGCACTAGTAAGTTAAAATACCACATTACACACACTACTATTTACATGACACATTGGTAGACTTAAACGAAATAAACAATCTATTATATAACAATTTAACAAAATTTACTAGAGGCAGAGACCTTATCTCAAATTTCGTCTGCATTGGTGTCTCACTCTTCTATTTCTACCAACAAATAGCAGTGTTCGCATTACTATGTGTTGACGGGTGAGAGAGGCGGTAATATTACTGGGTCATCATCATTCCAGCCATTGGAAGTCCAATGCTGATCATAGGCCTCCGCAAAAAAAGGGGAATTTTCCCCATAATGGCGCAATCGCAGAGCGCAGCTTTCGTGACGCGAATGCTGCTGCCCATCCCCACCTTGTGGATTTGAGCAGAATTGTTACGCAAGGATTTACCGTCATCTGTCGGTTCTGGTACCTTACTCGCCTCTTACGACAACTGGTACAGGGGAGGTACTATTCTACTCTGCCGGTAACTCACGGCAAAATTATGTCAGTAACGTTACTGGATAATATGACATAACATCTCCAAGTCACAAGTTTGGCGACACACTAATCATATATTTTTGATGACACTAGCGTCTATAGGCTGCGGTCATGTTTACCATCAAGTGGACCGTAAGCATGTTCGTTGACTTCGTAATTAAAAAAAAATAAAAAGCAATTATAGATTTTTTACTAAACCTAATTGCTCAGACTTGCACCAATTCTTTTATCCGTATACATACACCCAATCTTATCTGCCTGCTACCTAAAAACCGTAAAACACTTAAGAACAAGAAACGATTGCAATGAGTTCATTATACACGTCGCGTTTATCTCAGACAGGTCGAGAAGGCGCTAACCTTCGGCCACCTATGTACCTTCCTCTCGGCCAGCTGATAAGCGTCACATGACCGCAGTAATTACAAACATGACTTGTATACACTAGATAGCATTTGTTTTTACTATTACACTTTCTCGGATTACAGGGCTGTTGGTATTATGTACTTAGATTTCTCGATGTTATAGCGCGGAGTGTATGGCTTTAGGAATCCTATGGCGTAGATGGTAATAATCCTATCTTATGCGCCAAAGATCGTGGGTTCAATCCTTACGTGGGGCAAATATTTATATGACGATATACGTATTATTTTTTGGTGCCTATGTAGCCTGATGTCTGTAATACAAATGCTTGAAGCGACTTATCTCGGAATTAGTTTATGAGATGTGTGAACTTATTATTATTTACAATACGTAATAAATGATTAAGTAAAATTATAACGAGAAAAGTATAAAGGAGAGATTTGATTTTTTATTAGTTATAATTTAAATCAATAACTATTGGAATAACTCAAAAAATCTTTCTTTAGAGAACTACGTTTTCAACAAATAATATAAACTATATAACGTTTTTTAAACATTTTAGATGCCTACCTAAAATAGAACAATGTTAGTATAACTTGTATTTATGTACACTTGTAATGAATATACTCAAAAATATCACTGATTATATCACTAATTGGAAGCTATATTACCAACGAAAAACATCAGTAATATATTATCTCCGTATTCTCACAGTAAACAGGCAAGACGCGAGTGAAACCGCGGGCCGGTGCTAGTAATTCATAAAGCAAATACATTACACACAATAGCGGCGAGGTCAAGAACGCCGGTTACAAACTCCCATATCGAAGCTGGATGTCCTTGGTCCCTTTTTGTATTCTGCCTTTTATAATAAATGGAAAAATATTTATTATAGACAGGAACAATGAAATGTATGCTGCCCTGATTTACCATGCCTTACAAAGGCCTTCTATACGAGGATTCAAGAAACGTGAAATACTATATACTATAATAGGTTGTATAATAATGCTACCCTCTGTACCAAGCCAGAGACGATATAGACACTGGAACCGTAAGAAGGCGGTAAACATTCGAAACTGAGCGGGGATGGGCAGCAGTTTAGAGTCGCGAAGCTAAGTAGTATCGTGGCGATAATAGACAAAAATCCACAAAGAAGAATATCCGGCAGAGAAGAATAATTTCTACGCCTAGCCTACGTCCAGCAGACGATTAACCGTTACTATGATGATGTTGGTGATTAATTTTCGAAGTCGAGTGGTCTATGCCTAGCAGTAGACGTCCTGAGCCTGATATAATGATGATGGTGATCAATATATATTGAAAGTGGTACAAATTCCCTTGAAAGCAACGACTGTATTTCAATTGCTGACGGGCCCGATGGCGCAGATGGTAGTGAACCTATCTTGTGCGCTAAGATTCGTGATTTCGATTCCCACCCACAGCATATATTTATATGATGACATTTATTTTTTTCTGTGTCTGGGTGTTAAACGTATGTATTCAAGTAGTATATTCTGTTATCTGTCATCCGTAACATAAGTGAGCCATTGTGGGGATTTATTATTATTATTAACAGAAAACTAAACATAACCTCTCACAAAAACATACGATTTTAGAAAACGTTAAAAATAACAATAAAAATAAAATTTACGGTCGATAAAATTTCGTTTTAGTGCCAAATAAACACACAAAAGGTTGTATTATATTATCGTGGCCGCTTTTGCCCTTTTTTGGGATATTTTGCAATTTGCGTCAAACATAAAATAATGATTATGAGATTAAAAATTGAGGCAAGGATTTATTGGACACACAATCTGAGGCAATCAGTCTTTAATAAGAAATACATTTATGATTGCCACCACGCCTGTCCTGTTCCTACTTTATTGCCTATGTCCAGCTTTTTTAGTAGACACAGTACATCACCATGAACGACCACTGCCGTGAGGTACCGGCTAAGTAGAATAGTACCTATCCCAGTACCAGGTGTCGTAAGAGGCGACTAAGGTACTAGAACCGACAGATGGCGGTCCATCCAAAACAATGCAATTCAAATGCACAGGGCCGGAATGGGCAGAAGCATCCCTGTCGCGAATACTGCGCTCTGCGATTGCCAACACGCTTGCCCAGCGCGGCAATTAAAGGCAAATTTCCCCCTTTCTTGGGGAGGACTATATCCAGCAGTGGACTATCAATAGTTGGTATGATGATGATGAAATGAAAATTGTTAATAGAGTAGTTTTATTTTGAGAAGGTGTACAAAGGTAAGGCTTACTTTCTTCTATTTCTGTTGTTATATAAGTGCTCTCTTCCGGCATAAAAATCAATGGAGCTAGTGAAATTTCAGATCATTGTTACATAAGGTTGGCAATACGCTAGTGAATAGCTTTAGGCTACCGTGTGACTTATCTTTGCTTGCCGAATGCTCCCCAAGAAAGGGGGAATTTGTCCATAACCGCAGAGCGCAGCTTTCACGACCAATATGCAGCTGCTCATCCCCGCATCCAAAGTGCATTTGAGCTGCAGATTCGGATGGCGGATGGATGGATTTGGACACATAGTACAGGGGGAGGTACTATTCTACTCTGCCGGTACCCCACAGCAGCATTCTCATTTTATCATTATTAAAATTGGTAGCCGCAAGGTAACCGTAACGTGGAACAAAAAAAATATAAAGGTTAAATTAATCGCGTTTTAAAGCGAAAGGTAGTTTTATTGAGAGTAGTGAAAACGTAAATGTTGGAAAATATTGCAACCCTCACCTTTAAATGGATGATTCAACTCCTAACACGAGCCATTGGTTAGGCCAAATTATTGCCCTAATTACAATAATCAGGGCCTAATTAAACACGAGTGGGCCAAGATGACTACGTTCAAATCATATGATGGTGTAGTAGGTGTTAATATATTTTTAGCGATGGGCCAAAATTAGCGGGCCGTAACTATGGTACAAATGGACGCTCACATGCGCGTGCGCAGAGGACGCGCGAATTTTCGCCGTTTTTAAGTAGACGATAAACACTAGAGATTCGATACTTAACTCTATCAGTATTAAGGAATCAAGAAATAGATATTCAAATCGTTATTTTTTAACAAGTATAGACAAGCCATGGGTAGCAAGGTACCAAAACTGTCAGACATATTTTTTGTTGACTTGACCGGGAAATTAATCCATATTTCACTTTCATAGGCCCAGGTGACCAAGTTCTCTCAAGAAAGCCTATGTCCAATAGTGGACATCCTGCGGCTGAAATAATGATGATGAAATAAGAATTTAAGAGTCATATGTAGTAATAATAATTTTCCCTGACCTGACTCCAAGGTAAGTCGCTGAAAGCACTTGTGTTACGGACATCAGACCACCACCACACAAATGTTTATCATATAAAATTTGTTCAGGGTTAGTGTCGGATCCACGACCCTTGGCGCATACGGTAGGACCACTACCATCTGCACCATCGAGCCTGACAAAATATAAGGGGGGAGGTAATGTATGTCATAGTGAACAAATATACCTGATCACATTGGATTTTTTTAAGTACATATTAGGGTAATATATGTATACCCTAACACGAAAATAAATCAAAGGCATTGACGACCACCAGTTATTTACTCTAACAATGTTTTTAGCATCCAAAAAATATAACGTTGAAGGTTTTGATCATAAAAAAATGCATAATATGTTTAAGATAATCATCACCATCATACCAGCCATTCGGAGACCACTGCTGGACTTAAGCCTCTCGAAGAAAGGAGGTTTTATGCCCTTAACTGCCACGCTAGGCAAGCGTGTTGGCAGATGCTGCTGCTGCCCATTCCCGCCCAATGCATTCAAGCTATAACTGTTTCGAATGGATATCGACACGACACCTGGTGCAGTGGGAGTTCCTATTCTATTCGGCCAGTACCTCACGGTTGATTTAATATAATATTAACTAGAAAAGAATACACTTGCATTGTTGTTTTTTTTCTTAATAAATATGATCTTAAATCCAAAATATATGTTTTGCAATACGTCCGTAAAATAAAAAGAACCTTTTCCGGTTTTAAATCATAATACGGATCAAGGAAAAAATACACGCAATTTATTTTTTATTTTCCAAAAAACTTTTATGTTGCATACGAATCAAAACCTTTTTTACACATGTAATTTGAAGTTTTTTTTAATAATAATCGGTAATTGATGTCTGTTGAATTTAATGGTCTTTGATATACTAGCAGCATCCCGCGGTTTCTCCCGCAGAGTTTTCGTTCTCGCGAAACATTAGAGAAAATATATCATATATTACTCGCTAATAATGTTAATTAGTAACAGTAACATTAGTAAAAGTATCTTTAAATCGGTCGAGTAGTTTTTAAATGTATTTGATTCAAACGCACAAAATATATATCTTGCTTATATTAGAGGTAAACCTGGGTCGTCTGTCTTGGTACCTCACTCTCACCAATTCTACTCCCAAATAGCAGTATTCGCATTTCGGTTTTCCGGTTTGAAAGGTGAGAGAGGCAGTGAAATTACTGGGTGTATATGACATAGTATCTTCAGTTCACAAGATTGGCGACACGCTAGTGATATCTCTGTGATGACACGAGTGTCTATAGGCTGCGGTCATGTTACAATTAAGTAGACCGTACACTTGTTTGCTGACTTAATAAATAAAATGCATATATTAGCTTTTATTTATTATAGCATTTCGGATGGACATATCACCATCTGTTGGTTTCGGTATCTTAGTCGAGTCCTGATAGGTACTTTAACTCCCGCCGGTAGATTGGCAATAATGTAGCTTTCTAATGGCGAAAAAGTGCATCAGAATGTCGCATCATTTTAGTAAAGGTATCGAGTTGCCAAAATAAGTACATTGAAGCACTTACCAATCTCCGTGAGTCATTTATTTTTTCAAACAAACGAATGCGTTTGACCCATAATTTTTTGGTCAAGTGAAGGTTATCTCAATCCTTGTTTACATATCACGTGGGCATAAGCACTCAGAGTAAATGCTGAGGGGTAGAGTAGAATAGTATCTTCCTCAATACCTGGTAAAGCGGGAGATACTGACTGATATAACAGATGGCGGTATATCCACCGGAAACGGTGTAGCTCAAGTACAATAAGGAAGAGGACAGGCAGCAGCATTCTCGTCGCCACCATGCCTGTCGAGCGCGGCAATTGTAGGCAAATTTCCCCCTTACTTGGGGAGCTATGCCCGGCAATCGACATTCTACAGATCCTATGATGACAAAGAGCTAACAAGCAACTGAATTATAGTAGTGATCTAAAAATACAACAACGGTATGAAAGAAAGTAATTCCGTGCACTAATTTTTAAATAGCGGTTTGACGCCCACTGTTGGACTAGCACCTCTACAAAAATGGGGGATTTTCCCATAATTGCCGCGCTGGGCAAGCGTGGTAGTAATCGCAAAGCAAGGCTTAGCAACGGGTATAACGCTGCCTATCCCCATGCTGTGCAATTGGGCTACACTGTTTACTATTAACACCTGGTACAGGGGGAGGTACTGGTCTACTCTGTCTGTACCACATTGCGCATATGACTTTAAAACGTAAAAAACTGCCATTTTAACATAAACACAGAAATTTCCATGTAATGAAATTGTACCGATTAATATTTTTATTTAAAACAAAAGTATTGTTGAATATTATCTTTGGTTAATTACTCTCCGCATTTACAACGAACGATGTCAATTTCCTTTTAATATTTTTAACAATTTACAATATAAAACTGATATTTTTAAAGTATATTTGGATATGATATTCTATTGCACATTGTAAATACCTTGCTTACTTCTTCCACATTTTTATATACTCAACCCACAAGATGGACAGACGATCTAACAAAACCGGTGGATCGCGCTAGACACAGCTCGCACGAAACCGGCCCTATTGGAGATTACTTGGGGAGTCTCACGCCCAGCAGTGGAAGTCTTATGACTGATATGATGAAGCATAAGTGGGTGTGAAAAACTTGGTACATTACATTTGAATATCAGTTTTTTAACATAAAACAATTAGCCAACCAAATTTTCATACATCATTACATTATCTTTATACAATAATAATCACAGTCACATTGACCTGACTCCGTAATAAGTATCTAAATATAATAGGCAACAGGAGGATCACAAATATATTACTTAAATGCCAATATATAACACCCAGACACAGAATAAATAATAAAGTGCTGCTAGTGTTTTTCGCCGCAAGGTACCGGCAGCGTTAGCGACTCCCGTAGTATTAGTTATCGTAAGGTACCAGAACCGACAGATGGCGGTATATCTATTCAAGGCAGTGTAACTCAAATGCACAGGGTGCTCAAATGCTAAGCTGGGCTCTGCGAACGCTTGCCCAGCGCGGCAATAATTGGCAAAATTCCTTCTCTTAGGGAAGCCTATGTCCAATAGTGGATTGCCGATGGCTGTTATGATGAGAGTTTAATGATGAGAAGATGCTGCAAGCCTGCATATGGTTCGTTTTTATAAGTATGTAACAGCAAAAATAATAACCTTGATCCGAGATGAATTATTGGTGTGTTGTTATGTACATCTATTTATTTAACTCGCGCCGTTGCACATAGATACAAATTGTTTACGTACATAGCACATAATATTTGGTACAATATTTGATCGTTGTCATGTCACGAATTCACCAAGGTTTTATCTGCTCACTAGGATGTTATATATTACCGCGTATTTAGGATAATTGCCTTGCGGTACCGGGAGAACAGAATAGTACCTCACTTTATACCGAGTGTCGCAAAAGGTGACGAATGTAACGGAACCGACAGATGGCGGTATATCCATCCCAAGCTGTGCAGCTCAAATATATAGAGCGGGTATAGGCAGAACCTTTACCGTCGCGAAGCTACACTCTGCTATTGCCATACGCTTGCCCAGCGCGGCAATAATCGGCAACGTTCCTCGTTCTTGGGTAGGCCTGTGTCCAACAATGGAACAATAGAAGTCGGAATAAAGTTCATAGTATCCTTAATCCATGTCCTAAGTTGATAGCATATAGGGCACGATACACCGGATCTTCCAAGTCACCTCGGGAAGCGACTAGCAACAATAAGGACTTCGCTTCCCCGTAGAACTTAGACAGACCCGATGGCGCGTTCGGTTTTTTTTTGTTTCAAAGGTACTGCGTTCAATCCCCACCCTGATACAGAACATTTGTGTTCGTTTCGTGTTTGGGTATAAAAACCTCGACACACATATATATATATATTTTAGTATTATACTAAAAAAAACTACTCTGAACAGCTTAAAAACGCGGTGTATTTAACGTTTTACATATTTGTTTGATGTTTTGGTTACCTTACTGCAACTGATCTCAAGATTGATTTATACTTGTAATTCCTCTGTTGTTTGACATCCGTCACAATCGCTTTAAGCTTCTTATGCCTGAGTCGAGTCAATGTATAAGACGTCTTCAGAATTCATTTATTTATTAACTGTTCTGGCTACAGTTGGCCAGAGAAACGGAACAGAATCGTAAAATGCTTTCGATCTTCAAACAGCTGCCCAAATCACATCTACGCGCGCGCAGTATATGTCACATAATCTCAACTCACCAGAGTCCCCAGGTAGCTATGCCCGATCTCATCTTCGGAGGTCTCACCAGACACAAGGGTCTGCCGTTTCCACTTCATCTTCACGATTCACTTGTCTACACTTGCCGTGTACCACTTGTTGGTTGCATCAAATTATAGTCTCGATAACTTTCACACACAAAAGCTATTTTTCAGACCAGAAAAGGTTAAAGGTCAATATTAAGACGAATCGCAATTTATTGTTACCAATTGACTTATATATTTAGCCCTAAAAATTGACGTTTTATTTGATTTTTTTTAAACCGAGTCATATTTAACGCACTCAGTCTGTTGCGTGACATCGCCTCAGGTTGAGTGGACAAATTGAGCGTTGACAAGTCTGAAGCTGAAATTATGGCAAGGGTTGTCACCCTCTAACACACGGCAACCGGATATACGCAGCGAATTTTTTAATCTTTCTTTAATCTTTGATTTGTATCCAATTAAGCCCTACCCATAACTAAATCATTTTAAAAAACTTTATGTGTACAATTTTTCAGATTTATTATTATAAAGGTTATGCAAACTGTTTATTTTAGAGGTGTAACCGTACCCTTCAACCATTGAGAATCTCTCTCCTTGCTAACCCTTTAGTACCATATATACTCCCTTTTTTTAATAATCCAAATTGTAGTCGATATCACTGCGAATATTATTAAAAAAAAACACGAATACTTTTTTTAATAATATTCGCAGTGATATCGACTTTTGATAAAAAAATAAGTTGTATTTCACGCAATCTCACAAAGTCAAGAGCTGTTATATAAATTATATCATTTGTTTTATGGTGACTATGATATCATTTTCCGATCGATAAGTAAGGCAATAAAAATAATAATATATAAAAAATATTAAATTACAACAATTGCAATACACTTAATTATTAAACTCTCTTTTTACAAAACTAACACGACACATCACTACCGACACTGGCCAGCGAAACCGGTACGACTCGCGTTATATTTTTTTAATGTGTTTTTTTGGATGTTTGGTGGAGTGGACCGCACCAAGGAGCCAGGTAGAGTAGACTGAGAGGTTGTACTGAAACGCTGAAACACAAGCCGCGGACGCATGAGGATAACTGTGACGTCCGCTCCTGTAGAGGCGTCGACTCTACATTGTGGCTAATGAATGTATAATTGAGTGGGTTTTGCCTGTGTGCTCTTGTACATACGCAGATTTTAATGCGAAAGTATAAGCTATATATAGCGAAAGATAGACGCTCGTAATATCACAGTTATATCACTAACGCATTGTGACTTGAAGATATTATATGACATTACCCAGTAACTTCATTGCCTCACATTTAAATCAGAAAACAGCAAAGCGAACAATGCTATTAGGCGGTAATAGATGGTTAGAGTGCAGACGAACTTTGCATGAGGTGTAACTTATCAACCAGGTCCAGTAGTGGACGTTCTACGGCTGCAATGATTATGAAGATTGATGTGGACCACGGCAACCCGGCACCCTAAAGGTCTCAGGTAAGGAGCTCAAAAGAACATCGGGGCACTGCTCTACAGACGGACCCGATGATGCAGATGGTAATGATGCTATCTTGTGAGATGTTGTGTGAATTTATTATTATAACTGAATCTGAAAACTACATATGTACTTTAAATCACTTGTTAAAAGGGATATATGATTAAGTTAATTTTACAGACCATAACACTAGTGGCTGAAATCTTATCGTGTCAAAACAGATTCGATTAGATTGCGTTGATCGATTTGGGAAACTTGAAGAGTTCGCATCTTTCTATTTATAAACAAAAGGAAGTCATTAACTGATTTAAACCCTATAGATTTAAAGACAACAATTAATTGTGTTAACTTTTAATGACTTTGGGATGACGTATTCGGCAGTGTCCTTTAATTGCCAAAAAGATCAACGCAGGATCGTAATTTCACAAGGGGGCAATAATAAACGATTTCTGATAATTCCCCCCTAAGGGGGTAAAACGGGGATGCTAAAGATAGAACTTTGCTGTTTTTGAAGTTATTCGAATAAAATTTAGTATAAAAGTTCTTTATTAAAAGTTGTAACACATTTAAAACGACAATTTAATTTCCCAATACAAACAGTTCGTGGTTGTGTAATATTTGAAGTATTTGGTCTTTTCATAAAAAAAAATGTGTCACTTGGTTACAAATATTTATGAGTTCATTAATGAATTTGTTCATAGTTGTAGGCTGTATTGTATTAAGTTTGACCACATTTTACACAAATATATGTAGGGGATGCGAAGTTCACCGAATGCCGAGTTTAACGAGCCGGTGAAATAGTAAATAAAAGTTTTAAAATCCATTTGTATATTTATATTAATAACTTTTTAATGTTATGGCTACACAGCCTACCAACAGCCAGCATAAATATCCGGCTAAGCTCTGTAAACGTTTACCCGATTTAGCGATCTTCGATTTAATCCCGATTAAATCCCACGGGAACTACGCAAACCACAGGACACTGCTAATTATAAATATAATAGGCATTACAAAAACACAGGATGAAGCACCTTGTATCTCAATGGGGATCAAAAACTATGGATTTCCACTTGCTAAGATCTTGACATACCTCTCTCGCTTCCTTAACTCGCATTAGCCCTTTCATATACGCTCGTTTATTCTTTATACTTCTGACCTGGCCCATTTTTGATACCTATTCACATTTGTCACAAATTCATCCTCTGCAACACCGCCATTAAAATTTTGTCTTACATAATTAAGACCGCGTCTATTCCTCGGGCAGGCGCGTCGTCCGCTTAATGCATGGACACGGGCTGGTTTAAAGAGAGACCGGTCGACACCGTCGACTGTAGCACGAAAACTATAGCACACTTAGTCGAAAAAAGGTAAAAGTAATCCAAAATAAAAGGAGGATGTAATGGAATCGGGAAGTGACGGGCCCGATGGCGCAGATGGTAGTGATCCTGTCTTTTGCGCCAAAGACTTTGGATTCGATCTACAAACAACACAAATATTTATATGATGATATTTATGTTTTTTCTGTCTGGATGTTAAATATATATATATATATATATATA
>JACJUM010005600.1:383138-507883 GCA_020976665.1 Heortia vitessoides
GTAGTATATTTGTGAGTCCTCTATAGTCTGATGTCCGTAGCACAAGTGCTTCATATTGCACAACATCTCACACATTAGCCTGGCTCCGAGATAAGTCGTTTAAATCAATTATGTTACGGACATCTGTCAACAGAGTAATCATAAAAATACTTAATACATTTTTACACAGCGTTAGTACCGCCATAAAAATTTTTCCAGAAGGCATGTTTCGCTGTGAATTTGCATTTAAAGTCTCTTAACAATTTCCCTGTCCTATGCACTGCCCTCCGCATGAAGTTTGCATCATGATATTCATACGTATATACTAGAGGTAGACCTAATACAAAAGTCGTCTGCGTTGGTACCTCCCTCTCACCTATAACCGCCAAACAGTAAAGTTCGCAACGCTATGTTCCAGTTTAAAGGGTGCGAGAAGCAGTGAATATACCGGGTATATGTATACGGTGTAATATGAGACAGTATTTTCAAGTCACAAAGTTGGCAACGCGCTAGTGATATCTTTAGTACTACCCCTCATCCCCCCTAATATAGTACCCCCCCTTCACCCTAGTTTAGTACACCCACTCCCCCCCAGGTATAGTGCCCACCGCCACACTAGTAAAGTACAACCGTCCCACTAGTACGGTATCCCCCTTCCCCCATATTATTGTACCCTCTTTCCCCCTAGTATAGTACAACCCCTCCCCCTAGTATAGTTCTTCCCCTTCCCTTGTATAGTACACCCACTCCCTCTTAGTATAGTACCCCCTCCCCCTAGTATAGTACAACCCCTCTCCCCTAGAATAGTACCCCCTTCCCCTTAGTATTGTAATCCTGCAGGAGACATTTGTAAACGATAATAGCTGCCACGTACATCATGCTCAAGCAATATATGCCTAACAATACTGAGCAGCGGACGACCATCTTTCAAAGGTTTGTGTAGAGCGTCCTCGGCGCGTCCTAATCGGCGTTAATTGGAGTGGTTATCGGACAAGCAGGCATTTTCAGAAGGTCAACATTCATAAGAAGAAGTTCGATGATTTGCACTATACGAAATTAATACAAACTAGCCAATCGCGCCGACCTCGAGCAGGTTCATAGTAAAACATTATCATATGAGGTAGATATCACACACAAAGGTCGCCTGTCTTGGTATCTCACTCTCACCGTTTCTACCGCCGAATAGCAGTGTTCGCATTGCTGTGATACCGTTTGAATATTCAGAGAGGGAGTGAAATTACTGGGTAATGTGACATAGTATCTTCAAGTAACAATGCTGGCAATGCACTAGTTATCCTTATGATATTACGAGCGTCTATAGGCTGCAGTGACGCTTACTATTACACGGACTGCATGCTCGTACGTAGACCTGGTTTTATAAGATAAAAATTGCGTTACTCTGGGGTTTTAATCCAGATTTTTGAATTAAAATACATACAAACATCAGATAATTATAAACTTCTCAAACAAATTGTCAGTAAAAACATAAATCAACAAACACAGATTTGTCAATGTACAGGCAGACCTTTTTGTATTTTTCTATGTATAGACGATTCGAATTTAGGATTAAATATTTTTTGTGGATTATTATTTACCCCGTTCTCCTCAAAACATTTTAATCTTCTGTTTACTGGAATTTTAATTTGGAATATTTAAAAACATATAAGAGTTTGCAATCATTATCAATTTACTTCACACATGTAAAAATGTAGAATATGTGTTATACATATAAAATAAGCTACTACTTCTATGGGGTATCGGCAGAGGAGAATGGTACCTCTCACTGTGCTACGTGTCGTAAGGAGCGACTGAGGTACCAAAACCGATAATTCCTGTTGTATTTGAGCTGTTTGGGGTTGATCTATCGACATCAGACAGTTCTGGTACCTTAGTCGCCTCTTACGACACCTGGTACAGTGGGAGACGATATTCTAATCTGCTGGTAATGCTGTCATGAAATAGTGCTTCATTTATCAATTTTCTTAAAAAGGCTAACCAATTCACACAGTACAATGAAACAGTAACAAATTTTATTTTCGTATCAATTTATATCATTATCGTCTCAATGTCATATAATTGTGTGTCGAACTTCTACCACCCGGAACTGCAGCATTCAAAGACACAAATTGATATTTACACGCCAATAAAGTCACAATATAGTTGAAGTACCCAAACCGACAGATGGCGGTATATACACATAGCAAACAGAACGGGGATGGCCAACAGCATTTCCTTTGCGAAGCTACACTCTGCCACCACGCCTGCCCAGCACGGCAATTATGGACAAAAGCCCTTATTTCTTGTAATGTCCTATATCCGGCAGTAGGTGTTTTAATCTACAATGATGCAAATAAAGTCGCAAGCAACTACTTACCTAGTCAGAAGAAAACAGTTAGAGTAAGAATGTAGAAAGTAGTTTTGAATTAAAAACACGACGGGTTTTTTTATCTGTTTGTCTGATGAGGGTGGGAAACCTAGGACGTATAGCGAACGTGAGTCACAAGTAAAATTTATCCTGCTCATTGGTAATGCCTTAACTTCTACCACAAAATGTACTTTCCCGTTTAAATACATTTAAAAATGACTGGCCACGCTCGAGTATAATTAATGTAAAAGGATGTGCCAACTTTTGTACTCGTATGTTTTCTTATGAGAATGTGATAGCACAGATGTATATAGAAGGGGTGGGGGGGGCGTTCCCTCCCTAGGATGGTCCAGTGCACACCCCAGGATATTGGGTTACCTACTCAAAAAGCTATCTACATTGAAGGTCAACTACGTGAGTGAGTGCGTCATCGCATCGGCCATGTCATGTCAGGGACCAACCCTCCTGAAAATTAACCCTAAATATGCCAGTGTATATAATTATGAGTTGAAGCTGGTGAAAGTTTGAGGTCTATTTAGTACAACAAACAATCAGACATACCTACATACAAACATATATATATACAAATATACACATATATTCAAATACATCTCTTAGAAATAGAAAGAGAACGAGCAGATCCTCACTTCAAGGGGGAGCGCATTCCACAAACGAACGGCTTGAACCGTAAAGGATTTGCTATAGAAGGTTGTGGAATGGGGAGGCATTTTGAATGATAAATCTGACGATCTTAGGAATTTTTCACGGCTGTCCCCAAGGAACACAAAACGGTGTTTAGGTAAGCAGGAGGGAAAGGATAGAACAATAGCTTGTATAGCAAAGAGAAAACAAGAGCGTTCCGGCTAATTTCTGGAACTGCTGGACCGATTTGGACGGGACTTTCAATGGCAGATAGTTAACGTAATACTTAGTAACTTATTGCAGCATTGATTAAAAATGTGTGGAAAAACGGGCAAAAAATTTACGTTCGTTGCGTGCGCTGCGTGGAAGTTTGTAGTTGGAAAGAAAATATGCTGCCCAGTCACGATTCCACGCAGACAAAGTCGCGGGCGCAGCTAGTATATATAAATAAATACACACAACATCTTATATATTGAGCTGACTCCGAGAAAAGTTGCTCAAAGCTCTCGTGTTACTGATATCAAACAAGAGAGGAATAACAAATATATCACATACGAGACACACAACAACACAAATGTTCATCACAAAAATATTTGTCTTTGGCAGTGATCGAACCCACGACTCTCGACGCAGAAGAGAGGAACGCTACCGCATGCGCCATCGGGATCGTCATATGCGATATAGGGTAAAAACACTTATTTTGGCATATACCTCGTATCAAATCTACTCAATTACCACAAAATCTCTCAAATATTTTTCTGAACTCTACCTACTAACTATACCTTAAGAATTTTCCCTGTTTACATTACAATAAAAACAATGAACGTCACTACAAACCCAAGACAAAACAATAATATTCATTATCGATAATTGATTAATTGATATTTACTTATGATTAATTAATGTAGAAATAAGGAGTTTTCCTTACGTCTGGATCGAAGTAAATGAAAGTCATACTATTATCAAATCGGGTAACATTGAACTATCAGGGTAACTTTGACCTATCCTTTAAGTAAAATAAGTGATCGATATGGTGTGAAAGATAATATTGTAACAACAATAGAAGATAGAAATGGTTTGGACATGTAGAAAGGATAAATATACGTAGAATGAATACACAAGTATATTGAGTTAACCTTAACCAAGTAGAAGAGGTACTGAAAATCGGCCAGGTTACAGGCACCAAGAATAAACTATCATGCATGAAGGACTATGCATAGTTCTTAGCAAGTGGAGGCCCAGAGTTTCTGCCTATCTCGATGTGATACAAGCGTAAGTGATCTATCCTTATCCTTACTAATTAATTATAAATGTGAAAGTAACTCTGTCTGTCTGTCTATCTGTTACGCTTTCTCTCTTAAACCTCTCAACCGATTTTGATGAAATTTGGCACAGACAATCTTTAGACTCTGAGAATCGGACATAGTCTATTTTTCGATTCGAAATAAGGGTTGTAAGGGGTCGAAAAGGGCGTTGAAAAGTTGTATGGAGGTATCGCTATTTTTATAGCTCGAAACTTGAAACTTATTTTTCAGGTCATTCATTCGATATAAATGAACATGACATTCAAAGTTAATATAAGTTAAGGTAAAGAGGTATGGTACCCAAAAATATTTTAATTTTTTCTGTTAATATTTTACCAAAACCATAAAAGAGTAATATAATAATAAATAATAATACACGATTAACACACAGTACAGCCATTGGAAATCCACTGCTGGACATAGGCATCTCCAAGAAATGGGGAATATTGCCCATAATTGTCGCGCTGGGCGAGCGTGTTGGAGATTGCAGAGCGCAGCTTTTGCGACGGGAACGTTGCTGCCGTTCCCTAGCTTATGCATTGTCTCCGATGAATATACCGCCATTAGTCGGTTCTAGTACCTTAATCGCCTTTTATAACAACTGTTGCAGAGGAAGGCAAATAATACACGATAATAACTATTAATAGGCAAGTTTCATACAGCTGATGGCATTTGTAATAGCACGTTTTACGAGCCGCCGCCTGAAGTTGACCAATAGTAAGGTATTCTTGACCAATAGGAAGTGATACCGCCCGATAATTGGTCACGGGTCATCGAATAATACATAGGAAGTCGCCGCTGAATCTGCCACGCATTTGTTCTATTTTAATGGAGGAAAATCCTTTGAAATCTCCTTGTTACATAGCTATTTGTTTAGTGTTTCTCGCCATCGGTTTTTCTTGCTGTCTATATTCATAGACTTTTGTTATTTTTTGATGATATAAAAGTGCCAATCAAAGGCTTTCTTAAATAAGGATATATTTGACTTTGACTATATTGGGTACATTACTTGACGCGAAGTACCGGCTATGTAGAATAGTACTTTCCGCAGCAACAGGTGTCGTGAGTGGCGACTAAGATACCAGAACTGATAGATGGCGGTATATCCATTCGAAACAGCAAATCAACAGGCAAACAGCAAAGAAATAGCTCAAATGTACAGGGCGGGGATGGGCAGCAGCATCCCTGTCGCGGAAGCTGCGCTCTGCGATTGCCAACATGCCTGTCCAGCGCAGCAATTATGGGCAAAAAACCTCCTTTCTTGAAGAGGCCTATGTCCAGCAGTGGACTTCTAATGATATGATGTAACATGAATGATAGATGTACAGAATGCAAAATATAGAGTGCTTTGAGGCTGCGAGTAGGCGTAGTTGACATGACAATAATTAAATAGTAAACTTAAAGATTTTTATATTATAAGATGCTAATAAGCATCTTATAATATAAAAATCTTATTTCCTTTTTAAAACGTTTCTATTCAATATATCTTATAATCAAAAAATTACCTGTGATATGTGTATCTGATAAGTTGTAGAATTATTTCTATTTTTTAAAGCATTTTAATAATCCATGATGTATTTGGCTTAAGGTTCAATTAAGAAGGCGTTATTGTATACCTCATTCTCAAAGTATCACATATATTTTGGCAATAGAGAAATGACAAAACAAGGTTGATTTTTATAATCATTATACCAGCCTAAAAACGTCCATTGCTGGATGTAGGCCTCCCCAAAAAAGCGGGAATTTTGCCGATAATTGCCGCACTGGACAGTATTGTTAAAAGTAGAAGACCGCAGCCTTGCCCAGTCATCTGTCAGTTTCGGTACCTCAGCCGCCTCTTACGATACCTACTACAAAGTGCGGTACTATTCTACTCTGCTGGTAACCCTCGGCAAAAATTTATAAAAAGATCAGCTGGATATTTTTTACAAAAGACTATATATAGAATTTATATATTAAATCTCTGACTTCTAGATCGCTGACGAAAATGCAACACACACTATGTTAGCGAAAATATTGTAAGTACACATACTAAGATATTATAAACGACACATAAGACTTGTTTGATTAAAAAATGCTTTATCCTTAAGATTAAACCGCATAATTGTATGATTCCTCAAAAATAAAAACCTAGTATTTCTTTAATATACGCTGAGCGTCATTTTCGTCAACTTTTATCAAGAACTAGCAATATAGTCAAGTCATAAAAATGGCTGATCGCAAAATTCCTACACCAACTGACATACAAGACACGCATACATCGACACAGCACATAATTTAATATAACACGCATTAAGGTCAAATATAAATCAGATGTGCCAATAAATCATAACAGAGGGTCCCATATAGGGTCGGCTGGCCACCTGGGATGCTGATGAAAAGGCGGAAGCGGGTCCGACCATGAGCAAGTGCGTGACGAAGGTCCATTGTCGAAGAACATGCGACGAGACGGGAATTAAGCCGTGTCTGACGTAACCGACAATCCAAGAAGTTGAAAAACAGGTCTACAACTGGTACTTTGTTTTATATTTACGGGCAGAGCGTCCACCCGCAAATTGGACAGATGATCTGACTAGAGTTAAAGTTCTTTTTATATCACTATCATCATCATACTAGCCATTAAAAGTCCACTGTTGGCCTTTATCCAACAGTGGACTTTAAGCCTTGTTGGACGAATTCTTACAGGCAACCTTTTGAATAAGATAAAGTTAAAGCTGGTGGTGGAGGTCGAAGGTACCGGAGCTTGTTTTTATTTTTGAACTGGACTATACAGACGTCAATTCCAGCACCACCAGAGTGGGCGAGGCCGCTTATTAAATGGCCAATTATACCCGTGCACCTTGAGAGGGATCGATGGTGATTACTCGAGGGCGCCTCTGAAGCTCAACCTAGGCTCGAGTACCCATCTTCGGGGACAGTCAAATGTTTGCAAAAAGAGGGCTAAGAGAGCCTGGCTTAGTGCGGTCAGTTATCGTTCGAGGAAGCAGGAACCGCACGCGCATGTATAGAAAATGCTATAGCATGCTATAGCCTAGTAATGCTATCAGGTGTAAGATACCATTAGCATTTTCGTCTTGACACTTTAGCTGTAAGACGCATGTATCTGGATATGTCTTTTCTATGCCAATTAATTAATAATCATATAGATAGTCGAATATTATTAGGGAAAATTAACTATAATATTCCACAAAGGTTACCTCGTCACTCCTGTGGATTATTTGGAAATAAGTTCTGTAGAACCAGGATGGGTAGTAACTCACCTATTAACCGTATATCCCGCCTGTATAATAGTGGAGACTAAAGTCTGCCTGCACTTGACATTGATTTTCACTCTTCCCGGGTTTTTGTCATTGATAAAATCGTTTGATGGCGTACCGCAACATTGTTGATTTTGACTTTTAATGTTTGTGTATTTTGTTATTTATTTTACATCCTTACAGAGTGATTATTATCTTTTTTTAAACATAAATAATTATACATGAGGCATTGTTAGGGCTGTAAGTAGTTAATATCTTTTGAAAACACAAATATTATTCATTATTTACTTGTGTTGGTAATCCAATATTAGATAAATATATAAATACCAGAGCTGTGAAGTCGCTCACTCATAGTAGCACACCATCGACAATCGAAAGTTAACAGAATCATAGACGGTCGTACAAAGCCGTGTCGTGTCTGACAATGGACACGGACCAACTTTTCCCCTTGCACAAGACAATTGTCCGCGCGGCGAGCGAGCGGACAATTGTCTTGTGCAAAGCGAACTACATTTGATTACTGCTCCGACACATTATTACGCACTGGCTTGTAAATACTTCGGTGTTATGTTGAGAAGACTTACCGGAGTGATGTTTCTAACTGTATCAATATATATGGTACTGGACCAAAATCAATTTTAAGATGCTAGATGCTATATATACTTCTTTTCCAATTCAATAGTGATAATTATATTTCAACTAGCATGTGGGTTCATCTGGGTAAATCCAAATACTGTGAAATTAATAAATCATAAAAGCCACAGATATTAGCCAGTGAAAGTGCCGTTTAAATTATCCGAATACCAAACAGACAGACAATAAAAAAAAGAAAAGATAATACGAACAATACTATAAATGCATTTAGTGAGAATGCTCAATTTGGCATTACAAAACAAAAGCTTCTTTTGTTTATGTGTATTATCATCATCACAGCAACCGTAAAATGTCCACTGCAAGACATATAGTGTTGTGGCAATCGCAGAAAGTAAATCTGCAACGGGAATGCTGCTGCCCACCCCTGCCCTGTTATATTTGAGCTACACTGCTTCGTCATCTGTCGGTTTCGGCACCTCAGTCGCCTCTTACGATACCTGATGCACAGAGAGGTACTTACTATTCTACTCTATGTTTAAGTTTATTTTTTGCTAAAAGAGAAAAACTAATTTAAAAAATCAATTTTCCTATTATATATCGATATAAGCATTTACAAAAACACTGCTAGAAGTCACTTTTTCGCAGTTCTCTTTAGCGTATTGGTATAGAACCAATTGCAATACAGAAATCTCTGGGTAAATTCCTTCAGCCAGGGCATTAATCAGGGATAGAATAATGACAGTTCTGTAATAGAACTAATCTTTCTAAAATATAAGATAAAACTAGAATCGACTCATCTGTAACAACCTTTACTTTTATCATTTCTTGACCGTTAAATATTTCCCCAGCATCCAGTTATCCAAATTCCAGTTGTAATTCCAAAACTAAACACGCATCATTTTATTTAGTTCATTTAAATACATCATATCATTTAGTTCATATAAATTAACACGTACCGAGGTCACACACTATATGCCAACATTCACATCTCCTGGAACATCCACATTCTAGATTCCAGAATAATTCTAAATGGAAACGAGATATCGCCACCACACAACTGGTAAATCCAGTTGCGAATGAACGATCCGATGAATATCAATTGATGGGAATGATTGCTGCGAGCACCCAATTCATATGAACAAATGAATATCGGAGGTTCGCAGCGGAATGACCACGTGGTGTTCGCTCTTGATTAGGGAAACTTGACAGACAAAAGCCGTGGTCATTCCCCTAAATATAATGCACAACCATAAAGTTTAAAGTACCGGCAGAATATAATTATTATCATAACAGCCATTCGAAGTCCACTGATAGACATAGGCCTTCCCAAGAAAGTGTTGGCGACGGGGATGCTCTATCCCCGCTCTCTTCATTTGAGCTACGCTGATTCGGATGGATATACCGCTATCTGTCGGTTCTGCTACATTAGTCGCCTCTAACGACACCTACTACAGAGGAAGGTACTTCTCTACTCTGCCGGTAGAATAATACCTTTTCCTATATCAAGAGTCGTAAGGTACCGAAACCGATAGATGGATTTTTTTTAGACCTGGTCAACAAACAAGCGCACAGTCCCCGTGATAGTAAGCGTCACCGCAGCCTATATATGCTCGTAATATCACAAGGATATCACTACTGCGTTGCGAACCTTGGGGCTTGAAGACATTACGTTAGATTACCCATTTCAAACGTACACTGCTGTTTAGCATTAGAAATAGGTGAAAGACGACGACAATGTATGTCTACTTGGTGGAAAAAAGGTTTTCTCACCCGAAAAGTAAAGCTCAACAGAGATAGGCAGCAGCATTTTCGTTTCAATACTCTGCTAGGCGATTGCCACAACGCGAAAATGGGTAAAAAAAGGGGTAATCCCCTTTCTTGAGAAGGCCTTTGACCTACAGTGAATGTGCTACGCCTACTATAATTTGATTAAACCTTCATGAAAGAAGCCAAGTAAGTGTTGGATATCATGATTCCGACAGCAAATCCATTTGCTATGATGATATACATGATACATGATAATAATGGATCTTACCATATCCAGTACAGAGAGAAGAACTCTACTCTACCAGTCTATATTCGTTATTCTTGCAAAAATATCTTGATTTTTTACCTCCATATAGTGAAATCCAGCTGCCGTGAGGTACCGGCAGAATAGAATAGCACCTCCCCCTGAACCAGGTGTCGTAAAACATAGATGGCGGTATATCCATCCGAAACAATGCAGCTCAAGTAAATGCACAGGGCGGGAAAGGGCAGCAGCATTCCCGTGTCCCCTTTCTTGGGGAGGCCTATGTTCAGCAACGGACTTTTAATGGCTGGTATGATGTTGATGATGGTATAGTGGAATCATTTGTTGCGTATTTACGTAAAACATATAACTACGGGCAAGACGGTTATAAAATTGTTCACCAATATTAATTTGACCCAGTCTGCCAACAGAACAGTAGTGTACGTTTGACCAACAGAATTTTAAGATTTAAGGTTAACTGATATTCCGTCCTTTTGGCGAACAGGCGATCGAGTGTTGGTGAACGCTTTCAGAACCGAGCAAAACATAGACATACACACCATTTGTGGATAGAAGAGTCACAGATAAAATGTTTTGACGGCTTTCGTGCTACATTCGTTCTAGAAATGTAATAATAAATAAACCATATTTTGAAGTTGATAAAAAGATTTTTCCCATGAATACTGACCAGGGTTACAATACAAAAAATAAGTTTGCGATCCGTCTTAATCCTTACCTTACTTTTTACTTTCAACTTATGCCGTTTGTAAAATTTTAATCATATGTTTTAATTAATTAAAATCCCCGTCTTGATTGTGAGTGCACAAATTTTTCCTTAAAAAAGTTTTAGTCACATATATTTTTTATAATTTTTAAACGTAGAATAGAATCCACCCAATTTTCTTTTATTTAACACGTTTATCATTTGTTTAAGGTAACATTTAGAAAGAGGTCACACACCAACAAGCAGGCACAGCGCAAGCGGACCGCGGCACTAGGAACTAATTAATTACCATCTGAGACTTTGCGGCCCGCTCCGGAGATTGCCGGAGCACATATTTACAATATAGATTATGCATGATACACCGCTACTGTTTATAGAATGTTGCTGGCAAACTGAGAAATCCGCTTATTAAGAAATATCTAATAATAAAATATCTATAAGAAATATAATATTAATTATTTTGTTAACAGCTTTACCATTTACAGTGCTAAACATTAATTCCATAAATGCCTGATACTGTGCTCGCTCACCATTTGCATACTCGTCTCTGACACTGCGAATCTCAATAACTTTCATTTAAGAACATTTAGAAATGGCTGCAAGAAACTGAGCTTTACATTAGGTAGACCTCACACAAAAGGTCGTCCGCATTGGTACCTCAATCTTACCTGTTTCTACCGCCAAAAAGCAGTGTTTACATTGCCGTGTTCCGTACTGAAGGGTGAGAGAGGCAGTGAATTTACTGGGTTATGTGGCATAATATCCTCATGTCACAAGGTTGGCAACGCGTTAGTGATACCCTTGTGATATTACAAGCGTCTATATAATGCAGTAACGCTAACTGACACGCGGACTGTATGCTTGTTTGTCGACCTATAGTCTAATAAAAAAAAAACTTATATTGTAGTTTTAAAACAAGCTGATTCTTACTTCATATAAACCAACACCATATTTTTTTATAAATTTTAATAATTCGGTTGTCGAGTCTGACCTACTTTGAACTTAGTATATAATTTCTTGATTGTAAATATGTAATATAGCCCAATGCAGCGTGAAAATGCTGCAGGCATTGTGGGGACCTTTGGGTCTAATATGTCTCTTTTATGGAATGCATATTTTTTTTAGAATAATAAATAATATGTATTAATTTTGTAATGAATTATAAATTAAAAAATCATATTAGAGATATGATTTTTTAATATGTTTGTTGTATGTTGTATTTCTCTTAAATATATAAAATTATTAACAGATAAAGACAATTAAATAGATAGATAGATATATCAAATGTTCAAAAATTTTTACCATAAGATTTCGTATAACAAAAATATCTCACTTTGACTTTTTTTGTAATACTGAGATTTCTTTGTGAGTTACTTATAACTTCGCAATTATTTAGACCAATATATTGTTAATTAATTTCTTAGTAATATTTAATTATCTTAATAAATTATTGATTTTCTTATTTTTAATGTAAAAAATAATAAGCACTATTTGGATATTGAACCAAATGACTTCATATGGTGACATCCCAAAATTACAACTTAGCAACACGACTTTAAGATAAAGAATGAAACATTGGAGACACAATTGAAGTGAAGTTCATTATATTAGTTTTATTTTTTTTTCGTATACTTCATCATAATTGAGGTCTTTTTTTAATAAAATTTCAATTAAAAAAATGTTTACATATTCCGGGTTACCGTCTAGTTAAGATTATATTTAATTATAAATACTAATATTTAAGTGTAATGTGTATGTGTCAGCTGACTTGAGTTATTCAGAACTTTACGAAAACGCATACATTTAGACATAAATGATAAGATCCCTATTTCATATTTTTACTGCAACATGCAATCTAAATCTCTTGTGCGCAAAAAGAATCTTCCATTTTACAACGTAATCCCTTAACGGTGACGTCAAAGTGATACTCTAGTGAAACACACAGCACGCTAAAATAGATTGCATCGATTTTTTTAATTGAAATAAATTGAATAATAATTAACTGCGAGGTAACTAAGCGACTATTATAGTATCTCTATTTGTAAGAACGAAAAAGATGATTTGAAAGATGATGAAAAAGATCATCATATCAGCCATAGAAATGATACGGGGCCTCATGATACGGGGATTTTTACGCTTACCCAGTGCAGCAATTAAGGGCAAAAAACCTTTTTCTAAGAGGCCTATCCAGCAGTGGCCTTCTCAATGGCGGGTATGATAATGATGATTTGAAATTTATCTGTTGTCTGACATCCGCAAACATAGGTGCTCCAAGAGACTTAATTCGGAGACAGGATCTGGTTGCGCGAATTCATTTATTACCTTTACGAAAATTATAATAAATAATAATAAATTTACCCACAACTTCTTATACATTGACCTGATCCTTGATAAATCGTTTAAAGCAATTGTGTTATTGACATCAGACAACAGAGGTATCATAGATTTACTCCTAAAACACAACCAGAGACAGAGCAAACATAAACATCATCATATAAAGATTTGTCCTGGATGGGGATCGAACCGACGACCTTTGGCACACATACAAGATAATTACCATTTGCGCCATCGGGCCTGTCAGTGAAACAAAAAGGAAAGGTTTAAATAGGTTTGTCTGTTACGATTTGACTCTGAAAACTATTGAGGCGATTTTAAATGTTTTTTCATTATCAGAGAATTACTTCTTTACCCAGTAACTAAGGCTTTGTATATTTTCGAAAAAAAAAAGAAACCGCTATCTATAGTAAAACTATTTCTGCATTCGATTTGTGTACGTTTGTAACAAATAAACTAAGAAACTTACTGTATTAATTTCAAAAAATCTTTCATGAATACAAAATAACATTATAAACAAGTGAGTTATTTTTTTATTTTTTGAACTTTATTGCACAATATATTACAAAATGTAAACGCATTATCTCCCAGTTAACCATTACACAAAAGAGAAAAAAAATATATATATATATTGGTGCAGACAATATATTTACCAAATAGATAAACGGTACATACATATTTGTATAAATAAACGCGATTAATACATATAATATTAAATATATATATATATATGTATATATATATAATAACGTACATCAGAAATAGGGTTATAAAGTTAGAGAAGCAGCATCAGTAAATAAAGTACGGAGAGAGCGTTTCAGGATAAATTTGTTCGGGAATTGCTTAATATTCAACAAAAGCTCATTCCATATTGTCACGGAAAAGTTAAATACGAGTACGAGTGAAACCGCGGAGCATTGCTAGTATCTTAAACTGACAGACATACAAGTACTCATAAAGATTTACGCCTTCTTTTATAATACAAAAAATAAATCTTATTGCAAACCATTATCAAGTCCACATGACGGGGAACAGTGATATCAACTCGAAAGATAACGGAGGCGTCAATAAGAAGTCGACGATTGAAAACAACATTAAAGCACTTAAAGGTGCTTGAACTGACGCTGGGCGGAAGGTCAGCTCATTCCACTCCTTGGTTACATTCAGGTCCCACAATTGCTTAGCAATAGTGATAATTTTAAAATATACTCAAACACAATCAGCTAACGGACTGATGCCTGTTCCAAGACATCATCATCATCATACCAGCCATTAAAAGTATGTAGCCCATGTTGCCGCGCTGGGCAAGCGTGTTGGCAATCGCAGAGCGCAGCTTTCATGACGGGGATGCTACTGCCCATCCCCGCTCTGTACATATGAGCTGAGTTTTTTGCATGGATATACCGCCGTCTATCGGTTCTGGTACATTAATCGCCTCTTACGACACCTGGTACAGGGGAAGGTACTATTCTACTCTGCCGGTACCTTACGACTATGTTCCATGTGGTTTAAATAGAAAAGGGATTTCACCGATCCTCCATCCGACTGATGTGTATCGGTGAAATCCCTTTTTTGTTGCCCAGTGGCAGGACACATGTTTTTAAATTAATTGCATATCTAGACGTCTACGACGATAGTCTAAGCCTACGACCAGGATGCTGCGGCCCATTCCCGCCCTGTGCATTTGAGCTGCATTGTTTTGGATGGATATACCGCCAGCTGTCAGTTCCGGTACCTTAGTCGCCTCTTAGTCGTAAGGTGCTAGCTAATAGTTGTCGACCTATTATGTGGTACCGGCTGAACAGAATAATACCATTGTATTATTCTGTTCTGCCGGTACCTCACATAAGTGAAAACAGTAAAATGGTTGTTTGCAAAAGGGGAGGACTACTTTACTTTTACTTTAAAAAGTCGCACTATATTTTGTCGTGTATATTATATTCTTTTTATTCTGGTAGAAACGAGCAGAAATTATTGTATATATTGCAGTTACGTAAGTATATGAAATGTGCACACTGACGAAATTTATAATCTTGATATCATGAAAGAGATTAAAGTTAGCTTACTTCTCCACTATTACGCTTTGTTTTATGAGAATCTCGTTAGCTCGTAAGAATCTTTTAAAATATAGAATCATAAATTCCCACATCTCATATATTGACCTGACTCCGTGGTAAGTCACTTAAAGCACTTTTGTTACGGACGCCAGACAACAGGAGATCCTATCTGGTTTGCCTAAGGATCGATACCCACTCAGGACAAATATTTATATGATGATATTTGTATTTGTTCTGTATCTGGGTGTTAAATATATGCATTTAAGTAGTATATTTGTGATTTCTCTGTTGTTGGGGATTTATTATTATTATTAATCAAATGACTAAAAAAAGAATTTAATAAGCTAATTAATTAAAAAAAAGGGACACGATGATATACAATTTCAGTAAATTTAAGAATATAATAAATAAACTATACTAAATAAAATATATTATCGATCACTAGAAGTGACGTCATGCCATTTGCTTTCTTTTTAAGGACACGCAGATAAGCGCGCTACCGTATGACAACGGATTTGATAAATTAACAAATATCTAGATAATTCTTTTTTAGAGAAATTATTCCGAACTAGCTGTGCCCGTTACATGCATATTTTACAACCAAACCTAACAAAAACTAATATTGGTAAACTGTTTTCAAAAACCTAAACTGGCATAATAAAAAATAGTTGGGTAGTTAGTTATAGCCGTATGTTATCAGCGTAGTAGAATAGTACCTCCCTTTAATAGGTACCAGGACCAACAGATGGCGGTATATCCATTCGAAACAGCGCAGCTTAACTACTACAGGGTGGGGATGGGCAGCATCCTCCTCGCGAAGTTGCGCTCTTCGATTGCCACCACGCCTGCCCAGTGCTGCAATGACGAGCAAATCCCTATCATGGGAAGGTCAATGTCCAACAGTGGACTTTCGGAGGTTGATATAATGAGTTTTATGTTTGAAAAAATAATAGTAAATTTACTTGTTGGTTAGGAATAAAAACCTGGTCTAGTATATATAAACACTTAATCTAGGACATTGCTTAAGCTGTTCATAGCATCTAGGCTTTTCACTGTATAACTTTAGGTATTGTTGATGATAATCATCATTATCATACCAGCCATCGGAAGTCCACAGTTGGATATGGTTATATACAGCTGTGGACTTCCAATCCAGGAAAGTTTTTTCCTAAGGGGTAATTTTGCCCATAATTGCCGCGCTGGGCAACGTGGATGCTGCCGCTTACACCCTCCCTGTGCATTGTTTACACTGTTACGGATGGATATACCGCCAGCTGTCGGTGCTAGTACCTTTATCGCCCTGTTACACCTGGCTTTGGGGGAAGTACTTACTATTCTACTCTGCCGGTACCACACGGGATATTATAGTACTTCTACTTTCTATTTTTTTATTTTAAGTACATTAATACAGTAAATTCGATTTAATTTTACACCCTCTTTAAAGTCTTCTCAGTCATTTTTCTCTAAATACAAATTTCTATCTCGTTCCTAATTGTATGCGCATCGAACATTTCAAATTAAATGTTATAGAGACTAGAAACATGAGGTAGACCTCTCACAAAGGTCGCCGGCATTGATACCTTACTTTCACCTATTTCTACCGCCAAATAGCAGTGTTGGCATTGCTGTGTTCCAGTCTGAAGAGTGAGAGAGGCTGTGAAATTACTGGATAAATGTTACATTATATCTTCAGTTCACAGAGTTGGTGACACGCTAGTGATATCTTTGTGATGACACTAGGCTATAGGCTGGGGTCACGTTTACCATCAAGCGGACCGTGTGCTTGCTTGCTGTCATGATAATATAATATATATATATTTTAATGTAGTATTGATTTTGTACTGCTGATCATCTACGCAGGCTTGACTGATCGGATTAATATAAGTGCCTAGCATTTGTGATTTGCCTAATACGCGAGTATATCGCAACCACTGTAGAGTTTAGCGATTTTTGAGTTTATTTATTCAAAACGTACAAAAATGGAAATCTTTTTTACTGTTTTAGTTAATGGTTTTTTATTTTTTCCATAATATTACACATAATATTACTAAGTAAAGAAGTTTAGTTTTTAAATTAAACCGTAACGAAGAAACAAACAATCATACATTTCCTCTTGATAATATTAGTATAGACTACTGGATCAAAAAGTTAGTGAATACCTACATTCACACCCACTCTCGCCGACCGAGCCATCTGTACATACCAATTTGTGGAACGTCCTACGAGCGACTCCATGATTGCATTTATCACTGCATGGTAGTGTCAATATTAATAAAAACTTTAAATCAACTTAATCAATTATTATGCTAACATTAATGAGCATCGCCTATAGGCAAGACTTTCTAATGAAAACACAGTAATAAGATACTAAAGATAGACATAAGTGCATTAACACGACATAATATCAACCCCCCCCCCCCTCCGCCTCACCTTTTATATCTAGGCTTTTACAAACTTTTTTTACTAAGTCATCATTGTAAGCATCACAGCCTATAGACGCACGTAATATTACAAGGATATCACCAGCACGTTGCCAATCTTGTGACTTGAAGATAATAAGTCACATTACCCAGTGATTTCACTGCCTCTTTCACCCTTCAAACCGGAACACAGCACTGCGAACACTGCTGCTTGATAGTAAAAACAAGTAAGGGAGAAAAACCAATGCAGGCAACTATTGTATGAGGCCTACCTTTGGTCTAGATATGCTATCAGATAGGTATGTGACATATCTTCAAGTCCGAGGATTGGCAATGCATTAGTACGAGCGTCCAGAGGCTGCAGCAACACCAAGTATTATGCGGACTGTATGCTTTTTTGTCGACCCGCTGCAATAAAAGAGAAGCAAATGCTATTGGCATTTATCAGACAACAGGAACCAATATGTTTGCTGCAAAACATTCAGTGAAAGAATATCTTTTATTAAAATTAAATATATTCCCACAACATCTCGTACATTGACATGTTACGGGTATCAGACAATAGAGGACATATTTTTTAACACCCAGACACGGAATAAACGCAAAGATCATCACACAAATATTTGTCCTGCGCAGAGATCGAAACCCTTGACGTATAAATCAAATATATCTTTATGAAAATATCCCTATGACAGGCATATTTAAATTGTCAAAAAAAAAATCTATGACCATAAATTTGCTAATTACAATTTTGCAATGCTTAAGACTATTATAATGCTTTATCAAAACTTCTGATAATGCTTTATCAAAACTTCTGATAATGCTTTATCAAAACAATAGTATGACGGTGTAGGATATTCCGCATCACCAATAGCCATAAACGTAGTTAAATAATATCTTGATAAATAATCACATGACCAAAGCATCGGCCGGGAATAAGATTAGATAAGATTACTTAGCTTAATCTTCGTAACAAGTGTCAATGTCAATAAAATTGTCGTTTCGATAATGTAACACTTCCTTGTGAAGGGTAAAGGGGTATTGTGGGCAGTTGGACGAGAATAGCTACCGACACGTAGCGTAGCGGTAGACCCCAGGAGTGGAAGGTTAAATTGCCAACCCTTTTTTTATGTTATGAAGTCAGCAAACCAGCATACGGCCCGCGTGATGATAAACGTGACAGAATCGTATGAACTGATGATCCGAAGTCAGATTTACCCAGTAATTTCACTGCCTCTCTCACCCTTAAACCGGAATATAGCAATGCGAACATTGCTATTTGGTGGTAGAAATAGGTGAGAGTGAGGTACCAATGAAGACGACTTTTGTGGTCTACCTCTAGCCCACGTCTCTGCCGCCGGCTATTATAAGATATTAATATTTACACAACATCTCATACATTGACCTGACTCCGAAATAAGTCGCTTAAAGCACTCGTGTTACGGACATCAGACAACAGAGGAATCACAAATATGTTACTCAAATACAGATTTTTAACACCCAGATACAGACCAAACAGAAATATTATCATATAAACCATTATCCAGTGTAGATTGAAAGGATCGAACTCACGACCTTTGGTGCATAAGATAGGATCACTATCATCAGCACCATCGGGCTTCCCTGTATTCAGTCCCCCTCGCCAATTAAGAGATGATGAGATGATGAATGAGATGATAATCACACTAGAAATTTTCTCAGACAGCATGATCCTTGTGGATGCGGATAGCAACTGCCCCGGTACAACCGAATTCTTCGAGCGAGTCGACAAACAAGCATACAGTCCGCGTGATAGTAAGCGTCACAGCAGCCTATAGACGCTCGTCATATCACAAGGATATCACTAGGGCCTTGCCAACCTTGTGACTCGAAGATATTGCCACGTTACCTAGTAATTTCACTGCCTCCCTCACTCTTCGAACTGACACACAGCAATGCAAAAACTGCTGTTGAACGGTAGAAATAGGTGAGAATGAGGTATCGATGCAGACGACTTGTATGAGGCGTTAAAAGGCGAAAAAAGGCGGTATACACAATAATACACATGTTTAAGTTACTGCACAAAAAGCCGGCTCCCATCTGTCATTCCTTCATTTATATTTCAAAGCTTTCCTATTATATTTCATTCCTGAGGTACCATTTTTATTCAGGGATGACTACGATGAACTGATACCGAATAATAGCTTTGCAGTAAGCGAAATCATTACATACGGTTACCAAACTAATTAGAACTTGCTTGAGTATAAGCAAACAAAAGACCTTAGTCGGGTCTAGCTAGGAAATACTTGAATGCCTAGAACATAACACTACCTTTTAATGCAGCATGGTAATTAACACTATGTTCGAGGAAGTTATAATTTGAATTATATTTTTTGCAACTACATACAAACGTACTTTATCCTCATTTATTTTTATATTAAATGTTGTTTTCTGTATGGCGGAGAGTTGTACAAAAAACTAGTACATTGACTTTGAAGTTGAGTAAACAGGTCTTGTTAATCTATTCAATACAAATGACCCTAATTGAATCGTCTGTTTATAATGAGAAAATAACAACTTTACTGATAACTAAGTGCGCCCCGCGGTTTCACCTGCGTAGTTCCCGTGAGAATAATGAATAATAGAAGTCGCTTAAGTTACTCCTAATAACATCAGCTATCTGCCAGTGACTTCCCGTTGAAAATCGTGACAGCCGTTCCAAATATTAACCGCAATAGACCAACATTTTTTGTATGTACCTTATAAACTTCGTGAAAAGCTGTTTATTTTGAATTATGATTTCACCTGCGTTAATAATTATAATATAATAGGTAGATATTTATTACTAACTTTTTACCACCATTTTACCATCTTATGGAATGACTTTCGAAAGCAATGTTATACGTCATGATTTTCAATGGAGAACCTTTGTACTGAATTTCGTTCGATATACTTTAAACACAGCGAAGTTTCATACTAACTTTACACACCCGTTTGGGGTGTGAATTTTAAAAAATTCAGTGCTACCCCCTACAAAGGGAGAATTTCAAGTTTCTAACCCTTATAGTTTAGGTCCTGCGTTGATATGTCAGTCAGTTTCTCCTTTTATGTGTAAAGATTATATACTACATTTGTTTAAGTATGTATGGAAAATAGTTTGATTTTCATTTAAAAATCAAAGTTCGCTGTCATATTTAGATATGTACTCGAACTCGCTTTTAACTATATACCTTTCAAAGAGATCATATGGGTTTAATTTTCAGATGCGGATTCCCCAAAGCGGTATATCATAGCATTATGTCCTATGATATACCGCTTTGGGGAAATCCCGCTGATGTTGAAATATTTGTTCAGCAGAAGAGGTTATTCGAGAATATAAATTTAAAGAAATCAATGTATTGATGTCAATATATTCACGAAAACATTATATATATCAATAAAACCTAGTAAACTTCAGGATAATAAAATGACATGCATAATATTAATACAAGAAATAAAACAAGAACAATAGGCTATTCTAAATTTTTTATTGAATATATTTTAAAATGTTTAATGATAGCGATTTGATAATCAACTGGTATTTTTATTTCCTGGAAATAATATTGCTTTGTACAAAGAAAAACAGTTTTAAATTTAAATAATACATTTTCGCGCCAAAACTGGCCAAAATGACAGCCGCCATTATTATAACGTCATAAGAATAGAAACGAAAAAATGTCAATGTACTAGTGCTGTGCACTGAACTTTAAATATTTTTAAACTTAATAATGAACTTTCATTTAACGTAAATATCGTTGGTGTATTATAGTATTTGATACAACACAACATTGAAGACTCCAAACGACATTAATATGAGAAATGTTTAGATAGAAGAATGTTTTATCAGGAATCCGTCCTTTTTGTAAATAATAACGTAATAAATGTGGAAAAAGATAAGAAACCACAATTTCGAGTTAAAGAGATCAAACTTTCTCTGTTGTTGCAGATTACATGTTTGTTGCTACTCATTTGACGTCACTCAACAAAAAGGTTTGGCGGCCGGTGTTTTTGGTCACGTGATGTACAGATAATAAAAATTCAATTTGATTTTAGAAATTATGAATAAAAAGCGCATTGTTATATAACAAAATAGTGTCGTACTCGTATTTATTATGGTAGAAAGTTTATAGATATTAAACTTTCATAATTTTATGTTGATAGATAGAACTACCCTACTGTGTGAGATTATAAAATAAAATCTCAATTATAATCTCAGTAGGTGTTCTGTTTTAATAAATTCAAGAAATATGTAAAGAATAAGCTTATCTCCAAAGCTTTCTATTGCGTTATAACCGCTTTGGTTGACAATGGTTTGTTAGCGCCGATTCTGGTAGGGGTTTTATTAACGCCAACTACTACATAAGTGGTGTTGGTAGAACCTTTGTCACCACCAGTTTTTCTTACAGGTTCCTTCCTGGTGGGTCGCGTAATAAACTTGCTGTAAACAAAGTTTTAAGACTCGCCTGGTGCCGTCAGAAAAGTTTTTGAAAGAAATTATCTATGTTAGATGACTTTTATGATCCCTTGAGTCATCAGGGTCATCTGTATTATATATAAATATGCATGCATGGATAGACCGCCATCTGTCGGTTCTGGCACCTTAGTCGGTTCTGGCACCTTAGTTTCCTCTGTCGCCACCTGGTACAGGTAAAGGTACTTATTCTACTCTACCGGTACCTCGCGGCAATTATTACTTATTTTATTGACAATTTTAAAGTGCTTGTATTGGGGCCTACTTGAATAAAGCATATATAACTTTGACTTTGCCTTTCACCAGTGTACACAGTGACTCGTGGTGTAATTAGAAAAGCTTAAGGTGCATTACTGATTAATGATTTCTGTGAATTATCTAAAATTTTTTAATTATTTTTTTAACTTGTTGCAAATTATGTTTGAAATTACATTAAATGCTTTAAAGTCTATTTACTAATTCGTGCATCAAATAATTCGCATCCCCTTTAGAGAAAATTGTGCGATCGGATGAATGTGAAACTTGACAGTTAATGTGGAGATGAAATGCATATAACTATTTCATTTACAAAATGCATTTAATTCATAAATTAACAATTAAACACACTACTGATTTAACCACTAGCTTTAAGACAATGGTGAATGACACAGTGACATACTTAAAAGAAGTAAATATTATATTATATATAGTATATTAACACCCAGACACAGAACAAACACAAATATCATCATATAAACATTTTCTCTAAGTGGGAATCGACCCCTGGCGCACAAGATAAGATCACTACCATTTGTGCCATCGGGACCATCAATGATTGATATCATGATGGTGATGACGCATGTCAACGTGGACAAAAAGTGAATAAACATTATTTCTTATATAATATAAAATGATATATACCAATGCTTAAATACATCAAATTCATAAAAATAACCAATACACTCCCTACAGAATGAATTGACACATTGACATACTTTAATGAAGTAAACATTCATTGTCTATTGAACAACTGATGAAATTGACGAGAGAGTATTTACATTTTTATGCATATATATGTTTAATTTCAAAATTAATTATCTATAATTTCTTTTATATATTAAAAAAGAATCGACTAGAAAAAAGTGGTGCGGTTCTCCTTCCTTTTTCGATTAGCTTGAATGATAATACTAGAAATATAATGACTGAGAATTTGTTATCATTTTTTTCTAAAATATTAACACAATCGTATGAGAAATATTTTTTTATCTAAAGCGATCAATTAATCACTCGTGACTTATTTAGGTTCAGGTTAAATGGAAAACACCGTGTTTTTTAATCCTGTTTCGCGCCTATCTTCTTATCAAATGCGGAATGATGAATGTTATTTTGTGAAATGGCATTGTTTTTAAAACATACAGCATAATTTTTTAATCGCTCCCACCTTTTTTTAATTACGCTTTAGTTGGATTAAAGTCGGTATGTTATCTATACAAAGAAATATAATTGGAATGACTGTATTGTCATAACAACAGATTTTTACTGAATTGATATAGTTTTGTCTACGTGGTATTTATTGTATATATCAATTTCGTGTCACGGTATTCGAACTTCTAGGCTATTGTACAGTTTGATCTACTTGAGAGATAGAATAGCTTCTATCTCAATTTATGGTCACTATATTTTTTTGTGATAACAATTTTATTTGATTTTTCGGATTAACCTTATATTGGTTAACTCAGATGTCTATTCTAGAGCCACCGATTCCAGGGATGGGTGGGGCCACTCGTTAATTAGTTAATCTTATGCCCGACCATACTCGGGTACCCCTCGGCGGTTCCAGCGCGCCTTCAAGGCTGGACCTCGGCACAAGTAGCCATCGATGGGGATATTTACTTCGTTGTTTGTAAAAGAGGACTGTGAGCATTCTGAACGTTCACCGGCGAACGCGGTGTGCTGAGTTTTAAAAATAATGGTACTTATAGCATCAAGTCGATGTATGAGATGTGTATATTAATTTAATAATTTGCTTAATTGTGATTACATTTTAATGACAGCTATAAGATCGTGATGAAGGACATTAAATTAACTTTTATACGGCGCCCGTACCCCCTGCTCCTATAGGTACGAATAGTGCCAGTGTCAATCCCCTGCGTCATAGTGGTATCCACCCGAATCGAACGTAGCTTGAATGCAACCGGGCGGGGATAGTCAGCTGCAATCCCGTACAGCGGTACCTAAGTACAGCAGTGAACCTTATACAGCTGTTGTGATGATGTTTGTTGCGAGGAAGTGACAGACATCAATATTTTTATATATATTTATACATATATAAATACATCCTCCTAAGTATTCGCGGTACGCATATGTCAACAGGCTTAGTTATCCGCGGCGTTGTACGAGGTGAACAGTAGATTGATTTCAGAGAAAAACAGTTCCTTTTTCAAAGTTTATAAATCTAGTACTTACATATTTAGTGCAAGTGACTAAGATTTTTTTAATTTGAGAATTCTGAAAGATATGATTTACAATTGTTATTAATTAAATATTTAAACCATTTATAAAATAGCAATCTGGCCAAAAAAAAATTGTTGAAATAACCCGAACATTTACAACCAAACAGTTTTATTAAACAAAAGTATTATAGAAATTATTTGCATATACATTTAATTGTAAGCATTAACTTTGATTAGATTAATTAATTATACAAAGTGTTCATTTAGATGTAACCTGTGTTGTCATACTAATACAACGTTTGTTGACCCATTTTAATATTTATTCTTATATTTTTACAGTGTTGCCAAACAGATAATAATAGACAAAGTACACAATATACACCCATCAGTTCATAAAATATTTTATTTAAACTATTGTAATTTCTTTTGTATTCGCAGAGGCATAATTTTTTTATTTATGTTAGAAAATTTTTACTAATGTTCTTTATTTATAAGTTTATGACTTTAGTAATCATGATATTAAATATGGTAATTAACTACTGATTAAATAATAGTTCACTCACTCACACACAATCACTGACATTTGTTTACAATTAGGTACTTAAGATAATACATAATCAGGTCAACTACCATATCCTTGTTCTATAAAGTAAAATAAATCAATGATGCTATTTTGAAAGCATTTAGAAGTTTATTTTTCAACATTATTAAATGAAGTATTTTTTAAATATTTAAAAAAATAAGAATTAGCAATGAAATAATATATTTTAAAGCGTTCTAAAGTATACAAATAACTCCAATGTTATTGTGAAAAGTTACGCAATACATTTGTATTAGATAAGTATGTTTGCGAAACTAGATATTGTTGATAAAGTAAATATACACACATCATGATGTTTTTAATCAGAAAATTTAGATTATATGACATTTGAAAGCACATAATTTATGGTAATTTTATCTGAAATTTGGAAATTCCTATATGTCCTATGTCAAACAGATTTAGATAGTTGTGTATTATAACTTTTTTGACTGTTTTAACAATTAAGTTTACATTATTTATATTACTGAATTGGACAGTTCATATATTCCACAGATTGTTTCTTTTTTAATAGTTAATTTAAAGAAAAAAAGTAATAGCCATAAACAAGAATATAAAGGCGAATGACACATTGCATTTTGTTTTAAAATGCTTACGAAAATAGTGAAGTTATAAAATATAAACGATATCAATATAATCGTCCCCTAATAGCGTATCGTAAGATTTAACAGAAATTATAAATAAATTAGATACGACAAATAATGTAACATATGTCATAACATAATATTGTGTTTAACTACGATCTGAAATCTAGGAAACCGTTATTCGCGCAACTTAGGCACGCTAACTTTTCTAGAAAATAGAAAGTTTTGCAAATAATTTATCGTACTCACCAAAGTGTTCTGATACCCTAATCCAGACTCGTCATCAGAAGTCTCTTCCTTCCCATTATGCGGCTTCATTTTCAACACAGAAGTTATTTCGGTTCGACACAGAAAACTAAACAATTTTATCAAAACAATGCTACACGTACGTATGCACTCGCGAACGCTTACTTTTTTTTTAAACTAAATTGCCGTCTTATATTTACTGTGTCCGGTTGGGGTCACACATCTCCCTTATGCTCCTGCGCAAGCGTGCGTCTGTAATATGATAATGTATTATTGAATAAACGCGTTTCCATGCAAATTGCTCTTGCGCCGGCGACCGCTCCAAGTTTACACGTTCAAACAGAACGACAACCAGTGACCGACTGACATATGACAGAACTATCTGATCTGACAGTGGCGACAATCCGCATTCGGAAAAACGGAACGGCGCTATGACCATGAACTTGATCTTATTAATAATGATTTATTATTTTATCGCTGCATTAGAAGACAGTAGACTAGTTTCTACTAAGAACGCATTATATTAGTAAACTGATTTCAAAATACAAAATGGCCGATGACCGCTTCTCTTAAAACAATAGGAAAGAATGTGTGTTCTTTGATTGTGAATGATATCACAGCGCTGCGGTTATCAACGTTTCGTTCCGCATACGAATTATTAAATTATTTACATGCTCTTCCCATTATAGATAACAAGGCACAAAAGTTTTATCAGAACAGGAGAGATAAGAAACAGATTTTACGAATCTCAGTATAATAAACTCGCGAATTAAATTAAGTTCCATTCATTATATGATACCTTGATTTACCTGTGATATGTTCGTATTCATATCCCAAATACCCCTGGTACACACACAAAATTCGTATTGTTTGTTTTCGTACACGGCAACGTTCATTTGAATAGTTGTTATAAATTTAATGGATATTACCCCGTTAAGAAATCGTATAGCGACCGGTCTTTCTTCGGAACTGTCTATTTAGGCACGTATTAACTGTTCACAATTTCCTTTGTAAATACTGTAACATTTATCTATAGTCTTATGAATAAATTAATGTCGATGACTTGCATGGATGTGCGTTCAAAAACTATAATTTAATGTAGGTGTTGTAATACAAAAGTTACTGAGATTCCTACTCGACTATCCCCCGTATTCTTTTAAATTCTATTCAGATTGATGTCTTAAACGTGTTTATTGTTCGCAAAAAACTCTGTACATTGAAGTAAGTATTGATATGTACCTAAATTAGAAATAAAATTATTTTGTTATTGCACATTCGTGCGTTGTTATGTCTTTTAAAATAGATATACATACCTATATAAGCCCCATAAAACCCAGTATATAAATTCTAAGGCTATTTTCATGAAAGATACATACATACATCACGCCTGTGCTCTATCGGGGTACACAGAAACTATGGATCTCCACTTGTTACAGTATTGGCACTTGGACTTCTTTCGCTTCACTAACTCGCATTAGCCCTTAATACAAGCTCGTTTATTCTTGGTACTTCTGACCTGACTCTTCCACCTGGTAAAATATGATCGTCTATACCAACTCTTCCATTCACTTCCGTTCTATATATTTCAAAGTTGTTTGTATAATTAATTTTACAATAATCTTGCGTGAGTTATCAAATAAAGTGAAAAAATTGAATTGTTTTAAAAATAAGATGTGACTTTCTCCTACCATATTATAAATCCTTGAAACCGACCGGTCGTTCAGTAACCGTCTCGGTTCGCGGCCTTCCAGTCGCGTATGAAAAAATTCAATTTATCTTTACGATTACTTAGGCTAAGACCTTGGTGTGTAGCATTTCAATGCTTTAGTACAACAAATATTGTTTTACTCTATGGTAATCGTGAATAGGGTTTGTCGAAGATAATTTTTATATGTATATCTTAATTTGGTTTATCACTTTAATTATGCTTAGACAGGTCATGGCGCATCTGTAACAACTTTTATTCAAGTTTAATGGCCCACCCATTCCGACTCGTTTTTATTTCAGGAGATAAAATAACTATTTTTATTACAATCGGCATGGTTTAATTCTGCCTGCACTGGAGTAGGAAACTCAAGAGACAATAGTCCATTTAATGTCAGCAGGTAAATAAATTCTTGAACAATGGCCACTCAACACTTTCTAACATTTGATCGACCGACCTAGACGTGCAATTTTTAATAATTAATGTGAAGAGTTATTTTACATTGTTTTAATCATATTTACTTAATAAACTAGTTTTACGGCTTTGTAACACAATTCAGGTACATTAAAATTTTATATTTATCGATGCTAGACCATATTTAAGATGGTCGTAACAGGGTCATTACAAAATATAATTTTTAAGATTTATTTTAATTATGTAATCTGTAAAAGTATTTCTAATATGCAAAGATAACAACTTGCTTTTGTTTGCGTTTATTACTTAAAAATGATAACATTCTCAGAGAAAGTCGGGTGTGGCTGGTAATTAATATCTTTATCTTAAGTAGTAAGTACCAATTGTAAATGCGGAATGTTGGATACATTCTTACATCGCTTTTTTGTCGATTGAGTGAATCACGGCGACGCCGCGTTAATTTAAAGAACAAACCCAGCATCAATTATTCCGGTTTTATTGATCCTAGCGCAATATTATATAGTCTGGCCTTCCTTGATAGGTATCTATATATATAGTATATCTAATACTAAAAAAAATATAAATAAATAATACTAAAAATTATTTTTTGGTATTATTTATTTTTATTTAGTATAAAAGTATTTTTAGTATAAAAGTATGGATTGGTCTATATTAATATATAGTATTATAGCAAGTGCATCCCCCTGCACCAGGTGTTGTAAGAGGCAAATAAGTTACCAGAACCAACAGTTAGCGGTATATCTATCTATCCGAAACAATGTAGCTCAAATACAAAGGTCGGAGATGGGCAGCATTATCCCGGCTCCCGCTTACCCAGCGCGGCAATTATGGCAAAAATTACCCCTATCCTGGGGAGGCCTATGCCCAGCGACTTCCAATATGGCGGATATGATGATAACAATGACTTTTAGGTGGGGCTAAAGGTGGTGGGAGTTCATGATACCGTGATGTTATACATGTTGCGTGGAAAAAGATTGACAGTATAAAATGAAACAATTATTTAAACAAATCTTCATATTTATTATAGTAACACCTTGATATAAACAATAATAAGTAGGTATATAGGTATTTCATCGATTCAAAACAGAGGCGTAAAGGTACAAGTTAAAGACTTAAAATACTTATGGACAACATTTGAAATATAAATATGATGAAATTATTGAATTTCTTAGTTAAAAAATACTTTGATACGGAATACTCCTTGTATTGAAAAAGAATGAGGAAGTAAAGAAGTAATAAAAATAGTATGCAGAAGATTAGTAATACAAATCATTTAAAAATGCAAAACAATTATGTAATAATTAACTATTTTTATTACCTAGCTAATTACTCATTGTCTAATAAACTATTTTCGTTATGTGCATTTTATTATCTGTTACTTATTACCAACCTTCTAAATAAATAATCTTCAATATTAAGCGACTTATCATCTTTACATGCTCTGCAAGGGCCTGCGGCATATTGCACGTGACAGTTGTTCTATTTTTAAAAATTACCTCTTCGAAACGATTTTAACTCTAATCGTTTTTTTTAAATGGAGTAGCTTGAATTTGTACTATCCAAATTATTTTGTTATTTGTTATTTTATATATTTTTGTTTACTCTCCGACATATTTAGTATTCAATCTACTCATTTGTAGAGATTATTTCATCTTTTGGTAATTGAAATTGATCAACCTAAACGACCAATAATATTTTAATACTCTTTTTGATATACTCAGTATTCCTTAAAACTACATTAAGCTCTCATTTGACTAGATGTTACAAGATCATATTTATAAACTATAACCTATAAGCGTGAATACAGCGCGCTGGTTCCTAAACTGGACTTGAATATTGAAGAACTAATCATAGATTGAATACATACACAATTCTGAACGACTTAATCGGCAATGTGTAGTTCCTGGTGGATTTAAAGAGTAGGACGAATAAATATACTTTTTCTTTCTTTGGTATGATCTGCGATCGCTGGCATAGTTTACAGTCGATATGATTACTAGATACAATATATTGGTATACCACACACAAAAAAAAAGAGTGAGGTACCGGCAGAACTGAATAGTACCTCCCTTTGCCGTACCGGACCAGCCGCTTCAACCATTACATTGGCGAATCGTCGACACGTCTCTTTTCTTAGCTTTTTATACTATACTGAGGTATTGATCGATGTGTCCAAAACTTAACTGAATATGTCGCTTTATATTTTAAATTGATTTAATTATTTTTGCAAAGGGCCGATGGCGCAAATGGTATCGCTCTTGTGGTCGTGGGTTCGATCCACACCCAGAGCAAATATTTATATGATTATATTTAAATGCAATTCAATGCAAATTCAATGCCGTGCTTAGACATTTGTAATGCGTCAAAATGTCGTCACTAAAAATATAGAAAAATGTCCTAATGTGGATTGGCTTCATTCCCGTTTTAAGAGGTCACGCGCTGTATGTACTCTATTTATATAAATTTACTAATATATCGGAGCATAATATTTTATATATATCTACTTTATACATCAGGTACTATAAGGTCTAACATAGTTCTTTTTTTAGTATTTAGTGGTGTTTAAATACGTGCCTACACCTACAGATAACAATAAAAACATTTCTAGCAATAAATCTTTAGCCGCAGAGCATAGCTTTTTAACATATCTATAATTTGATTCATTGGACATATTAAGTCGGTAAAGAGAATTGACTTAATCGTGTCTTTAATTTATTATTTCACCATTATAATCCAGACACTGGAGGTAGTTGAGTATACACAATCCGAGTGACGCCAACTACAACCGGACTTATATCTGAGATCCTAAATAATATTAAAGCATATCTTGCTGCGACCATACAGTAAGAATAGCGCGCGTACGCTTTTAGTGTGTTTCTACATCTATTTATGTAAAAACATTGATTTGTTAATTCGTATTTTTATATACACATAAAATAAAATATTTTCATATATTCTTAGCGCCTGTTAAAAGTGTACTTTATTGCGATTCAATTATTAATATTTGAAATGTCGTTAGAGGTGGTTAATTTGAAAACACCCTAACATTGTTGCTTATTTTGCGATAATTCAAATGAAACAAGGCTATGGACGCTGCTGAATATTTTAAAAAAGGTGCAAATATAAGAAAATACAGTATTAGCGAAAAGTTTTCAAAACTATATGATCCACAAAACACGAATTTTGTAAGTAAGTAAGAAAGTGAGTAATTTTGTATCTACTTTAAATACATTTACGCTTGGATTATTAATAAAAAAATAATTATTACTTTCATATTTATTTTCTTTTAATATTTAAGAATCTATTTTGAATTTTACCATTCAAAAAAACTATAAAATACTATAAAAAAAATTATGATTTTATATCATGTAACATTCCCTTTACGAATAAGAGAAGAGGGGGTAAAAAAATATGTACCGAAAAATCCACCGGCAAGATTTACATTGTTATTCTTTGACTTTTTCTTTACATCAATCCGTTGGCAAAACTTTGTACTCACATTATCCATACTTACGTACCTACTCCTATGAGCACCCCCCCCCCTCACTCCCCAATTAAATCAACAGAGAATATATTGTTTTGGCTGATATAATGATACGAAAAATATTTAATTAAATACTTTTAAATGATATTAGTAATGCTGCAAACACTCAGTAATATTATTTCTATCTATTCGTAAGAATTTGCTTATTTTTTATTTTTCTATATTTGTAGCTTAGGTTTAAGTTATTGGTGATAAATAAACGGACTTAAAAAAGTATTGATAAAGAATAATTACTGTCAGAAATAATAATGTTTGAAAATCTTTGAAAAAATCGTGCATACGGTTTTTATCTTATAAAAAAAATTATGTAGCTAATCTATTAATTACATAATTTGTGAAACAAAATTCATATTGTCAGAATATCCAGGATAGATATGTAGCAATTAGATCAAAACTAATTCCTCCTATCTTTTTAGAAATCAGATAAAATGTGAACAGACCTGTGCTGATAGTAATTCTAATAAGTAGTAATCTAGAATGCATACATTTAAAGCGACTTACCTACGATGTGTTGTGGTGTGAATGATTCAGTTAGCAATTCTAGAGGCTGTGCGAGGTATCATATCAAATATACTGTAAGAAGATAACAATTGAAAGTTAAGTATAGGAAGTGCAGTCAGATGTACTGCGCGAACTGGATCCAGTAGGTTGCGTTGAGGACCGAGAAGAGGAGCGGGAAAAACACCCTGGAGAAACGGTCGATGTTGATAGCACGCGTACGGGCCTTCGCGGCTTCTGCAGCGTCCTGCAGAAGGAGAGGATGTAATTTGATTAACAAGGACTTAACGAATTTTTCTATGTTAGCGAATGTTTTGAAACAAACTAATCTTTTTTTACATCAAAAATACAACGTATGGTGGATTTCATGGCTAGTGGCATTAACTAGTCAACCATCAGGCAATGCCGTACAATCCCTCCACCGTTCCATGGCCACACCAACCTAGCGGTTATAATGGCTGAAGCGTGGGAGATGTGCGCGGAACGGCGTTTGCGCAGCCGCGTACAAGTCTTGACTCTCGACAAATTCTTTATCTCTACGCCCTTGTCCCTATATTGCAATTCTCCCCCCTCTCGGGGCTCGCTGAGCGCAGCTTTTCCGGGAGGTTCGGGTAGAGGCAATGCCATATAAAAGCTTTTTTTAAATATATGTATGTTTTTTGCTTTAATTCTCACAACATACATAGGCGATTTCTAGAGAAACTGGGGCGGACTGGAACTCTGGGCGGGTATTGAACCTGCGGCATTTGGAGAACAAGATAAGATCTGCGCCATCGGACCCTTCAAAAATAATACTTAAATATATATTTCAACACCCAGGTTCTGAACAAACACAATTATTCTTTATTAAATGTTTATCATGTAGGTCATGGAATCCACGACCCATGGCGCATATATATGAATGGGGCAACTGAGCTATCGGGCCCGTGCCAAATATGAGGGCATGCATTACCTTAGGTTTTCCAGCTCCATCGCCTAGGACTATATTCACGAGACAATATTCCATGAGCGCCATAAACACGAATCTGTAACACATAATAAAGATAGAATTTCATCATCATCATACCAGCCATTAAGTCTACAGTTGGACATAGGCCTCTCCAAGAAAGGAGGGTTTTTGCTGATAATTGCCTCGTTCGGCAATCACAGAGCGCAGTTTTCGCGACAGGGATGCTGCCCATCCCCACCCTATAGTATTTAAGTTGTGCTGTTTCGGATAGACATACCGCCATCTGTCGGTTCCGGTTCACGCCTGCCCAGCATAGCAATTATGGGCAAACATCCCCCTATCTTTAGGAGGTCTCTGTCCATCAGTGGACTTTCTATGGCTGATATGATGATGAATATCACTAGGATATCACAAGCTCGTTACCAACCTAATGACTTAAGACATTGTTATATCGAACAGTAATTTATTTGCCTATCTCACCCTTCAAACCAAAACACAGCAATGCGAACACCGCTATTGGCGATAGAAATAGGTGAGAGTAAGGTACCAAAGCAGATCACCTCCGATCAGACGATCCACAAACTCGCATTTGCCCGGTTTATTACATAATCAAGTCAAAACTTACACTGTACAGACAGACATGAAGGCGTCGACCGCTTTCAAATAGGAGACTGGAGGCAGCTGCGCTTGCGACTTCGCGTGCTGTGTGGACAACGTGAGCAGTGACGTCACGCCGAGGGTCACCCGCGCCGGCGCCGCATCAGGTTTTATCCAGAACGATACCCACTAGATGAGAACGAGATTGAGAATTTAGTAGAATTTTATGGCTGCATCACTGATAATTTCTGCTTAACAAATGCAAATAACTTAGTAAATTTAAAAAATATTGTGCGTTTATTTCCACTTCCCAAAACCATAATGGTTAGCAAGAATATTTGTAGTTTAATGGTCTTTTCTAGGGATCAAGGAGGGAAAATGCTTCTGTACGTGTACGTGTTCTCTCTAGGTACATCTGATAGTAATAAGCAATTGAAAAGCAGTTTTGTAATAATAATCCCGATGGAAATAAAAAACCGTTGTTTGCGTACTTAATGTTAGTAAAATAATAAAATCCCACAACATCTCATGCATTGACCTGACTCTAAATACTAGTAGTAAAGTCTAAAGTACTTGTGATCCGGACGTCAGACAACAGAGGAATTTCACCCATGCACATACAACAAACACAAATATCAACATATAAATATTTGTCCTGGGCGGGGATCGGAACCTGTGACCCTTGGCGCATAAGCCTATCTTTTACCATCAGCGCCATCTGGCGAATCATAAATAAAAATGTACTATGGGACATGATGAAACATTTTTTCATAATACCCTTATTAGGCCGTCGTCTTGACATCGTTTGATAACTATATAAAATATTTTATCTACGTATGTATATCTTCTAATATTATTTTATATACTACATCTATTTATTGTGTTTATTAATATCAATATATGTGTAACATTTATCTTTTTTGTATATATATATTGTCTACTAGATTGACAACTAGATTTTTATATTTCCGGCATTAGTTTTTAGACGGGGACGAGGGGATGAGTAAATTGACGGGGAGATACTGGCAACTGGCATTAAGTCCGTCAATACATTTTGTCATATTTTGTGCAATAAAGTTCAATATATATACACTGTTTTACTTACAGACATAATGACAATAAGGCATGTCGGTATGTATGTGTTGAACAGATGGTACCCAAGCCGCCGCTTCAGCTTAAATATTACTTCTAAACAGGTGAAGTTACCTGGAAGAAACAAGATAGACATTACAAGTATTGCTATAAACTTAATTATAAGACCCGCCTGGTGCGGGCAGGCTAGATTAATGACCTATTCGTGTATGACTCAATGACCTATTTGTGTAAATGACTCTTACAACGCGAGTAGTCTGGTGGTCGAGTCATCGGTCATGTGAAAAATTGCAATTAGCAAATCTATATTCATAGATTTTTTTGTTTCTTTAAAGTGCTTATGAAAGGCCTATTTAAATAAATATATATTTGAATTGGACTTCCAAGTGTTTGACAAAAGATATTATTGGGTAGGCGTCTCTTCCCATTGTAACTAAAAATCCGCTTACCCCAGCGTTTCAATACGACTACCCATGGATACCTTTATCTTCTTACCCTTTTAATTGTTCTTATTTCCATTTGTCACTTTACTGTAGTGATTTTAAAGACATTTGAGGTTAGACCGCCCTTTTATCAATGCATTCGTAGAAAGTCCACAGGTGGGCATGGCTTTCCTTACGAGGAATTAAGCGCATAACTGCCGCGATGGGCAGTTGTGTTGGTTATCTGAATGCATTTGAGTTACACTGCTTCGGGTGGATATACCGCCACCTGTCAGTTCTGGTACCTAAGTAGACTCTTGTGACACATGGTACAGGGGGACGTACTATTCTACTCTGCCGGTACCACACGGCAGAGAAGAAGCAAGTAGTTACAGAGAGCAACAATTTATCGAAACATTAGCAAGTTTGGAAGTAATTATAATAAATTCCCACAACATCTCATACATTGACCAGACTCCGTGGTTAGTCGCTTAAAGCACTTGTGTTACGGACGCCAGACAACAGAGGAATTACAGAAATACTACTCAAATACATATATCTAATACCCAGACACAGAACAAACACAAATATTATCATATCAATATTTGCTCTGGTTGGGAATCGAACCCAGGATCCTTGGCACACAAGATAGGATCACAACCATCTGTGCCGTCGAAAAAATAAATGTGCCGCCTTCAACATATAACTAGGTATATTTACAAAGGTTTTCTATTGCATTAAATTTTGCCTCATGCCTACCACTTTTTTAGTTACTTATTGACTTTGGAATGCGTTAAGTTCTAGAAGAAGAGGGAGCCCCTCAAGACACTACAAGATAAATAGGTTATATATTGTAACGTTATATAGTTATATAAACCATAATTATATTTATTCTGCTACAATGACATTTATACCATATATAGATCTAAGTTTTTAATTATATGAGGCTGACATACCCTTGTGTAGAAAGCCTCGATAAATAACAGATAAAAAACTCTGGTCTATGATGTCAATAGGCGTCACAAAGGGAATTCAGTTGTTTGCGTATTAAACCTAGATTAACCGCGAGTTCGGAATAAGCCGTGGATTACCATAGCTAAGTAGGTCGTGTGCCGAATATTTTATGACCAGCTCGGAGACAAAGACATATTGCGATTGTAAACTTTGAATGTTGCTATCTAACACCTGAGAATAGAATAAGGTACTTTCTTAAACAGGAATATAATGCTGTTGGATAAAATTTTACATATTCATAATACAGATATTTAGGTGCAAATATGGCAGACTATTTCCATAATAAATATTGTACCTAAAGTACCTTAAAATACCAATAACATAAAAAATTTTAGGCGTTATTGTCCGTTTGTATTCGTTTATCCGTTTATTCAATAACAATGCCTGCGGTATGTCTGCAATTCAAGGAATAACGCTAAATAAGTGGAATGTGCCTTTCTTTACAATGTATTTATCAATAATTTCTTTTTCTTATATTTTTTCTTACCCCTCCTTTTTCGTCGTTAACTATTGACTTAAGTTATTGTTAATGTAAAAAGGTTTTTTTTAAATAAAGTGCTTGTTAGTTAAGCTTATTGTGCATCTATTTTTGTGAAGACGTACGATTCGCAGCTATATAAAGTTAGCCGTTATATAATACATATAGCAGTAATGTAGCCTTAAGGTTGGTAATGGGTCAACGCCAAAAACAAAAAAAATATTTAAGATATGGGTTTGTTGACTCTATCGCTAGTTTCATCGTCAACGGAGGAAAGAAGCATCCACGTCAAGCGTCATTATAGGTCACGAAATCTTTATAAGACCGACGGCGTACACTTGAGGATGCCTTTAATGTACAAACGTCTTCTTAAGTGGCCGTCGTCTAGGTCTGTGTCTTTTTTTTATAATTAGACCAGGTCGACAAAAGCATACGGTCAGCCTATAGACGCTTGTAATATCACAAGGACTTGTGACTTGAATATATCATGTCACACTGCCTAGTAATTTCACGGCCTCGCTCACCTTTCCAATCGGAACACTAATGTCTGGTAGTTGAAATAGGTGAGAGCGACTTTTACATGAGGTCTACTTCATGTTGTAGGAGATTTCGCACAAGCGTTGGATTGGCGAGTACAACATTCTTCAGGTCTAAAACAAGTGTGTATGTGTGGCCTTTGGAAGATAGAGAGATTATGTGATAACATTGGAATGGGCACATGTTCCAAACTACGCTCACGGATATTAACATTGATCTGAAAGGAATAGTCCCCGGTTTGGTATAGTGGTGGTCTCCCTCCAGCAGTGATTCGACTGATTAGGTGCCTTGTCAAAGTAGACTAGACGTCGTCTAGACCTTTCTGAACTCACGAATCGTAGGAAGATTGAGATTACGGCGCAAATCAGCTCCGCGAATGCATCAGCAAGCGATGCGCTAGGATCGGTTCGCATTCGGCTGCTTTTTTTTTAGTTGATGTTACCTCTTTTTTTCGAACCACTTTACATACCAGTGGAGTAGACTTGCGTGCAGTCCGCAGTCCGATTCTGCACCAGTTCTAGTTGCGGCAGCTCAATGTTTTCATCTACTACCAGCGGCACCTCGGGATCCCACTGGAAGATCAAGTCGTCCGTCGTGTGGGACACTAGAACAAATATTGTACTAATTAAAAAATATAGTCGCGCACATGAACGTTTCAGAGGCAATTCCTCCCACGTGCGTTAAGGTTGTGGAACGAGTTCCCGAGATAAAAAGGATTAAAGAGTTTTTTTTCGGAAACGCGTGAATGATGCCTCGGTTTTGCAAACGTCATTGGGTGCCGTAACTGCTTACCATCCTACGGGCAACATGCTTTTTTGCCACCTTAGTGGTAAAAATAAATAAAATATACCCAAAAATCTAAAATATCAAATATCCTTAAGGAAAATATCTGCGAATCTATAGCCATAACATGCTAATAAATAATAATAATAAATTCCCACAACATCTCATACATTGATTTTGACTCCATAGTAAGTCGCTTAAAGCACTTGTGTTACGGAAACCAAACAGACACAGAACAAACACAAATATCATCATATAAATATTTGTTCTGGGTGAGTATCGAACCCACGACCCCTGGCGCACAAGATAGGATCATTACCATCTGCGCCATCGGGCCCATAAAATCATTACCAGAAAATATTTTATGACTTATGTTTATGTATGAAAGATTTTAATTCTTAATTTAGAAGAGGATAATAAAGATTTCTGTGAATTCGATGTCTTATCACTAAAGTGATCAAAATAGTGCATTTAGTGAAATGTTAATCATTTCTATAACTGAGTCTACTATATTGACATTTTGATTAATTGATTGAGTTATATAAATATTATCATGTGGTTTAACTAAGTAACATTAATTTTAAATTGATGATGTAGGAGTTACTACACAAAGAATTTTATTATCTTTGTTTGAAAAATACAGGCCCCATTTCAGTTCCGCATTTCCCATATCTTAGCAACCTGATGTGAATAAATTGAATTAAAACACACACACATCTTATCTTATACATTAACCTGACACCCTAGATAAATCCTCAATACACAAATATTACGAATATCGGTGCCGTGAGGTACCGGCAGGAAGAATAGTACCACCCACTGCACCAGGTGTCATAAGAGGCGACTAAGGTTCCAGAACCGACAGATGGCGGTATATCCGAGTGCAGCTCAAATGCCCGCTATGGTAGTGAATGTTAGGTGTGGCAGAAAAATCACGCGAACAGAATAAATGCTGTTGAAATGAGAGCACTTCGAAGTATGTATGGTGTAAATATGAGTGATAGATTAAATAATAGTGTGATAAGAGATGATGTGGTGCATAAGATTCTGTAGTGACAACAATAGAGAAAGGAATGTTAAGATAGTTTGGACATGTAGATGGATTAAAGTAAGGCGAACATATCTTAACCAGGTAGAAGAGGTAAAAAAAAGAGCCAGGTTAGAAGAACCAAGAATAAACGAGCATATACGAATAGACTAATGTAAGGGAAGCAAGAGAGGTATGACAAGATCGTAACTAGTGGATATCCATAGTCTGTGCCTATCTATGTATTTATGATTCCTCTGTTGTCTGATATCCGTAACACAAGTGCTTCAAGTTTCAAGACATATCACGGAATCAAGTCAATATATGAGATGTTGTGGGATTTATTTATTCAGCTTTAGGGTCGCAAGTATTACTTAAATACAAAAATATAATACCCAGACACAAAACAAACATGAATATTATTATATAAATATTTGTCCTGGGTGGGGATCGAACCCTTGCCCTTTGGCTCACAAGACAAGATCACTACTATCAGCGCCATTGGGCCATTCAATGGTTATTGTGGGTCATCTCTAAGAGATGGAAATATCCATACCACGGACATTTTATCGACCTCTTTATGGTCTACAATACTGTAACACATTCTTTGATGTATCTCGTCGGGTTCAGCCAGCGTTTGTAATCTAAATGTTTATTTACGACATCACATTAGAAACTTCTAAAATTATGTCATATAAATCTACAACATTGATCATATAAACCTTTTTCTTAAATAACTCTATCTATTGAAAAACCGCATTAAATTCCGTTGCGAAGTTTTAAAGATATAAGTATATATAGACAGACAGTACTATAAAGACAGACAGCGGGAAGCAACTTTGATTGCAAAATATAAGGGCTTTTCCTTTTTATTCTTGCGTATAAACGCCACTAGCATTAAAAATGAAGGCCTCCTGATAAAAACCTAGACCTAAACGTTTTCAGAACGTTCTCTCATAGCTAACGAGCGTCTATTCGCAAAAGGAAAGCAGGCAACTCTCGACGTAATGTCTGCTCAGAGGAACTGCCTCACTATTGGTGACGTCTGCCTCTAATTAGAGGCAGATACCTATTAGCTTTGCTTCACTCTAAAGGAATTTTAAGTAGCGAAAACGCTACTTAAAATTCCTTTTGCATGTAAAATAAAAGTTTCAATACAGCTCAGGTTTCCTTGAGGATAAATAATTTTTTGCAAATAGAAGGTAAAGGTTTTATTTAATATTCACTCCCTAAGGGGGTAACCCCTTAGGGAGTGAATTTTCAATAATTATTAGGGCTCCCTTACGTTATTAAAAGAACCCCTGTGCATAATTTTAAGTAACTAAACCTTATAGTTTAGGCCCTACCTTGACATGTGACTCAGTCAGTCAGCTTCTCCTTTTATATATAAAAATACTTACAAATATTAGGCAAGACTGCACTTAGACAAATATGATTACATTTTAACGTAAACTAACAAAGTTATCAGAGTGAATGAACGAGGAGCGATAACTGAAATTGTAGATAAACACGTTATTCGATATAACAGTTAAGAAATGCTGGTCTTAGTATTTTGACGGGCCCGATGACACATGCGCATTCTATCTTATTCTTTCAATGCTAAGGACGTGGGTTCTATCCTCGCCTCGCCGGATAAATATTTATGTGATAAACATTCGCGTTTGGGTGCTATATATATGTATATAAGGCCGTGGGGTACCGGCCGAGTATAATAGTACTTATACCTGTACCAGGTGTCATAAGATACCTCGAAACTGACAGATGGCGGTACATCAACCTGAAACAGTGCAGCTGAAGTACGGCAGTAGAATTCCTGTCGCGAATCTACGCTTGCGATTGCCACAACACTTGCCCAGTGCGGCAATTAAGGGCAAATTCCCACCTTATTTGGTCCAGCATTGGACACTTTACGGCGCTATTATGATGATAATGATTTAGTATGACATTTGTAATAGCTCTATTGCCTGATATTTGTAACACAAGTACTATCTCGAAGTGTGGTCAGCGTATAACATGTGTGAATTTAATAAAAATATTGCTTATCAGACCGATTGATTAGTGAATTTCTTCCAGGCTCTTTTCTAGTGGCCAGAGAGCGACCTGCATTACATTTAGACCTAGGGTCCGTCTGGTGGCAGATTACGTTCAACACAATTTACAAATTTAATCCTATATAAGTAAAGAATATTAAACATTTAGAGCATCGGGTTTGATTCATGTCGCATTAACTAGTGTCTTACGCGCCAAAATTTATTTATGACGGGCCCGACGGCGCAGCTGGTAGTGATCCTACCTTATGCGCCAGGGGTCGTGAATTTGATCCCCACACAGGACGAACATTTACACCCCGCATAAGAAAAGATCACTACCATCTGCGCCATCAGACCCGTCAAAAATATGTATTTTAGTATTACATTTGTAATATCTCTGTTATTTAAGCTACTTATTATGGAGTCAGGGCAACGTATGAATTGATGAGTAAATTTATTATTATTAAAGAAACATATTGGGAGTATAAATAAATCAATTAAGGAAGACGGAAAATAATATGATGCCTCCTTAGCATGCACCTCGTAAACCTTATCATTATTAGTTAACATTAAGTCTGGACTGAGACTGTCCTTAGATAGCAAAAAAAATAGGCTCCGCACGATGCCGAATCAGATATGTTTTCGAACAAAGACATGGTACTTACACAACCTCTTAACGGTCGCTTTAATAATACCTCCAAACAAACAAACCACATTGTTTTATTCCTTTTGATGTAACACAACAGTAAAGGTGCGCCAACACAGCTCCAATTAAAATCTCTAATGATCAAAGTGCAACACTCGAGTGTCGCGGCGTATTCCAAAGAGCGTGTCCTATCGAACTGCCGCAAGCCTAACAAGCCTCTCGTATATTTTTAGACCCATCGATACCGCGTTAAGCCCTCGAGGGGTCGGAATCAGCTGACTCTTGCACTCGAGGGCACTTGCCCGACATTCTCCGTCCGACCTAATAATATAAGTACTTTTAAAGGACCTAGCAAAGTTATCTGGTTGGCGCATTATAATGCAGCCAAGTGTGGGCACTGTTATGTCTAGATATGTTTTAGGTCTAAAGCATTTGTATTGTTAAAATTGATGGAAAAGACTTGTATACGTACTTGTTAAAATTTGAACGTTAAGTTATGTATATATCAGATGCCCAATGACGTAGATGGTGCTAGCTGTCTTGTGCGCCAACAGTCGTGCGTTCGATTCTCATCCAGAACAAATAGTAATATGTTAATATTTATGTTTGTTCTGTATCTGGGTGTTAAGTATATGTAGTTGATTAGTGCATTTGTGATTCCCCCGTTGTCTGATATCCGTAACACAAGTGCTTTAAGCGACTTATCACGGAATCAGGTCAATTTAGGAGATATTGTGGTAATTAATTTGTTTATGTACCAATACTTATGATGATGATAATGACACCTAGTAACAAAACCGCTCTTAGAAAGCTACACTGTTTAGGATAGATAAACCGCCATCTGTCGGTTCTAGTACTTTAGTTGCCTCTTGCGATACCTGGTACCCAGGGAAGTACTATTCTACTCAGCTGGTACTCCACGACAAATGGATTGGAATTGTTATAATCAGGAATACGACGACGACCATTTACCAATACCATTTACTGGTGCCATGCATTTGTTATGATGGGGAAGATTTATTTTTGTGTATAGTATAAATTTAGTAGTATCAAGAATACAAATAAATCCCGTCCCTTTACAATTTTTATGAATTAAAGTATTCATATATTGACGGGCCCGACGGCAAATATTGTAGTGATCCTATCTTATGCACTTAGGGTCGCGGGTTTAATCCACACCCAGATTTTTTTTTTATAAGTTGATATTTGTGTTTGTCCTGTTCCTGGATATTTGATATATATTTAAGTATTGTATTTGTGATTCCTCTGTTGTCTGAAGTCCGTAGCACAAGTGCCTTAAACGACTTACCTCGGAGTAAGGTCAATGTATGAACCACCTTTCTTCCTGACAAATTTAGGTATTTAAGACCGACAACGTCAGTCGGGTTAACTAGTAAAATATATAAAGTTGTCTAAAATACTTACATCAAAATTGTATTTTTTATGAGACCAAGTCGACTTACTTACGTCCGCGAGATAGTAAGCGTCACTGCATATAGGCTGCAGTGACGCTAACTATCACGCGGACTGTCGTTATATCAAAAGGATATTACTAGCGCGTTGCCAACTTTATGACTTGAAGATATTACTTCACGTTATCCAGTAATTTCACTGCCTCTTCCATCAATCGACCCGGAACACATCAATGCGAACACTGCTGTATGGTGGTAGAAATAATTGATAGTGAGGTATCCATGCAAATCACATTTATATGAGGTCTACCTCATGAATATCAATAGTTCAACGATTCGGTCCAACATTGAGGGCTACTTGTGAGGCGCGCCGCTGATCTCGTCAAGTGGTCATAGTGAGTTATTGGACTGCACGAAGTCAGATGGGAGAGCGAGTGATATTTTGTATTAACATATTTTACTATGACTACCTTCGGCAACGGCACCGCAGTCTATAGACGCTTGTATTTCAACAAGGAAAACATAAGCGCGTGCCTTAATTGCCAATAAATTGCCAACCTTGTGTCTTGAAGATATTATGTCACAACAACCAATAATTTCACTGCCTCTCTGATCCTGTAAACCGGAGCACAGCAACGCACAAACTGTACCAATACAGACGACCTTTAATAATAATAATAAGTACACACGACATATCATACATTGACCAGGCTCCGTTATAAGTTGGTTGAAGCATTTGTGTTACGGATATTAGATAACAGAGGAATTCCAAGTTTAATACCTAAATCATATAAACAACACCCAGACACAGAACAAATACAAATATTCATAAATAAATAATTGTTCTCGGTGGGGATCGAATCCACGGCCTTTGACGCACAAGATAGTGATAGCACAGATAACACTTCTATCTGCGACATCAGGCCCGTCAATTGTATGTGGTGTACCTTATGTAAATCACTTGTTTATTAAGTAGGTATTATATCTGATATACAGTGTTAATAGGAGGAATAAACATGAACTTGCAGTGTCTCAATACGATTTAATGAACTCAATAAATCGTTCCAGATTAATTGTATAAGTTTTTACCTTATAATAAATAAACAAATAACATAGAGAGTATGCTTACTTCTAAGATATATATAAAACCTAAATTATTGGTTATATTAAATTAATATTAAAAATGTAAAGTATTCATTTATTAATGCATGGTAGCTTTAAGAAAATGGTTTGGTAGCGCTGACGCCGATAGGTATTTCATTAGCACCAACTACTACATAGATGGTGTTGGTGGAACCTTTGTCACCACCAGTTTTTCTTGCAGATTCCTTTCTGGTGGGTCGAATGATGTAATGAACTTAGGTCGTAATGAACTTGCACTAAACTTAGTTTTAAGACTCATCTGGTATCAGCAGTCTGGTTTAAGATGAGCCTAATGAAGTTATTCATGTGGTAAATGACTTTTATGATCCCTTAGGTCATCAGGATCGTCGGTATCCTTACTAATATTATAAATGTGAAAGTAACTCTGTCTGTCTGTTTGTCTGTTACGCTTTCCCCCTTAAACCTCTCAACCGATTTTGATGAAATATGGCACAGACAATCTTTAGACCCTGAGAAAGGACATAGCCTATTTTTTAAATCGAAATAAGGGTTGTAAGGGGTCGAAATGGGGGATGAAAAGTTGTATGGAACTATCGCTATTTTTAGAGCTAGAACTTGAAACTTATTTTTCAGGCCATTGATTCGATACAAATAAACATGACATCCAAAGTTTATATAAGTTAAGATAAAGAGGTATGGTACCCAAAAAACAATACTAAACAAACCGCTTCCGCGGACAAAGTCGCGGGCACAGCTAGTTATTTATAATTATGCTTGTAATCACTTCCTTATTGGAAATAATTAATGTTATTATTATGAATTTTATTATTATTTAATGACGATTTAAGAGTTGTAATGGGTTTACCTTAATCAAGTATATTTGACTTAGATTTCAATGATAATATTGCTTGTGGTTGAATTGCTTTAACCACTAGCTTTAAGAATTGTTAACGCCAACACCGGTGGCGATTCCATTGACAACAATTACTTAGTATTAATCGAACCTTTATCGCCACCAGTATTTCCCGTAAGCATTCCTCTAGGGGCTAGTTCCGGAAGATTATTTGAAGGAAGGCCTTAATCTCATATGTTAAACTAGCCTGCGGTTTCATACGCGTTACGTTGCAGAGCTTGCATACTAACTTCGCACCCACTTTTTGAGGGATGATATTCGAAAAGGTATTTTATAGGTGTTTCATGACTTTAAATGAAGAACATGTATTTCAATCGAATAGCTTCAAAAACAGCAATGTCCCATCCTTACTTTGAGATTTATCTTTAGGCGGTGAACTTTCAAAATCCTTTCTCAGCGTCTCCCTACCCGATAAAAAATAATGCAAAATTTCTAGTTTCTAACAATATCTAAGGCCTTGCGCTGGTATGTCAGTCAATCAGTTCGGCCGTCAGTTAGCTTTTCCATTCATATATATAGATGAGTTTTACGTTTTGATAGAGTTATCAGAGTCATTAATCTTATTAGTAAAATAGAGTAGTTGCATTTTTTTTTAAATCATCATCATCATACCAGTCTCTGGAAGTCCACTGCTGAATATAAGCCTCTCCAATAAAGGAGGCTTTTTGCCCATAATCGCCGGGCTGGGCAAGCGTGTTGGCAATCGCAGAGTGTAGCTTTCGGGATGGGGATGCTTCTGTCCACCCCTGCCCTAAACATTAAAGCTGCACTGTTTCCTGCCATCATGATGCATATACCGCCATCTATCAGTTTTGGTACTTTAGACTTTAGCCTATTACGACACCTGGTGCAATGGAAGGTACTATTCTATTCGCCGGTACCTCACAGTTTTTTTTTAAATATCATCCTCCAGAGTGATTGTAATGAGCTTACTTCACCATAGCAGCTATAAGACGTCCACTGCTGAAAATCGGCTTCCCCAAGTAATCTCTAATAGGACCGATTGTATGCGGCGTGTGTCCAGCGCGATAAAGCGGTTTTAGTCAAATCGTCTATCCATCTTGTGGGTGGACGCTCTACGCTGCGCTTGCCGGTACTTGGTCTCCATTCCAGAACCTTACGACTCCATTGGCCATCGGTTCTGCGTTTTAAGTGCCCTGCACACTGCCACTTCAACTTGCTAATCTGCCCGGCTATATTGTTAACTTTGTTTCTGTTACGAATCTCCTCATTCCTCGCAAAGAGACTCCGAGCATTGCCCTCTCCGTAGCTTGTTGAGCTATTTTGAGTTGACTTAAAGGCCGATGGTAAGAGACTAAGTTTCGCTGCCATTGGTCAACGCCTACTTGAATAAAGTATTTAGTAGTTTGAGTTCATTACTTGTGATCACTCTGGTCTCATAAATAAAAACCACTGCCTTACAAGTTTTGGCTTTCATATTATTTTAATGAAACTAAAGAGTTCACTAGGTAAGTCAAAAGTTTATCACCGGTATTTTATTAGATAGCCGACAAATACCATTGATTAAAAAATAAATTGTTTTACTTAATCAACAACCATTGCAGTCACTGGGCAAAAATGAAGCAAGCAGTTCTTATCCAAAGTACGCAACAAAATCTAGCTATCCAAAAGGACATCTCCACTGGCCGTGCAAAGGGCACGGTACCCTAAGAGGCTCGTTACTCCCTATTGTGCCTGAGAGCTCTTCAGGAGTGCCACCACGCTCCCGGCGTGCGCAGATTTCAGGCTTTATTTTTACAGGAACAAATACTAGCTCTTGAAGTATTTTTGTGCCTTTGAAGTGTTTTTATAATTCTTAAAATGTGGCTTGATTAAATGACAGAACATGTGTTTTTCGTCGTGTTATTAAATTATTTTTAATGTATTTGTCTTAAATTTAGGTTGTTTATATAAAATACCAGTGACTCGCCCCAGCTTCACACGGGTGCAATGAAGAAGAAAATAGTTAATTTATTAATTATGAAACACGTTTTATAAGCTAACAGGTGAGCGTACGCAATAATTAATGTGGGTTATCCTTCAGGTATAAACATATGCCATCGCGAACTATTTTCTAGATCTTTCTAAAGAGTACTAAACTGTACTACATTGTCTTTATATATCTCGCCGGGTTCAGCCTGCGTTCGAAATGTAATAGCAAAAGATTTTTTATTTACAACAGATAACTCTTCTGTGTTTTTTACAACATCGTGCAAGTATTATACATATACACCTTCCTCTTGAATTACTATATCTATTGAAAAAGCTTTATCAATATCGGTAGCGTTGTTTTAAAGATCTAAGCATACATAGAGACAGACAGCGAAAAGCAACTTCGATCGATCGATCGATCGATTTATACAATGTAGTAAAATTTTATATGTCAGATCATATGATAAACAATATTAATAACAAATTACAATGTCAAATAAAATAATAATATACATTATATAAATGTATAAATAACTCGTGCAACGCTACTGCATTGACATATGTCATTCTAATCAAGCTGTATTTTAGTGTACTTAGGTGACCAAAAACCAGTAATTTCACTGCCTCTCTCACCCTTGGAATGGGAACATAACTTACATAATCGAAACTTGCTACTTGGCAAACATTTATTAGAAATAGGTGAGGTACATATGCAGGTGACCTTTCTCATCTATTTCTACCGCCAAATAGCCGTGCTTGCAAAGCTGTGTTCCGGTTTGAAAGGTCGGAGAGGCAGTGAAATTACTGGGTAATGTGAGGTAAGTGAGTATCTTCAAGTCACAAGGCTGGCAACGCGCTAGTGATATATCCTTGTGATAGTACAAGGGTATATAAGCTGCGGTTACGTATAGTGTGCTTGTTTGTCGACCTAATCCAAAATAAAACAAAAAGGACTAGTGCAGAACTTAAATTTTATAAGTAACTAAAATATCAATTTTGTAACATTATATGTTTCAAAACTGTAGTATTGCTCTTCTATAAATTCCTCATTAAATCTACCTTTTTACATTCGGTTTAAAACGTGCCTTACATCCCGATAATTAAAAAAAATACTGACATCTCAGTCAAAGCGAGTGCCTGCCATCGCCGGTGTCGTTAACACGGTGAAATACTTAGCTCTGCTAAATGTTACGGCTTTATATTTGCGTGTATATTTAAAAGTTTTATATTGTGATTTGTGTATTTGTTCTTTTTGACAGACCTAAACCGAAGTCCTAAATTTTTTTTTATATAATTAAAATAAAGAAATTTTTATTACTATATCCACCTATACCTATTTACTTTCTGTCTAATAGGCGATGTACGTACTTGTGGACTCACTCTTACTTGGACCAAGTTCGACCATAAGTCATATATACTTTGTTTTATTTTTGGCTATCTTCATTAGCATTAGCAAAATAATGACATTCAATCAGACCATAGAGAATATAATCAACAAAACCTATATACAGATAATGTTTTTCATTTATGCTGTGTGTTATTCAACAGTTATAATCATTAGACGCTCACAGATGGACATAGGTCTCCCCAAGAAATGGGGAATTCAGCCCATAATTGCTGCACTGGTGTTGGCAATCGCTGAGCGCAGCTTTCGCGATGGGAATGCTGCTGCCCATTTACGCCCTGTATAGTCCTACAATTAGATTAAGGACAATCTATATAATAATGCGAGAAGCGAAAACTTTCTACACATTTTTAAGAAATCAACGCAAAACGGATAAAAGTGTCATATAATACAGTAAAGGTTATGTGGAGAAGATGTACCTAAAGCTATTCATATACACAATGTATTACAAAAACATCAAGTTAAATAAAATAAATACTAGATACACACACTACCAAGTGTCGTAAGTAAGTCTGGTACCTTAGTCGCCTACTAAGGTATCAGAACCGACGAACACGGCGGGGATGGGGTTTTCAATACGCTCGCCCAGCATGCCAATTATGGTCAAAATTACCCCTTTCTTGGGTAGGTCTCTGTTTTGCAGTGGACTACCAATGGCTGATATGATGATGATGATGAATACATATATTTAATACTAAGATTTAAGACTAAGAAAATATAATCGAATATATTTGTCTCGGTGCATAAGACAGGATCCTACAATATGCGCCATCGGGATAGTCAAACGTTTTTTAGAAAACTCCTATGAGGAGTTTAAAACATTTAAGTGAACACACAGAGGCAGTAACTTCATTTTACATTATGTAAAGATCAGTGAACATATTTAAACCAAATGATTTGTATTGTAGCTATCTTATGTGTTTTACTGACAGCGTAACTTTATCTTTATGTAAATAAAAATAAATAATAAATTCTCACTACATACATTGCGAAGAAGTTGGGGGAATTTATTCCACTTAAAGTAGGTACAAATATACTACTTAAATACATATAAACACCCAGACATAGAACAAACACAAATATCATCATATAAACATTGGTCCTGGGTGGGGATTGAACCCACGACCTTTGGCGCACAGGACACGATCTCTACAATCCGCGCCATCGGTCCTGTCATAATCATAAATTAAATCAGGGAAAGTTTACATAGCGAATAACTCACGGCTTTCCATTTGCAGCTTGCATTCCTGCGTATCGTGGGGGTAGATGAGGAAGTTCATTGCGCAGGACAGCCGAAGTGTCAGCTTCACCATGTACAATATAGTCTTGTCTTTGTACAACCACACGTAGTGGTTGGGTATTGTCATCGTTTGGAACGTCACCGACTTGGCGTTCTTGAAGAAGGAGTCTGGACGCCACATGTGCTTCAACCAGTCCACTTCCAGGAGTCTGGGAAAGTATTAATAATTATGTATTGAGAATTGAGGTACCGACAGAGTATAATAGCACCTCCCTCTGCACCAGGTGCCTTAAGTAGCGACTAAGGTGTCAAAACCGACAGATGTCAGAATATACATCCAAAACAGTGCAGCTCATATGCATAGGGTGGGATGAGCAGCAGCATCTCTGTCCAGAAATCTGCTCTCGACGTTGCGAACACGCACAATCTTTGGGAGTTGGGGATCCTATGTTTAACAGTGGACTTACAGCGAATATGTTGGTCTAAGATGATTTTTTGACATATTCTAGGCAACTGCTGCGTTAAATGGGAATTCGTATAAACTTGGAACGACGGATCATATGAATGGGCGATACTGGATTTTTCTTTAATGAGTTTATATTTAAATTAGATTAGTGCTACTAACGCCATCTGTTCGTTTGGTGCTCACTTTATCATGAAAAACAATTATAATATCTAATAGTTGCTCAACATATGTGCTTGATGGGCCCGATAGCGCGGATGGTAGTGATCCTAACTTATGCGCCAAGGGTCGAAAATTCGATCCCCATCCAGGACAAATATTTATGTGATTATTTTTGTGTCTGTTCTGTGTCTGGGAGTTAAGTATATATTTATTAAAGTATTATAATCATCTGTTGTCTGATGTCCATAATATAAATATGTATGTGTTCTTGTGAATGTGTTGTTTAGAAGAAAAATGTGGCCATGACTTAACAATGTCAAAAAAGATATTTCCGATATTAAAATGGTTTACAAAAAAAACTTTAAGTTAAAACAGATTATGAACTACTTAGAGCCTGTCTTAGTCAAAAAATAGTAATTAGAACTTGCGAAACTATGGCTTAAGTCATCATCATGATCATCATACCAGAGTCTACTACTGGACATAGGCTTTCCTAAGAAAGGGGGAATTTTGCCTATGCGCTGGGCAAACATGTTATCAAACATGTCAATACAGCTTTTGCGACAGGAATTCTGCTGCACATCCCCGCTCTGTGCATTTGAGCTGCACTGTTTCAGATGGATATACCGCTAACTGTCGCTTACAGTACGATTCTACTCTGCCGGTACCTCACCGCAATGAATATAAGTACCGAGTTTAATACTACCATTACCACTTTTTAGATTCTGAATTTTCGTGACTCGTCCAACTAGGTAATACGGTATATAAGTAGGTAATTTGAGGATTAGACTGACCAGCACACGTCTATGACTATTTAGGTCACATGATAGGCTATCGCCTAAGCCGCGGAAGCGTTTAGGTTATAGCCAAATCCGAAATCTTATCTTGACAGAAACAGATGGGCTCAGTGAGTATCTAGCGAACTACCGTTTTGGTAAAAAATATGTTTGTGAATATTCTTGATTTGACCTGGTCTATTTAATTTTTAGGTATTATATTTACAAAGTAAGCCATTGGGTATCGTCCCTGTATCAGGTGTCGTTATATAGCCATATATAGCGGTATATCCACTCGAAAGTGTCTCTTAAATGCAACAGACCGGGACCAACAGTCCCAAAGCCACGCTCTGCGATCAGCCCTGCGCGACAATAATAGGCAAATACCCCTTATCTTAGGGAGACCTTTATGCAGCATCAGATCAACCAACACTAATCTGACAAAATTTCGCTGTCGACATTATCCTTTAAATGCGAGTGATTGAGTTTCATGTTGACTATAATAATTTTATAGATTTGCAAAGCTTGGTTTATTGCTATTAGCGTCAACTTCATTTGTATGGCGTTACATGCAAAAAAAAGAGTCACTTTCTGCTATCTATCTTTATGCATGCTTAGATGTTTAAAACTACGCAACGGGTTTGATGCATTTTTTTTAAGAGAAAGGTTTATGAGTATAACTCATACATAACATAGTAGATAATTCTAGAAGTTTCTAATGTGATGTCGTAAATAAACATCAAATTTTTGCGGTTAAATTGCAAATACTGGCTGATTCCCATGAGATAGATTAAAATATTATAGTACAGTATTGTACACCTAAATACGGCCTATAAAGAAGTTCGGGTGGTATGTCCATCACTTAGGGATAACTCACGAAAAACATTTTTTAACTCATTGCACCCTTAGGACTTTTATCATAAAAAATCTACTTTTTTTACACGATTCCCGTGAACTTGATTTTAAGAGGTCGTTCTACGTCTTCAAACACTTAAACGGTATTTTATATAGCTAGGCAATGGTATTTTTCAATGTATCTAAGCATATTGTACCTGTATTCTGAAGTCATGTTCTCCGGCAGTCTGAGCCGGAAGTCTTTCCAGGTTTGTGCGAAGAAAATATCGGCTGCATAAGTCTGTGAACAAAAAGTTAAAAGTATATTAATAATTCACACATCGAACTGACACCTAAAAGGGTAGTATACAGCTCAATATCAGACAACTTAACATCAACAAATCAGACAACAGAGCCCACTAACAAGCGACCTCGCCCTCTCGTTCGGTGGCACTAAGATTGACGTCATAGTGTAGCATTAGGTACGTCCGAAAAAATAAACATTTGCAAATATAATAATTATATACATATATACACACAAAACAAACACAAAGATTAGTTAAATAGATATTTGCCCTATGTAGGGATCGAATCTACGACCATAGCACATTAAATAATCATCACAACAGACATCATCAGCAGCCGCATTACGTCTACTGAAAGACATAGGCCTTGCTAAGAGAGGAGGTATATAATTGTCACGCGGGCAGGCATTGCGGCATTTCGTTGTTTTTTAATGGGAATACTGCTGTCGCATTGGAGCTACGTTATTTTGGTATACTATCATCTGTCGGTTCCAGTACCTTAGTCGCTTTTTACGCCTATACTACCCTGCCGGAAGTCCATGGCTCATAAAAAATAGGTACCCCACCAATAACAAATATGTAGGTAGATATCATTCTATTTAAGAAAACTAAAAATTAAACTTATCTTTTATCAGTTTTAAAATGCGGCTTAGTCTTTGTAATTTTTTCGTTCGTTTCGGTTGCCGCAGTTTTATTATGAGAAGTGAACTCGTAAATGTGACATAATTACATCCGATATTTCTTTGAGTGGAAATATTGTAGTGAAATCATGATAAACATGTGATCCCGTAAGCATTTTCCTTAAAACCATATGTGCATATTAGAAATCAGCGCCGGCAAATACATCATACTCACCATGGAGTTCTCATCGATGGAGTCCAGCCCCATGACGGTGACATGGAAGTTCACTATGGTTGGTTGGTCGTTGATTTTGGGTGGGCGCATCTTGTCGTACAACCGAGGGTCGTCCGGGAGCAGGTCTTGGAAGGTTAGCAGGGTAGACCTGTTAAGATTTAATTTATTAAATGATAGCATTGAGGTCCCGGCAGAGGAAAATAGTACCTCTCCTGTACCAGGTATCGTGAGAGGCGGTTAAGGTTCCAGGGCCGACAAATAACGGTATATCCATCCGAGGATGGGCAACACCATCCCCGTTGCGAAAGCTGCGCTCTGCAATAGACAAGCTACTTGCCCAGCGCGGCAAATTTCCCCATTTCTTGGGGAGGCCCAACAGTGGACTTTTAATAGCTGATATGATGATGAATTGTTGAAATATATATATGAGCATAACTCTAGAATGAGTTCACCAAATAGGAGATTATTTGTGTTGTAGTGACCAAGTTTGTTCCATTTATAACTTAGATGAGCACCAACAAAGATTATTGAAAATTCATCCTAAAGAACTAAACTCCTTTGTGCAAAGTATTTATATAAATTTGCCGTTGTTTAAATTATTCGAACGTAGGTACCTAAATCGGTATGAAGGTTTTCTAATAAGTTATAAAACACGTGTAAAATATATTTTCCAAAATCATCCTTTGAGAGAGTAAAGGAGGTGCAAAGTTAGCATGAAACTTCTATGAATTACAGTTATTTCAATTTATTTTTTCTAGATTATTGTTGATATTTTTAAATAATGATTTGAATTGTAGGTAATCGGATTTTCATTGGTATAAAGCTACTGTTATATATACTTATACTTTTATTGTATTTATTATTCTCTCGGTTACCGACACTTCGCGGGTAAATCCGCGGGGCACTGCTAGTTGTGTAATAAAATTATACCAGACAAGACTTAAACCTCGACCGCACTCATCAAATATGCATGTTCGTAACAGATACATAGTCTGGCGGATTAGCAAGTTAAAGTGGCTGTGGGCAGGGCATTTAATACGCAGAACCGATGGCCGATGGAGTCGTAAGGTTCTGGAATGGAGACTACGTACCGGCAAGCGCAGCATAGGTCATCCACCCACAAGGTGGGCAGGTGATTTGACTAAAACCGCAGGATCGCGCTGGACACAGTCCGCATACAACCGGTCCTATTGGAGATATCGGAGATAAGACAGCATTGTATGTCTTATGGCTGATATGATGATTATGATAAATTCTTTTCAAAAATAAGTCGTTTTCGCAAACAATTTGCTTGAAAACGTGTTCCATTGCAAGAAAAAAAATGAATGAAATCTCATTATTTATTTCAACGTGAATTCATTTTGAGTTTCGCTCGCGAGCCGTATGTCGTTGCATACAGAGTACACACTTTTATTCGGTCTATTCAAATGTATATTAAATTATTCATTGTGGTATTGTAGGCAGGTATTCAAACGAAAAGGGTTGTTTAACATATATCTAAAATATACAATGCTTGATGTAAAAATAATTGGATAGCAAAATATGATATATTTGAAAGGTGTAAACAAGGCTCTGACCCTTGATATAAAAGATCAGAAAATTTGATCAGAACATGTACTGAACAAATCTAACCACTATATCAGGTTTGACAAACCTCAATTACTCCACAATTACAATGGAACACTGTTTTATTCTATGGATGCTTCGTGAAACTATTGAAATTAAAAAACATCCTAATTTCAATAAAGAAGATAGTTGAAAAATACTACCTGCCTTGCATTCAGGTATGATATATATGATCAAAAACCAAGGCCTATTAAAACCTAAAAATAATGTTTAAAAATGTGAAGAAAGTTACAAATTCTGACATAAGATCTTTTGTCGAAATTTCGGACAAAAAAGTAAAAAGTTAAAGAAACCGCGTTTTACAGCCGTTAAAAGAGTAGTTTTGTTGCCATATGTACGCGGACTTAATTCCAAGGTGTATTATCTACCAGAAAACGATTAGATAAACCAAAGCGGTGCAATAACAAATTACAATAATAATAAATAATTTACAAATACACAATATAAATATATAAACAAAACTAACATATAATACAAACATTAAATGATTAAACCTGACATGAATGAGTGTGAAAAGAGGGGACAAGAACTAAAGAGAATGCGTGAGTGTCTTAAATACGAATTGACTCGATGATATTAATACCTACATAGATAAAGCATTTTGTACTTTTAGAAGGCCATAGACATTTTCGGTGCTTTTATCAACCTTTTAAGAAATCGATAAGATTAATACACTGGATCCAGAGTCTGAGAGTCCATAAGTGGGCATTTACGAATACTTCGCAGCAATCAATGCTTTGTCGCGTCACAAATATGACGTATTTTGAGGTTATTTTGTTTTATATATACGGCCTGCTTGATGATAAACGTGACCACATTCTAACACCGGTCATCACAAAGATATTAGTAGCGTGTCGCCAACCTTGTAAACTGAAGATAGAATGTCACATTTACCCAATAATATCACTGCGGCTTTAAGGGCGAGAGACCAGCTCAAACCAGCACACAGCAATGCGAACAGTATTTGGCGGTAGCAATGGGTGCAAGTGAGGTACCAATACAGATGACCTTTGTATGAGGTCTACCTCAAGTTAGATTATATGAAAACGATAAATGCTTGAGATTTAATATCGCAATCAAAACATTACGTCGAAATTATTGGGAAAATTATTCGGTAAACTACAAAACTGAAAAAACGGAGTGTGACGTCAGTGTTTGTACGGTAGCAACAACAAGTACCGTGTAAGATATGCCTACGATAGGCGATGACATCATTTGTGGGTGATTCTTAGCAATTCTTAAGAAATTTTAAGGTATTAAATATCAATGATTAATTTTAAACACTTTCTGGAAAGTTATCTACTCCTCTATTAATTATGTTAATACTGCTACGTCTTCAGTTTATGTAAAACACAAACCAGGCACTAGCTTTTAATAAAATTAGTTTAAGCCGTACCCACATCGGATAGACTAACAAGTAGCTAATCACTCTATGTTAGGTGGTCCTCTAAAATGATTACTAGCAGTGCCCGCGACTTCATCCGCATGGAATAGCGGGTTTGTTGGGTATATCCTCGATAAATAATCCAATACTGAAATATTATATTAAATCGGACCAGCAGTTCCGCGCGTTTATACAAAGAAACAAACTCTTCAGCTTTATAATATTAGTATAGATAGTTATGAACAATTTTAAAGAAATTGATGTCACACTAGGCCACCCGGTAGTCGAAATTCGACCATAATTCATTAAATTATTTTAATATGTTGAAACTTTGATTAATTTCTCGCTATTGTCATACGTATAAGCAAAATTTTGACATTCAGGACTAAAAATAATATAAAAACTAGAGCCTGTTTATTAAAAAAATGCGTCTATGAAGTAGTATGTAGTGTGTGTAATGGTTATTTTAAATAATTTAGTGCGTTTTGCTACAAATATCAAGCTCAATGCACTTGACCTCATTAATTGTTATTACGTCAAATTTCAAGTTTGCACAATTTCCTTAACAAGAGGTACAAAGTTTTTCATATATCTATTGCTAGACTACTCAAACGTTAATGCAAGTGCCACCCAAGTTAATAAACAAGGGTTATTTTAGAACAAACCAATGATTGAGCACTTCTCCCGTGCCCTGCGAGGTTTCCACATAAGATACAGATCAAGTTTTAATAGACTGATGCTGTGATCACCACATAGTCAGATCACTTTGAATAGCCGTCGTTTGGGACGTTCTAAAATACGAAGATATGTCATACTGGCCAAGTTGAATAGTACTTCTTGTACCAGGTGACGTAAGAGGCTACTGAAGTATCTACCGGCTGGGGATAGGCTGAGTCGGTGCTTTAGTATTTTTCTCCAATGCAGGCTTGAAGGCTAGGCAATGAAGGCTTCTCGATTTTCAGAGGGTATGCGCTTTGCTCTTTGCAATGCTTTGCGCTTTGTTCGCGGCGGGTCGTTGGGTCCAATAAAAATATAGGTCTGCCTTGTTTTCGGCTTTTTATTTTTGCGGAGCGTGGAATACGTTTCGAATGCAATGTAAACAATACAAATCAACGTAAACAAGCTTGGAAAAATAACAAACCCGGTTTTTGTTAGCCCTTCGCTCTATGGCTAGGGCTGTCGGTGGCATGGAAAAGTTGTCTGTGTCTCGGCGTTGTGGGTATTGTATCGATACCCGTTCTAGGAGTTGCGGTTTCAGGCTCATATTGAGTCTGAATTTCGTTAGACTTCACCAGCCACGAGATCTTAATTGTAAAACTAAAAGTCCGGAGGTCTGGCGGGCAGCGGCATATTGCGTAGGTGTGCCAGAGTGGCGTTGTCGGCGCGCTTGACAATTGGCGAATGTACTCATCCAAATATTCCATTGTCAAGTCTCGGTCCGTGTACGGTTATGCGTAGAACACGGGACTGCAGGGAGGCGGTCTCTGTTGAGCGCGTACCAAGTACATACTCGTATATGTGAAGTGAGGTCGAACGTAGGTCTTATAAACTTCCAGCTTCGTTTGCAGCAGGAGTTTGGAAGCAAATACCGGGCGCAGTAGATGAGTCATCTTGATTACTAGATTTATATGGTGGTTCATACTCAGGTAGCTTTCGATCCAGATTCCCGGGTCCTTTACTCCTAGTCTAATAGGGCAAGAAGTCGAATAGAAACACACTATTTGTGTCTTGCCCTACTTTTTTACTAAGAAGTGGAATCGGGAGTTTGTCGTGTGTGCCAATGACTGCAGCCCGAGTCTTGGTCACTGCAGTCTTCACCTGCTTCACCACTGAGGTAGAAGTTTAAAGGTTCGCTGCAATTTCCTAGCTGCCTGATGAATATTCAACAAGGATGATTAGAAGTCTGCGTCATTTGCGTATAGTGCGGGATGAGCGCCCTCTCCTGCGTGTATGTCATCTGTGTGTAGGTGTGTAGGCTGTATATATATTTTGAGGCTGTATACGTTTATATATGTATATATAAATATATAAAATGGGCGTGAGGCAACTTCCTTAAGTTACTGCTTGGCAGTGTTCTGCGACGTCACTGGTTTTTAGAGTTGACCCTGGTGCCACACTGTATCAAACCTTCTCCATATTGAGGAGTACTGCGCTGGTGCTGCAAACTGCTGCTCTCGCGAAGCGCATTGTTGCCAATGCGATCGAGGCTAGGTGCCTTTCTAGACGCTAGCTTATTAGGAGTCAATGAACCTGCCCGTTAGTGAAACGGGGTCTTCATCGGCTGTTACAGATACGGCGAGGTACTTTCGTAGGTACGAGGTTAAAGTCTCAACGTGTTCTGTGTCGTCACTAAGATTGGGACTGAACTGGCGTTTAAAATTCTGGCGAATATCTCAGCGTAGTCGTCCGCGTGGTATCTCGGGTAGCTATCGAATCCGAGGAGACGTCTAATTTGAGCTTTCTGTTTTAGGAGATCCGTCTACATAGGCGGTGGATGCTGCTTTAATCTTCGCCTGCTTTCTCTAAATAGCGTTTCCAGCTTTCTGCTTCATGCAACCTCAACATTTTCTTCATCTATGTCCAGCAGTGGACGTATTACGGCTGCTATGATGAATGCAACCTTCTGCATGAGTCCGCGCGCACTCATCAATGAGTGCGATATTCTGTTATACATATGTGTGCAGCATTGATAATTGAGAAGTGACAATAAGAGGTATAAGTTTAATTAGAGGTAAAAGAAGTTACAATAAATATTATAGTCGTCGACGTAAAACCACTGAATAACATAAAAAAAAATTGTATGTATCAATGAGTAGCTTTCAGCGGTATTTTAGAAATGAAAAAGTATATAGAACGTAACAAAATAAATATGTGAAATAACCTCATGCATAAAAGAGTTTCAAATTAAAAAAGACGAAATACAGAAAATACCACAGACAAAATTAGTTACTGTGTTCCGCACAGGTCAATATTGTGCAAGTCTCAGCATAAGTTACAGTTGCATCGCGGTTTTGGCCTCGATGGTATTTACTGAGATTATTTTTAACACCTATAATAAATATAGAAGTTGTTTTCTTATTACTTTGCCTGTTCTTTATCTTTACTCCTATTACAAACTTGATGTACCCGCGTCTTCGTCCGCGTTCTTACATTATTTTTTTAACATCATATACATTGACCTGACTCCGTAATAAGTCGTTTAAAGCCCTTGTGTCACGGACATGAGATAACAGAGGAATTACAAATATACTACTTGAGTACATATATTTAACACCCGGACACAGAACAAACACAACTATATAAATATTTGTATGTATTTGCGCCGGGTCTGTCAAAACTATCGTATAATTTGTGTCTGAACTGATTATTTTGTGTCACATATTTCTTAATTCTTTTTTCTTTAAGGCGAAAACATTCATTAACTCTTTTTCAATAACTGGCTGCCGTCTGCGATTTCGCCCGCAAGTAAGTCGGTCCTATTGATATGAAATTTGAATTTTAAATTTGAGGCGTTTACTTAATATAAAATGTATCCTATAACACCAAAAAGAAGATAGATATAAAAGACAAAATTATTGTTTCATAATTTTACCTGAAAAAAACTTATTTTCGGCGCAAATTATATCTGAATCCACAACTGTCTCGCCCATAAACAAAATCATATTTTTGTCACAATTAAACTGCAACGTTGTGAATTATTTATTCAATAATTACTCACACTCCGTTAGTAAACATAATTTTTTCATGTCCAATAAAGTGAAGTAGTTTGAGTCCTATTTCCTGATTAATGGTTGCTATAGCATATTAACAATTAATATCTATGCGATAATGACTTCGCCATCTAACCTTCGTTTAAAAATAGTGTTATGTTATTTAATCTTGCACATATTACAAAATGTTTTAATGATTTGTAAGTTGCTACCTATATACTAGAACACAATTATAAAACAAAGGATACAATTATTGAAAAGTACTAAAAAATCCTCTTACAGAAACTAAATTATTAACGGTTTTATCTCTTGAAGTAAAAACTACTAAACAGACCATAAAGAATTGCAATCCCTAGGTAATTAGGGAGAGTAAACCACAGAAATAATTTTATCATTGAAAACAATCATCAAGTCATCACTTATACCTAAGTACGGAATTATTTGATGATTTTTGTAATCCGTTTTATTTAATTAATTAGAGCCGTGTTTTTGTAAAATTATTAGTTTAAAATAAATCAAACAATGTAATACTTACTGTGCATAACATAAATCCGTCGCACCGAGCCACAGCCGCAAAAGCACTGTTGAGAGCCATAATAATTTAGAAGCAGCCATTTTGCTTCCAAGCGAACAAAAACTTAAAACATTACAATCATAGTTTTGTCAATAAAATGTGTCGTAATATCATTATTCTAGTAGGGTTGATTTAATTTTCAGTTTTATTAAAGGAACTACATAAGAATTTCAAATATTAAAAAATAATAATGAACAACTTTCATAAAAAAAAGCGCGCCAACTTTTGACAGTTGCCGTCCAAGCGCGGGAAATAAAATGCCGGACCGCGAAAAAGTCGCACTTGACCAATGCGTTCCGTTTCATGAGACATGCGCATTAAATATGACAGGCGTTGTAACGTGCACCGTTCCGAGCCACTTGACTTTTATTCTGGAAATCGCGACGTTAAGAGGCTAGAAGCGTAACAGAGTGCCATTGAAGGTTCTGCGTTGATATCTATTGATAGCACATCAAAGAGATAAAGTTGGGATGCTTTTCAGTTCAGGGTGTTTCGTTTTTTATCTCGATTTCTCATTAAGTACATAAGGAAATGTATATTGTGACTTGCCAACAATTCATCATGTTTGATGTTTTGTTGATTAAAAGGAAATAAAAATACTCTCGACTCGATTGTGTAGGTACGTTGTAGAATTTTTTGTGTATACCAAATATTTCTATTGAACATGTAAAGTGGAATTAAAAGGATTGATTGAGGCTTGAAATAAATCAGAGTGTGACGAAAAACCAAAAACATTAAAGTAAATTAACTGTCAGTGTGTCACCTTAATACTGTTTCATTTAGCTTTGGTCTTATGCAATTTATAATGCAATTGCACCTAAGTAACACCCAAAGGACACTTTTCAAATCATCGCCTATACTTTAGTCAATAAAGCAATATTGTGAATCGAACTGGAATAGTATTTTTTACTCTTACAATTGTTTTCAAAATTTATCTAGCTAGCCGCCCCCCCCCCCCCCCCCCCTCCCTGGGTCCCTGGTTAACGATTTTTTGCAATTGGTTTACAATAAAATTTTTTAACAACTAAAAATTACTCGGTGCGTTCGTCAATACCTAATACTGACCAATACTCGCTAGCAATATTGCGCGGCCCGCCCGCGCGTATTAAAACGCACTCTTTAAATGTGTATCAAATATTTCTTATCTGAAGTTTGTACAAATCACTTAGTACCTACAGATATACACAACATTTCATACATAAATCTGACTCCGTGATAAGTATCGTTCGGTGGCGGTACCCCAGTCGCCTCTTACTACAGGGCGAGGATATATTATACTACTCTCACCATGAGGTAGGGGTAGCAATGGAGTAGAGTAGAGGGGTAGATGGATATGTCTATATTGTCATATCAGCTTTAGAAAGTCTACTATAGGACATAGCCTTCTCAAGGAGGATTTTTGGGCAGGCGTGGTGGCAATCGAAGAGCGCAACTCCGCGACGAGGGTGCTGCTCTCCATCTTCACTCTCTAGTATTTAAGGTGCGTTGTTTCGGATGGGTATGGTTCTGTCGGTTTCGTTATCACAGTCGCCTCTTACGACACCTGATATAGAGGGAAGTACTATTCTACTTCGCCTGTGGCACATAGCTAATATTTTTATATGTCTATATATGTCTATACAGCACTATATAAAAGAATGCTTGAATAACGCAAGCAGAACTGTGTCACAAAGTCAGTGTAACATATTTAGGACACCAGTGCAGGGCCCTTATTGGGCGACGACCGCTGCGGGCTCGCGGGCAGCCCACTTGAGCACGTCTGCGATTCATTTATGCGATAACTGTACGGTGGACGATATTTTTGTCAAGTAAGGAAAATGTGATCATAAATAGGCCAACATTATGTTTGTGGTGTCGTCGGCTCGGACTCGCGGAGGCATAGAGAAGTCCCTCGAAATAATTATAGAATACTAGCTGGAATATAGCTACCCGAGGAATTCTCGTTACCATCGAAATTCAGAAACAAAATCTAACTTAAATAATTTGATGATAATGTAACTTTCTAATAGAAAAATAATTTTTGGAACTTTTGAGTTTATTCGTTATAAACACACGATAATATAATTTGATTAAATATAATAATAGCCTATGTTTTACGGGAAGGATGTAGCTTTTTGATGACAAAAGAATAATTTCAATTTTTTTTGAGTAAAATCGCACTAAACACACAAACATTTAAATGTATCTTTATAATATTAGTATAGATAATAATTATACGAACAGGTAGCTTATGAGTTATTTTATAGAGTAGGTATATATTTAATTACTGGTACTGATGTTGGTAATCTGAAATAAATAAATAAATAACGTTTCAAATGTAACCTACCATAATACCGAGGAATGTGCGGTTTCTTTAGAAACCTGAACACAAAATTAAGATTTTATTATATTAATTTATTAGTGAAACTAGTTTCACTATAGACCGGCCTTTAGTTTATGATGGCGCATTTCATAGTGTTCCTATTTTGTATGCCAAACATTTATATGATGAACATTTGTGTTTCGTCTGTGTCCAGACACATATGTGTTATATAGTCAAAGTCAAGGTCCATCCCATTAAACCACCATTAAATTGTCAATAAAATAAGTATCATTAATATATCCAGTAAGGAAGTGATTTTGTGCATATTTATATATAATAGAGACGACCCTGATGACCCAATGGATATTTAAATTATGTTTGTGATTCCTCTATTGTCTGCTATCCGTAGCGCAAATTTTATGCGACTTATTTCGGAGTCAGGTCAATGTATGAGACAATGTGTGATGTATGAAACAAAAAAGGGTTGGTGTGAGGTCACCAAAACGTCGAGCACAAAATGTACAATAAAACAAAAGCTTTCGATGCCTTTAAAAAGTGATTTATTGTTAATAATTAACACGTACCTATATACCAAAATGTGCTCGACTATAGACCACATTCACGTCGTAAGACAGATTATTCAAAAATATAAGGAATATAACAAAGTTTACTACTTATGTTTCGTAGATTTTCACAAAGTATTTGATTGCATAGACCACAAAGCATATGGAGAGCACTAGAAAGTCAGGGTGTTGAAACATAGTACATAAATATACTTAAGAGCATTTATTCGAAGAGTACCTATGTTTCAAGTTATGCTAGAAAGAACAGAAGAAGAATTTTGTATAAAAGGAGGTGTCAGGTACCGCAGTTTTGACATCATCATCATAAACTTGAAAGAATAAAATAAGGACAAACTTAACTTAACGTTTCGCAGACGATATTGCCCTATTTTTTGAGGACCCAGACAACTTAGAAGACATGCTACAACTATCAGACGAAAGTGCCAACGTAGGCGTAATAATAGACAACAAAAACGAAAGTAATGACAAACTCAACCAAAAAGAGGCATAAAAAACAGTGGACAAATAAAGTATGTGGATGAATACATATAATTGGGACAACAACAAAAAGACAACTACAAGAAACTCAATGGAAAAAGAAATAGATAGGAGGATAACAGACAGCTGGAAACACATTTGGTCCCTAAGTGAGTTCATGAAGGATAAGAATATGCCTACAAAAGAAAAAGGAAAGTATTCAACACATGCACTCTCCCGTGTTTATCATAATGATGTCAAACATGGTCACTAACAGAACAACAATACAGAAAAATTCAAGTTGTCATATGTAGTCTGAATATTTGAAATTGTGTTCAATTTAAGTGTAATTGGAGTTAAAAGAATAGACTACATTAGACTACTAACTATAAAGAATAAACAAAATTTTAAAATATAAGTACCTGCCGTCTACCAACTCCTGAAATGGAGATGGAAAAGGGCATATATGCTAAGAGAGGATAAAGAGAAATGGAGGAAAATAGTACACGTAAAGACTGGGTTAACAAAGAGATAATAGATGCAATTAGCAAACGCAATTTAATGTGGCAACAATTGAAGGCTAGTGGAGGTAAACTGGTGAAATTTAACAAGTTACGGAAAGGCATTTATTTGATCATAAAAGCGATTTTACAATGATCTGTTAATAAAATTCTATTGCAACTGAAAAAGATGTGGCAGCATCTCAACACTTTGGCTAGAAATAAAGAACATAACGAATGTACACACTGCAACACATAAACCTACCCAAAGCTGTCAAAACTTCTTCAAAAAAATCAATATTAATTTATAACTGCGTGATATTGAGTTCAAAATTGACTGTGCAAAATTTTACAGATTTGGTAGGCTAGGTAGGTTTGGTAGGATTTGGTAGGTTGATCTATTTGCACCGTACTAGATGGTTATTTTAGAGCTGAAACTAAAAAAGTGTGTGAAAAATTCAATAATCTCTTTGTACGGCAAAGTAAAGTAAGTTTGTGTAAACTATAGGCACCTTAGCAGATTAAATTTCAAATGAATACCATGTAAGCTCTAGTAATATTTTACTGTATTGTGATGAGTACATACATTAAACTACTCTAACTCAATTTTTATCAACCAGTAAGCAAGAAGTGTCTAGGATGAATATAATATTTTAACCATAAATGTACCAAAAATGTCATACGTTATATTACGATACGATATTGACAACTAGGAATAAAAAGGTGCCAGCTTATGGGCCGCTTACTATATAGGAACATTGTTAAGCGATTACACACTTAGAGGTATTTGGGACTGTGGTTGGATGATAGGCTTACTTGGAGACCGCTTGTGAAAAATAAATTACTACCAATTATAGCGGCAAAAAATATCCTGTTAGCCATATGACGTCCACTGCTGGACATAGGCCTCCCCAAGTAATCTCCAATAGGACCGGTTGTATGCGGTATTATGTATTATTACTATTGTAATATTAATATGAATTAATATTACAAAAGCAAAAGTGCCTGTTGTGTTTGGAATGCTTATTCAATCTTCACAATGAACTGTATTTTTAAGATTTATTTAGCATGAATTCCCGAGAGACGTATATAAAAAGAGGTCTATACAGACAAAATCTGCAAAGGATATTAAAAAAAAATTTAACTTTATAAAGTTCTTTGATTTTTTACAGAACCATTCTCAAAATAACTTTAATCAACGAATTTCGCAATAAATAAAACCTTTTAATGCACTGTCTATAATTTCTCGGACGATGTATTAAGCAAGTTTATGACTAAACAACAATCTGTCATTTTGACAGTATAAATTTTGTTTCCTTTGTGCTGTGAATTTCCCTATCTACTGTTTAGTTTTTCTTGCGAAATTATTACGTAGCAAATTTAATTAAAACTGAATGTGATTGTGGTGGAAGATCTAATATGACTGAGTATCAACGCGACAAATTCGACATGTTGACTCTGCACAAAGTATTATTTTTTTTTATGGCATGTGTGTTGATTTACAATTATAACAACAACACCACGCCCGTCATTATAAAAATAACTGAGCCTAAGTTCTCAGTTCTTGGTCCTTACAACAAAACCGAGAACATAGTACAAGATGTGTACGATCAATTAATTGACATCAAAAACTTTACTTTTAAAACAAATCCTTTGCCATGTTTGGAGTATCCGGCTGGTCTCATGCTAATGGTGATAGTTTCCTCTCACCTTAACAATTTTGAGAATAGGATGACTATTAGGACTACCTGGGGACGCTCAGTGGATTCAATGCGAGTGGTGTTCTTGTTAGGAGAGACTTCTAATACTACAATGACTCAAGCGATTCAGAACGAAAGTAGAGAGTTTAACGATATAGTACAAGGAAACTTCATAGATGCCTACCGTAATATGACGTACAAGCATGTCATGGGTTTGAAATGGATTTCTCACCATTGCCCTAATGCAAAGTATGTTTTGAAGACTGACGATGATGTGGTAGTAAATTCTCACTACTTAAGACACTTTCTAGCTAGAGAGCTGTCACCGTGGGGTGTGAAAGGTTTGATCACATGCCAGGTTTTAGAACATGCACAGGTGCAAAGATCTCATAGATCAAAATGGAGAGTATCAACTTCAGAATATGCTGAACGGTATTATCCAACTTATTGTGCAGGTACATATTGAGAAATATCTTTGTGCAAATTACTTTAATAATATTTAAATCTATTTTGCTTAATCCATTTGCAACATTAGGAAGAGGAAATATTTTATTGTTTAATTTCTTTAGTGTGATTTAACTTTAAATATACTAGATCAATTTAAATAAATCTTTCACAATTAGAAAGCTACATCTTTTCTAAGTAACTTAGGATATTATATATTTCATCAAATCAAACACAACACCTAAAATGAAATGTTAGGAGGCAAAAATTATATTATTGTGAGTTTGTAATGAATAAACTCAGACTATTGAACAAATTAAAAAAATATTTTACTTATGTAGTTACTTTATTGTCATTCTCTATTAGCTATATTTAATTATTCATTTTTAATAGTAACGGGAACTCCAGTGGTAAAACAGCCTGCTAGTGTTTTAGACGCCTGTCAATATATTGTAATTTAAAATAATCTGGACAAATTAGATGTTACTTATTTAGCTCTACCAGATGACCCATGCTTAATTAAACATTTAGTTGCTAATCAAATTATTATCTGATGGCAAATAGTAAATTTGTAAAATTATGCTATTTGTAATCTTATAGCATATAATGTGCCATTTATATTATAATCCATTCCCGACCTCACACAAGGGTTGCCTATATTAGTACCTGACTCTCACCTATTGGTACCTCCAAACAGCTATGAACAGCATTGTTGTAACCTGTTTTGGAGGTTGAGCAAGGCAGTGAAACTACTGGGTAATGTGACATAATATATTTAAGTCATTAGGTTGGCAATGCGCTAGTAATATCCTTGTGATGATATGCTTGTGTTGTGGTGGATATGACTGTGGTGTTGCTAAATATCACACAGACTTTTTGCTTATCTGTCAACTTTAATAAAAAAAATACATATATATACATATAGAAAAGAATATGTATATAAAATATTATATATTCTTTTATATAATATTTTATAACACTTTTAATTCTCTAGAACTTATATAAATATATGTATATTTATATAGGTTCTAGAGAATTAAAAGTGTAATAAAATATGTATTTTAATTATTTATATATTTGGGCTAATTATCTTTAGATTGTTTTTTGTTATATAATTATACCTATGTTTGGTTTGATATAATATTTGAAATACTTGCCATTGGTTGCATAGTGTCTGTATGTATCAGTGCATGCATTAATGTGTTGTGTTTAATATTTGGCTCAAATGACTATCAAATATTTAAACACATCTGTACTGTGGAGCATCAAAAAGATGTTGATGTTAGCTAATTAATTCAGAGGAGAATTTAAATGGTGTAAAAATATAAAATCAAATGTTTTCGTTCGACCCTATAAAGTTAAAGTTTAATTACAAAAGTTAAAAGAACTAACTTAAATAAGTCATTTAATATGTTGCCATACCAGTTGAAAAAAATACCAGTTTCTTAAAATCATTCTAATTTTAAACTTTCTTTTCACATAATATTTTTATGAATAGATTCTCTTATAGTTTTATAATTTTAATTCATAAATTGTGTCATGGTAAGATGATACTAACATACAAAATCATTATATATAAAATCACATACAACACAGTGTTTGTCCAAAATGAACTTCTAAAGTACTGAACCAACTTTAATAAATTTTTGTTTACTGTGTAGTTCAATCTAACTAAGGAGATATAATTTACATATCAATTAATAGTCACAATATTTTTGAATGCAATATTGACTGTCATACATTTAATTTTCGTAAGGGAAAATGAGCATGTTTACTGGAAGAATAGAAGAAAATTAAAACAATTTCAAATATATTTTTTTTAATTTATATTTTAAGTTAAGTTTTTTATTTATGTTTAAGTTAAGTTTTTATTTATGCTTAGTTAAAAAAAGGTATTTTTATTATGTTTAAGTTATTTTAAACAAATATTTTTGAAAATGAATCTTTTTTTACTTGAAACTATTAACAAAAGTCAGAAATGAATAAATACAAAAATTTTTGCCTTTATGTCCCTTACACCAATTGAATTTCATGTTTTGTCAATATTTTATGCATAACATATAGATATATTTAATTAAGGATATTCTGTCGCTAGTATTAATATATTTGACTATTATTCCAGGATGGGCGATCCTTTACTCCCAAGATGTCGTGCCAAGCTTACTCAGCGTCGCCCAAACACTACCATACTTCTGGATTGACGATGTTCACATCACAGGCGTGTGTGCCTCGCAAATCGGAGTGGCCAGAACACCTCTGACTACGTTAATTCTAAATAATCGCAGGATGCAACTGCTAACTAGCCTCGGGCCAGAATCCGTAGGTCCATTCATATTTGGCCCCCCAGATTTGAGCATCCAGACTGTTAAATCAGTTTGGAAAGCTATACCAGAGTAACAATTTCTGGAATAAGACAAATATAAAGTATTTCGTTAGTAGAGATATTACTCATGGCTGTAACAGGCTATTTGTGATATCTTCTAAATGGGTTTTATGACTATAACATACATGAATGCCTCCTGTAATCTTTGTCTGTATGTCCACTATCAACGCATAACAATTTTCAGGTTGTAATATGGTGTCTATAAATAATGATTAATGACTGTTTAGATGAAAATGAGACCAAAAATTGACACCAAAAATCACTGAACACAACAAAAGATCAATCTACCTAAATCTGTCAAAACTAAGCAATTGATAATCCTTACTTCCTTACTAATATTATAAATGCAAAAGTAACTATGTCTGTTTTTCTGTTACGCAATCACGCCTTAACTACTGAACAGATTTAAATGAAATTTGGAACACAGATAGTCTACAGCCTGAGAAAGTACATTGGCTACTTTTTAATTTGAAATAAGTGTTGTAAGATGTAAAAACTGAGGATTAAAAATGGTTTGAAATCATCCCTATTTTCAGAGATACTGATATAAATAAATATGACAAAGTTTATATAAGGTAAAAAGGTATGATACCCAGTGTAACTATTCCACACGGACAAAGTCGCGGGCATATCTAGTAAACTTTTAAAAGCGGGCAATTGAGTTCTGTAAACATTTGACAGATTTTAGTAGCTTGGTCTGTTGCTCACCGTACCAGTTCCATAATTGTTTTCAATAGTTTCAATTACGAAATTAATTAATGTTACGTGTAAATTGGCTTTAATATCACAATGATGCTTGAGATGTTGGAAAAATCACGCTGACTGTAATTATATGGCCTGTTACCCGTGCGAAGTTGGGGCAGGCAGCTAGTGAGATATTCTTTAGGTATTTATTAGACTAAGTGTGACTTATAAGTGTTGTTTATGTACCAAAGTCTGCCTTTTAAAGCTGTGTAGTAGTGTAAATGTTATTATATAAACTTGTTGATATTCAAGAATCAATTAATTTATTATGCCATGAGTTAGAGTTACATGTACCATACCAAAGATATAACCAATTGTAACAATTTGATGTTATATGATTATACCTAATTATTGGTTTTCGAATAGACTAAGTTAAGCCTAAATTAATGAGCTATAGGTTAGATGACTTATGACCTGTAGGGTCATCAGGTTCGTCTGTATTACAAATATGGGTTGACTTACTTTCTTCTTGGAAACATGAATGTTATTATATTTACTTTAAAGGTTTTATCCATTGAAAAAATTGTAGCAAGTGGTTTTTTTAAGTAAATACCTATTTATCTTTAAATCAATATTATATTAATTTTCAATGCATAAAACTTGTATTGTAATTGAGTGACTCCTTCTTCTTTAACGATTGTTTAAACTTATGACAAAGTGTTTGTAGGTTATTTACCTTCAACATTGAAGAGATTGCTGTTTTCTTTGTACAAAAAAAGCACTAGAAAAATTCGAATAAGGTCTCAGTAGCACAAGGATAGTGCAGTCTATCGCCATTGGCTCGAGACCCCAAACCTGAGACATGATTTTTTTCTAGTAAATAATATTATTATTATTTATATATAGGCGATACCAAAGTGCTAGCAATAGACCTACTTAAATAAAGTAGGTATATAAGTGTTTCAACTGTTCAGAACTTGATGATTAAACGTTGCTATAATTGTGCCTTATTTTTTAATTTAATTTTATATAAATATTCCTTAAACATATACAGGGTAAGCAGAGGCTATTGCCGTTTGCTTCGATACTTTTATATCCTTCGATATAGGTTCATTCCTTGCTTCCGAGCATTCATTATTTCGTACGCGAGTCCAACGCACTCACAGGCACTTGACAACCAGATATACTTCACACACACCGCGTTCGCTGGCAAACGCGTGCGATCCTTGTTCCAACCCGGGCTTACTCTGTCCTCTTTTGCAAGACAACTTCATCCCTAAGGATAACCATCCGAGCCTAAGTCGAGCCTCAGAGGCGCCTTCGGGTAATAGCCCTCGATCCCGCTCAGATGCCGCGAGCCTTACGGTGGTGATCTTAGCAAAACGCGCGGTTGCCGCTGCGGGGCACGCAGGTAAACACCGGTACAGCGACTCGCATAAGTGAACAACCTCAGTCCTCTCCTCCGCTGGCGCTAGGATGGACGTCTGAGTAGTCCAGCAATAGTTTCGTCCGAAAAAAAAACAAGGAATTTCTTCTACTTATTAATATCTTCATTATTTATATTTTTGGGCAATTCCGAAGTGAAATAACTATGCTATTGTGCGTTATTTCTATATTATCTTATATCCTATGTATATTAAACAAGAACATACCTACATAATTTCCCATCAGGAAAAGCAGAGATGTTTAACGTTTGCTGCGAACCTATTATACAATGGATATAGGCTCATTCCTTGCTTTCTCAGCATTAATTATTTAATTCGTGAGATCAACATAGACTAGCCCCTTTTATAGAATATCTTACATTTCATATCTTTTAGGTCTAAAGCCGTGGAATACCGGCGGAGTAAGCCGTGGAATACTGGCGAATTGTACCTCTCTCTGTACCAGATGACTTGAGAGGCGATTGAGGTACCAGGTCCGACAGATGACGGTATATCCATCTGAAACAACGCAGCTTAAATACTACAGGCTGAGGATGAGCAAAAGCATCCTCAACGCGAAGCTTTGCGGTCATGCTAGCCCAGCACGGCATTTATGGGCAAGAATCCCCTATCTTGGGGAGGCATATGTCCAACATTGGGCTTTCTATGGCGGATATGATGATGACGTTATAAGTAATACAAATTGCTATATTGTAGTATATTTTAATTAAATTACAAAAATAAAACAGGAAAATACATTCTCACAAAATAATTATTTTTATACTATTTACATTTAATTACTCAATCGTATTATCTCTAGATTACTATAACCCTATAACTACAAATTGCAAGGCGAGCGACGCAAATTCTTATTTTTACATACGTTGAGCGTTTGCAGTCAGATTAAATTATTATAACGTCGCTATCAAGATTGCAAAGGAAAGAAAACTAGTGTTAATGTTGACGGTGTATGTGCTCGCGGTAAGCTCGCCGTGGTACCAGAGAAGAATAGTAACAACTCCTGTATCAGGTGGAGTAAAAGGCGACTGAGGTACCATGATTGACTGATGGCAATATATCCATCCTTTTTTTCTTCCGTACGAACCTTTTGCTGGACCACTCACACATCAATTCCAGCGCCACCGCAAAAAGAGAGCGGGGCCTCTCATAGATGAGAGGTCCGATGCCCGTAATCATCCTGCGTAGAGTAAGCCATCTGGAGGCTTGGGCGGCCATCGTTGGGTATGAATTTTGAACTTTTCAGCAAAAGAGGACGGACTGAGTGAGCCCGGCAGCCTTAGGGCTGCCGGTTATCGCTCGTAGGGGCTGGGACTGCAGTATTATAGGAATGCATGCGCAGTGTCAGTGATCGAGTTATGCCAGTAAGAGGGCGGGGAAGGGCTGCGATTTTCGCGGTTATTTTGTCGGGCGGGTCGTCTAAGACATGACGCGGTCTACGATGTCAGACGTGGTATATCCATCCAAAACAGCGTATCTCGAACGCAATAACGGTAGAGATAGGCAGCAGCATTCCCGTTGCGTAGCTAAAGTCTGCGATTACCACCATGTCTCTTTGATTCTGGAATTGTGGGCAGAATTCCTTTTTTTCCTTAAGGAAGCCATGTTTTGTGCTGAGGAATTTTTATATCTTAAAATCTTGATAAATGTTGGAATAACTAATTTCTTTCTAAGTTTCAGCTAAACGAATCATATGTTTATTTTGGATATTACAAAATTACTCATCGCAAAGTTAGTGCATACCGCAACAGATTAACTTATACAAATTTGACAAAATTTCAGTCAATTTTGACCTCCATTACTAAAATAAATAAATTTGTCAGTTAACAAAGTCAGTGACAAGTGTACAAAAATTATAGCGCGCACACACTTTGCAGACTTACAAAAAGCTTTGCGCCTGTGTGACAAGTCGTTTAGGAATTATATAAAATCACTGTAGTGAATTCGAATCCGTGACCAGATTTTTTACAAAACAGCTAGCTTAAATCTAAACTTAATTAAAAAGTTTCTTAGGATAATAGCAACATACAGTCAAGTGATTTGTGTTTTTGTTTGACAAGTCGATAGAGCCAAGAATTTTTTCAAAAGGTTATTTTGATCTTATAGCCCTGGGTCCATTACCAGGATTGTCCATCTATTGGATTTTCAAATTGGACTTGGGAGCATCTTATTCATAAATCAAGCAATTTTTGTACTCACTAACTATTTAACAATAATAATTTCCTCCTTATTTATTAATGTCATTTGAACTTCTGGGTCTGGTTTTCTCTTACCCTTAAAACTATCTTCTATGTCTTGTAAAGTCCTGTCTTTAGTTTCAGGCAGCAAAGCATATATGACTATTAGGAATAACGTTAGAATAGCTGAGTAAACTAGAAAAGCACCTTCTACTCCTACAGAAGAATATAAATGTGGTGCGGTCTTCATAGACACCACGAAAGCAGGAGTCAGGAATGACGTCGATAGTGTGGAACCAAGGCTCCTATAGGCGAGTGGAAACACTTCGCCACATATGACCCAGTTTAAAGGAACCAGTCCCAAACAGAACACAAAAATGTACACCAACATTAACACCATTGGTACTGTATCAAGCATCCATGGAGCAGTCAAAACCTCTGCCTTTCGTAGATAAATAAAAACTGATATAAAGGATAGAGATATTACTGTTAGCACACCACTGGTAAACAATATTGTCCTTCTCCTAAAGTATTTCAATAGGAAAATCGCCACAAACGCGCAGACTGTTCTTACTAGATCTATTACTGTGAACTGCCAGGCCACTTCTTCAGGATCCTTTTTGTTCAACACCGCAAGTAGGATAATGTTGCCGTAAGCAGCAAACATGTGCGCTCCACCGAACTCGAAGACTATCAACATACTAATAGCGATAATAGCGGGCTTGTAAAACTCTTTCTTTTTGAAAATCTTCATGCAGTCCTTAATGCCGTCAACCATAGCTTTGAATATGCCATTGCATGTTAAGTTTTTCACGTCTTTCCTCTGTTTCTCCATCTGTAGCTCCTCTTTTTGAGAACTAATCATGGATTCCAATTCCTCTTTCTGGGCTGCACCTTCGCCTCTTACCCAACGAAAAGCTTTCTGCGCTTCTTCAAACTTGCCTTTAGATATCAGCCAGGAAGGAGATTCAGGAGATAGGCTGATAATAGCCATGGATATTAAGGGGAAGAGCGCGCAAACGCCAGCAGTCATTTTCCATGATAGATGAGCTCCCCATAAATGTGACAGGAATATTCCTAAACCTAATGATATAGCGAAGGTTCCGAGGAATGCTCCACGATATTTGGGATCTGTATACTCGGCTACTAATATAGCAGCGAGAGGGGTTCTTAAACCCAGGGCGAGACCGTGTAGAAGCCTGGCGATGAGGAAGAGTGGAACTGAGTTTCCTAGGATGAAAATGATCCAGCCGAGTAGAGCTGGTAGGGTACAGAAGAGATGTGCCTTCTGCCGTCCGAAGCGCGTCATCAAGATTGGTGAGATGAAGTTGCCTACAATTCCCATAGCTCCCACAGCAGATGCTGGAAACAAAAGAGGTATATTTTTAGATTGCTTCATGATTGAGACGAGTTTGGTGCGTTATATTCTACTTTTCAAATCTTTCAATAGGTAATAACTTGTGTAAATTAAATTTTCAATATGATTGATACGAATTATCTATTAGTTACTTTAATACCTGTTGCCTCAAAGATATTCGAGAAATGCATGCACAAGAGTTGGTATGCTTTTGTAATAAATGTAATGTAATAAAGCATAAAAAAGTAAACTATATTGGCTATTTGCAATTTAATAGAGACAGTGTTACAAAAATTGAAACTGACTGTCATATGAGGATCTGCTTTACGTTGGATAGCGTCATATTTTCAAGCCGATAACAACGTGTTGCTATAAAAAAGTTAAAGGAAATGAACTCATTTCGTGTTCCTCAACCTGGAAACATAAAAAATAAGACGTCCCGCAGGGTAGTGCTTTGGGCCCAATTTTATTTTTATTCTATTTTAAGGCATAAACGACATGACCAATTAACAATGTAATAAAAATTTTAAATGTAACTTTCGACCAACATTTAAACTGAAAATGCCTATATATAATAGTTTTCTTTATGCCCTTAATACATATTAAAACCTAGTTAATAGAAAAGCTGTATTAATGGCCTGTCGTGCATATATAGAGTCCAAATTACATTACATTATTTTATTTGGGGAAACAGTACATACGAGCCATTCGTGGACTCCTTCCGGACCGATCTTGTAAGCTAATATTTACAGTTCTTGGATTACTGCCACTTCCATCGTTAGAAATTTGTAATTTTGTACCCAATCATAATAATCTGTTCAAAAAACATTACGACGGCAATCCAAGACTAAAAAGGACAGAGAAAGACCCAAATAGGCTTGTTTTGACGAACATATCAAAATTTGTATATTACGGAAAGAGCTGGCTGATTATTTATGTATTATAGAGTTTATAATAAAACTCCCAAAGTGATATATTTGAGTAACTATATAATTGGCTAAATACGCATAATTTTATAATGCATACTTAAGATTTTATGTTCAAAAGATCATCCTGTATGGGTGATACAATCTTAAATTGTTTTGTATTGTGATTTACATGCAAATTGTGATTAACATGTGTACTTAACTATAACTTAAGAACTTTGTATACCATTGTTAGCCGTGAGGTAGCGGCAGAGTAGAATTGTACCTCCCACAGTACCAGGTGTCGTAAGAGACAACTAATGTACCAGAACTGTTCTGAAGGCAAGGATGTTTTTGTCAGGCTTTTAGTTTTCTATACATTATATTACATTTAAACACCAGAAGATAAAATTTTAATATAAATGGACTACATGCCATTTTAGTAGACAGTATAATGTTTGGCGTTATGGCTTTGGACGACTGTAATTTTCGATGGTATAAACCAGTTTTAGCCGGACCTAACCAGTAAAAAATATTCGCTCACCTATCCAGGAAGTGTCGTGCTCAGTGAGAATCACATCTCCACTTTTCTGCAGCTGTGCGAACAGAACTGCAGGGTAACCATGAGCGCACCCATGTCCTGCTATATTCAACGCCGCTCCGCTCACCACGAATGCCTGGAAATGAAGAAGACACATTGTAAGTACCTGATCCTTTTACGCTAGACGTGGACATCTTACAGTGAGAGCGAAAATATTCATATTTCTCATAATGAAACTACTCGTTTATCGGCATTAAAATGCGGTTTATTAATGGGGGGGGGGGGGAATAAACCACCCTGTTAGGCTTGAAATGTTGTGCATTGAGTGTCGACTGCTGTTGAATATTAGGTGTTTTAATGGGTAATAGACTAGTTCCCTATTTCTTGAGGAGGCCTTCACTCGATGATGACTCAAAAGCCTGTTTACGTGATACGAAATAGCTCGACGATACGAAAACATCACGTCTGGCGTTCTTACGCCGTTTTTTCAATGTGGCCCGCGCCGAACGAATATATATATATAAAAACAGTTTGTTGTGAATTTTTGTTGGTCATGAAATTTGTTACATCATCCGAACGCAGCTTAAATAAAAAGTAGACAAAAAATTCGACTACATAAAACCACTCGAGTGACTCGGTCTCGTGTTATCTATTGTCCTAGGTGAGCAACCAAAAGCTATGAGTCGACAAAGCGTTAAAGTTTTCCAAGGCACTGTGAGGACATATGACGGGGCCCGATGGCGCATTCGATATTGTTCCTATCTTGTACGCCAAGGTCGTGAACTCGATCCCCGGACACGATAATCCGAGGACAAATATTAATACAATCAATGTAAATTATCTATATACAAATAAATTTAGTGTGCCTGGGTGTTAGATATATATTTAAGTACATATTATATTTATAATTTCTCTGTTGCTTTAAGCAAATTGTCTCAGTCAGGTGTATGAGATGCCTTGTGAATTATTGTTATTACTATCCTTACTATCCTTACTAATATTATAAATGCGAAAGTGACTCTGTCTGTCTGTCTGTCTGTTACGCTTTCCCGCTTAAACCTCTCAACCGATTTTAATGAAATTTGGCACAGACAATCTTTAGACCCTGAGATAGAACATAGGCTACTTTTTATTGCAAAATAGGGGTGGTAAGGGGTTGAAAAGGGGGATGGAAGTTTGTATGGGATTTCTTAATTTTAAAAGATAAAACCATGAAACTTTATATTTAAGCACTTGATAAGAAATAATAAAACATTTGTTCTAGCGTTTTTGAAATTTCGAACTGTGAGGGGATGAAATAAAGGTTGAAAGTTTGTATGAAGTTCGTAATTTTTGAAGATAAAAACATTACATTTTGTATTTAAGCACTAAATAAGATACAAAAATCGTTTGTTTTAGCATTTGCACTTTTTTACCAGTGTGGGGGTGAAATAGGGGTTAAAAGTTTGTATGGGTGTTCGTCATTTTTAAGATAAAACCATGAGACTTGGTACGTAGGTCTCTTAGGATGTGCAGAGTTTTTCTACAAACGGAATTCCGAAATTCGAACGGAACGGAACTGATTCGGAACGGGAACTACGAAACCAAACGTTTTGTATACAAAATCTTAAGCACTGAACCAAGGAACATGATATTTAGAAGTTTTGGGTGTATCAAGTTAAAAAAAAATTGGCTTTGAAGTAAAAAATCCTTCTAACGAATACTCTGCATCACCGCCGCTGTCATTGGTCGTCGGTCGTCGTCGCGCACATTCGCCGAAGTGTGGCGGCCGGCAACGGCGCTGTCGTGTGGTGGGGGAGCGCACGAATCTACATAACTATGCCTACCCGAACGGGCAGATACGTGAGGGCAGACGACGTTGTCGGACGCATGCGATTAGAGAAATTTGCGCTACAAAGATTTAGGTACTTTTTTCGATCCATTAGGTCATTGTGTCTCCTGGACACAAGGGACCAATACATTTTCCTGAGTACTTTCTGCCACTCAATGCCATATCCAAATCTATACCGTTCCTTTAATCCATATCTAATATCTAATATTCAAATTAAAAGTACGCAGACAAAGTCGCGGGTACCGGCTATCTATATATAAGAGAAAGTCGTGTTAGTTACTACACTTATAACTCAAGAACGGCTGAACTAATTTAGCTTAAAGTTTGTAGAGATGTAGCTTAGAACCGAGGAAAGGAGAAGGTTCTTATGACAGAAAAAAAATAAAGAATTGCGCGGAAACTTAGAAAATTTAGGTATCCCCTCTAAGGCGGAACGAAGTTCGCGGGGGCAGCTAGTTGTAAATATATCTTGTCTTCGATACTTTGAGAATTTATCGCGTCCTTGATCTGAAACCGGGGCTGGACAAGGACACCCCCCTATAGAGTGATTGCAGTCACGACTAACTGCAATCTCCAAAATTTCGGACTCGTGACTCCGGAGGTGTTACGTTCATTAAGTGTTCTGGTATCATCACACCTCTCCAACAAAAATAAGAATTATGCCCATAATCGTCGCGTTAGGCAAGGGTGGTGACAATCGCAGTGCGTAGCTTCGCGTCGGGAATGCTGCTTCCATTACCAACTTGTGGCATTTATCTATTTTTATGAACAATACGTCTATCCTTTACCTATTATATAGGTATAATTTAATTTCTCATGTAGATGATAATTAAGTAGCTACAAGATTTTTACTAAGCGCTTCATCATCATCATCATCATATCAGCCATACCGCTAGACATAAGCTTTTCTATGATAAGAGTATATATGCCCATAATTGCTGCGCTTGGCAGGCGTGGTGGCGATCGCAGAGCGAAACTTTGCAACGTATATACTGCTGTCTGTACCCACCCTGAAGTATTATAGCTTTTTTTAGATGGATATACCGCCATCAGTCGGTTTCGGTACCTTAGTCGCATCTTACAGAGGGAGGTACTATTCTGCTCCGCCGGTACCCCACGGCTCAAAAGTAACTCTAAACTTAAGGCAAACTTAAAAATAAGATCGCATTCACGTCCAATAGCTTCGTATTACGTAACGCATCCGTCTCACACGTAGGACAGTATCTTTATGATTTTTTCGTGGTGGGTGTGCGAGGTGAGAGTTTTTACTCTTGCGAGTGATTTGTTAGTTATTCCACAGCAACTTAAACGGATATGTTTTAATATAGTACGGCATAAACTTTATATATAAGTCCGAAATTCCGACCATCCCTACTAATATCATAAATGCGAAAGTAACTCTGTCTGTTACACTTTCCCGCGCTTAAATTTCTCAACCGATTTTGATGACATTTGGCATAGATAATCTTTAGACCTTGACAAAGAACGTAGGCTATTTTTAATTTGAAATAAGAGGTCGAAAGGGGGGATAAAAATTGTATGGAAGTATGTTTATTTTTAGAGCTAGAAGCTAGTGTGTCTTAAATTTTAAATGTTTTTGTCTCACATATTAAAAATTATTAAAAGCTACTAATGTCGGGGACTTTATGTATATTTATTTCTATTACGTTAGTATATTTAATGGGGTAATTTTTTTATTGATATGTGGGGCACGAGCAGAGTAGAATAGTGCATCCCTTTGTACAAGGTGCTGTAAGAGGCGATTATGGCACTGGAACCGACAGATGGCGGTATATCCATCCGATGGCTCAAATGGTGCGGATGGGCAGGAGCATCCCCATCGCGAAGCTACGCTCTGCGATCACCACTACGCCAGCCATGTGCGGCTATTATGGGCAAAATTCCTCCCTGTCTTCGCCTATGTAGCAATAGACGTTTTGCGGCCGCTTTGATAATACCTACATCAAAATAATTAAAAAGTAATAATATTACGAAATCGGCTCACTGACTTCTAAAATTGGCCTCAAGCATGAGAGAGCAATAAATTGAATGACCAATTCGTGATAACGATGAATAGGAAAATCGTTATTTCTTTTTTTAATCAATATCGTTATGAAACGGTGATTTAACGTTAATAATACCTGCTTAATGAACGGATTCATTTTGCTATCGCCTCATGTAGATGTAGCGGTCTGAAAAAAAACAAATAAAATTTCGTTAGTTGCCTGTAACTTTAAAATACGACAAATTTCACTAATCTCCCCTAGTTAACTAGACGGGAACCAAAGTATTAAATTAAGTAAGCTTATGTCTGAAGCATAATGTAGTCTTTAAAAAAATCACACAACATCTCATGCAGTGATGTGACGCCGAGATAAGTCTTAAACCGTTTTTTTTTACGGACATCAGATTATATTTAAATACATATATTTAATACCCAGTTACAGAACAAATACAAATATCATCATATCATGTTGGTCCTGGGCTGGGAAAAGCAAAAATTGCATTAGCATAAAAGCCTTTTAGCGCCGACGTCGGTAAGGGATCGAACCCACGACCCTTGGCGCATAAGGTTAATGGCGGAACATTCACGTGATAAACATCTGTATTTATTCTGTGTCTGGGTGTTAAATATAACATGTATTTTATTCATTGTTTCATGTAATGCATATCTTGTCTGATATTCTTAACACAAGTACGTTACATATACATATCACGGATCCAGATCAACGAATAAGATGTTGTGTGAACATCTTATATCTATATAACTTAACGTAATAAAATCCGCTTAAAGAATTTTATTATGGGCAGTCACAATTGAAAGATTAAATTGTTATTTTTAATAAAAAAAAATACAATGTTTTGGTTCCTAAGATATGAACACAAGTGTGAAAGTTGCACCCGCGTTATTTGTTTTCCCGAGGGAACGTGGACAGGAGATAGGAAAGGATGATAATAGTAAGTACGTAAGATGTACCAGGTGTCATTAGAGGGTATTAAGGTACAGAACAAAGAGATGGCGGTATTCCGCAACAGTGTACAATACAAAGGGCCAGGATGGGTAGCAGCATCTCCGTGGCGAAAGCTGCGCTCTGCGATTACTAACACGCTTGCCCAGCGCAAACAAAAATCCCGCGTTCTCAGGGAGGCCTATTTCCAGCATGATAATGTTTAACTTATATACAAATGTATAAAACTACAAATTGCTTACATAAGTTTTTGATAATTTAATATATATAGTAGCTCAGTAAAGATGGGGCTTTCAAATGGTGAAATAATTTTTGAAATCGGTTTTGTAGAGTTTTTGTTTGATCGATACATATATACAAATATTTCATCTCTATGATAATAGTGTAGATTTGAAACAAGTATATAACATGAAAGCCGTACCCCAAGCTATCCCGAGTAAATTTAGCCATTGACTACCCGGTCCTATAAAAGAGACATCGTCCTAAATAGACAAAGCAGAGTTTATGAAAAATATTGTGAACTTGACAAACTGCGCGATCCAGTTGACCTTACATCTTTCTGATTTGCATGACCTAATTGGCCTTGGTATTTCTCAGCACGCGAGATAAATGAATACCAGTACTTAAAAATAAAAACTAAATAAAGAATACTGAAATCTGTTAATTTTACGGCAGAACCTTTTAAACCTGATGTGTCTGTATATATATAGCTGTGAGCTACCGGCAGAGTAGAATAGTACCTTCCCATGTACCAGGTGTCGTAAGAGGTGACTAAGGTACCAGAACCGACAGATGGAGGTATATTCATGCAAAAAAGTTGGCTTAAATGTACAGTGCGGGAATGGGCAGCAGGTTCCCCGTTGCGAAAGCTGCGCTCTGCGATTGCCAACACGCTTGCCCATTGCGGCAATTATAGGCAACATACCCCCTTTCTTGGGGAGGCCTATGTCCAACAGTGGACTTTTAATGGCTCTTTATCCTCTAGACTTCTATCAAATCACATCAATATATTCTTAACTCAAGTACCTACATTACATCTTCCTCTAACTAACATATAGATTAGGCGTACCATATACTAGTCTGCCAGCACCAGACCGGTCTTAAAACTAAGATATCTGGTATTAGCATTCGATTTCCCAACGAAACTTCTAGTCATCATTGTACGTTGGTAACCTTGTTATGCAAAAACTACGTGTCTTCTCATCCCTTCATCATCAGAATGTGCCAAGAGTGTAACTCACTACCTGGTAGTGCGAGCTGTGTGTCTGACATTCATGGACCAACACTAAATAAGAGGCAATGGCCGTACCCCTCAATTATTAAGTTAGTATTTTGTTTTGTTTTTCTTATATTATTTTTTACTTCATTCTCATTGTTAATTATCTACTTGAGTTTATTTATTTATACGGTAATTATATATATCTTGACCGGCTCTTGGCTGATAGTGGTGATTCTATATAGTGCGCCAAGGGTCGTGGGTTCGAATCTCACCCAGAGCAAATATTAATATGATTATATTTGTGTTTGTTCTGTATCTGGGTGTTAAATATATGTATTTAAGTAGTAGATTTGTTAATCATTGTTGTCTGGCATCCGTAATACAAGTGCTTTAAGCGACTTACCTCGGGAACAGGTCGATGTAAGAGATTTTGTGGAAATTAATTTATTTATTCAAAAATAATGTCTTTATTGTTTATGTATAGAGTTGTTAAATTATTTGTTTGCTAGTTAAGCTTATCGTGTTGTGCATACATGTTTTTTGTTTAATTCCCACACCATTTCATACATTGAACTGATTGCTTAAAACACTTGTGCCACGGATATCAGACAATAGAGAAATCACAGGTATAATACTTGAATACACATATTCAACACCCAGACACAGAAAAAACACACAATAGTACAGTGCTATTAAATATTGTAACTCTACATTTCTGATAAGTTGACCTGGCTCTGAGATAATTAGCTTAAATCACTTGCGTTACGGTCATGAGATATCTGTGGTATTACAAATACTTATAATATACTATAATATACTTAAATAGATATATATATATTTATATATATATATATATCAAATTCATGGGCTCGATGACGCATTCGGCAGTTTCCTGTCTGTCCTTTCTCAAGCCCCAAGGGTCGACTCCCACAAATATTTATTTGCGGAACATTTGGGTTTGCTCTGTGTCTGGGTATAATATATATACTTAAGCATTATATTTGTAATCCCTCTATTAGATATCCATAGCAAAAGTGCTTTAAGCCACTTTTCTAGGAGTCAGGTCAATGTATGAGCTGAGTGAAATAATTAATTGATTAGTCATACACAAAACAAACTCAAATGCTCAGATCAATGATTGAGATGTTTTGTGTTTTCATTGTATTTTTTTATCTGCGTAAATGGCTGTCTCTAGTATTAATTAATTATATTTGCAATTCTACTGTCATTTATGTAACTATCTGAAGTCCGTTACTAATTATCACGGAGCCAGGTCAACCTATAAGAAGTGTATACTGTACTATTATTTGTGTTTATTCTGTGTATGGGTGTTAAATTTATATTTGAGTATTATTATCAAGGAGTTAGGTCAATTTATTATTAAAATTATGATTTCTGAATGAGCGACAAGGGCCCGTCAAAACGTAATTATAAAAAAATAACATACCCATTAACCATGTGACATATAACCATCGGATTAGTATAAAGCTCCAGTCGCCACATCCTCGTCACCACAGACATCAGTCCTGCCAGGTCTGATTTTCAAGGCACTACTGATGTACCTAGAGTCTTGTTAGATGTAGACATTGTTGTCGCGGCACTATATACCCTAGGCTATTTGCGCAAGATTGTTGAGTTAGGGTTGACAGCTAAATAAATAGTATTTATAATTAATATCAAATTCTCATTTATATCATTCTAAAGCATATTATAGGGTAAATGTACACATCTCATACTGACAGATTGACCTGACTCCGTGGTAAGTCGCTTAAAGCACTTTTGTTACGAACATCAGACTTTAGAGGAATTACAAATATAATATTTGAATACATATTTTTAACACCCAGACACAGAACAAACACAAATATCATCATATAAATGTTTGTCCCGGCAGAGTAGAATAGTGCCTCGCTCTGTAAGGTGTCGTAAGAGGCGACCAAGGTCCAAGGATAGTGTAGCTCAAATTCACATATTGGGGATGGTCAGCGTCATCTCTATCGCAAAAGTTTCGCTCTGCGATTGCCAACTTGCTTGCCCAGCGCGGCAATTATGGGAAAATTCCCCCTTTTTTGGGGAGGCCTACTTCCAGTAGTGGACTTCCGTGGCTAAAATAATGATGATGATGATTATAATCTACCGTTGAAAGTCCAGTTAAAGCCGGTCCAGCCGTTTCAGAGATTAGCCGTAGCAAACAGATTGACAAATTAAATAAATAAGCAGTATCTAGTGCACAATTATAGTTTGACAAACTGGGTTGTTAATTGTTTGTGTTATGTTGAAAGACATCGGAATTCCATTCAATTGGAATTAGGAATAATAATGATCACCAGAAATTCATTGGATTGAAATAGGCAAAGAAACAATAATTGGAATTGAATTGAATTTGGCAAAAATAATATTAATCGGCATTTCATTCAATTGAAATTGCTACACGTGTTTAAACTTCTTTTAAATAAATAAACTTCTATTCAATTGGAATTGTTTTTAGCTAAATGAAATCAATAAAAACATGACCAAAACAATAACGGTCCAAGACAAGATACATCAGTCAATTAATAGAAGATAAAGAAGTAGAATACATATTTTATTTTAATGATATGTAACTTTGCTATTTTTGAAGTTTTACGAATCAAATTGGCAGATTCTAAATTGAAAGTCATGGAACATGTGTAAAATATATTTATTTTAAATCAACTTTTATGGAGGAAAAGGGAGTACAAAGTTAGTATGAAAGTTTTAGAACTTAACGCGTGCGAAGACGCGGGGCGGGGGTCATAAATGAAATGAGGTGTCTCTTTATTGTTTTTAATTTTAAAAGGTTCCAATGGAAGTTGATAGAGGATGTGTCGGAGAATATCACGTGATTTAATGGCGGCTTAACGTATTCATGAATTTGTGTACTTTATTATGGTAAAATCTTAAAATCTATACTAGTTTAATAAAGCTGAAGAGTTTGTTTGTTTAAACGCGCTTAAATCAGGAGCCGCTGGTCCGATTTGAAACAATCTTTCAGTGTTGGATAGTCCATTTATCGAGGAAGGGTAATACCTCCCTAAATCACTATTCTATGCGGACGAAGTCGCAGGCACTACTTGTAAAAGATATAAATAAAGAGTGGATATGAGTGAACTTTAAATGCCGTTTCTTTGTATTTTCAGGCAAGACAAATGTGTTATTAGCGTAATTAAATACTATTTTTGTTGTAATAAAACCTGTGAGCGTAAAATATTACCTTGTTTTTTCGGAAAAACGCACTGTGGTTTATTTTGAAAATCATCACTAATATTCCTTATGTTTAATTTATGACGACTACATCAAATTGGATGATGTTTTCTTTGTTTTGTTGGCAATTATCTGGACTAGGTTAGTACGGGAATCGGGACCGAACAGTCCTTGCATAGAAGAAAAAAAACTAACAGATGTTTCTATGCAGGTAGGAAGTGTATAGGTTAATGACTCAAGAACGGGATTTAATGGGATCAAAGGGATAACATTTAAATAAGTGAAGAAGGACGAAGATGAGGCGGGCCTCTAGTCCCGATATTTTAGAAAAAAAATCACTTCCTGTTGTCTGTCTTTCCGTATGTATGCTTAGATCTTAACGCAACAGAATTTGACGCAGCTTTTTTTTATAGGAAGGAAGAGGAAAGTTTATATGCATAAAACATAAATTCCCACAACATCTCACACAATGACCTGATTCCGTGGTCTTGTTCTGAAGTCGCTTACAACACTTGTGTTACGGACAACAGATAATAGAGGAATCGCAAATATGCTACTTGAATAAATATATTTAACACTCAGACACAGGACAAATACAAATATCATAAAAAAAATATTTTTCCTGGGTCGGGACCGTCATGAATAATATAGTAGAGAAACACTGATAATTTTAGAGTTTTCTAATGTGATATCGTAAATAAACAAACACATTAAATACTCATGCATTCGCGATAAAATTGCGAACGCTTGCTAAACCCGATTAGATATACCAAAAATGTTTTTATTTTATTTATTTACTACAAACTGTCGCCTTCGGGGGACATTCAGCATATATTGGTTGGTGCTGCCGCTGACGTGCTCAGTATGTGCTCGTTCTCTTTCTATTTTTAAGAGAATGGTGAAGGAGTATTATCTGTCACTTTGATTTTGCTTTTTAATTGTCACTTTCCTTGTTCTGCAACTTTAACTTTTATATGTATTTGAATGCATGTGTATTTAATGTATATATATGTTTATTATTATGTATATATGTATTAAATGCACCTCAAACTTACACCAGCTTTAACATTATTTCTATCCAAAGGTTGCCTGTAAGAAATTGCATTTATCGATAAGGCCGCCCCTTGTACCCATAGTAAGTATGTTTATGTAAAATTCCTGTGTTGTTTACATTGGTGTACAATAAAGAGTATATTATTATTATTATTATGTGTTCTGTTTCACATCCTCATTGTACATACAGTAACACTACTGTGATTGGATTAGGTCTTGAGGTATTTTGCGTTTTAACCTACGCATTTTGTTGTGGTTCTCTATTAATGGCCGTGCCAGGGTGGTTGGATGATGTTCAATCTGTTCTTTGTAGCAATTAGTATGGCATTCAATTTCCTGCCTCGCAGTGGGTATATTTTTATACACTTTAAAAAAGTTTACAAAAATGTCCGCATTGTCATATGCCAATCTCTCAGAGATAAACCAAAATAAGATTTTTTTCAAATCATTGCACCCGAGCAAATCTTGCGCGGGTCGCTAGTTATTTATAGATATGGAATATTTTTATATGCTTGTAAAGTGTTTTGGTAAATGGTTATATATTTTGACGGCTCGAAGAGACTAATAAGACATAACAAAACGTTTAGTAATTACATTTTGCAATGTCATGCATGTAACGCTGATTTTTATTTTTTCTGCTTTCTACATAAAATTTGATAAGCAATATACGACTTTGAACTTGACATTTGCAACTTCTGCATATTAATAATAATTTAATATTACTACCTTGAATCGGGAGTGGCAACCCTACGTGTGACATAAGAACGAATCAGTTTTCCCACGTTATGATGCACGGCATGTGCTACAACAATCGCAGGGCTGTCGCAAGTGGTTGCGTAATATATCGCCCCTTATTGCGTACTGAAATATTCATGAAAAATCTGCACAATTGGGTAAGGGACTGCGGTGTGAATTTCAAAAGGGTAATAAATAAACTTTGGGGTGCCGGCAGAATAGTACCTCTTTCTGTACAAGGTATTTAAAGAAGCGATTGCTGTACCGAATCGACAGATGGCGGTGTCTCCAACTGAAACAGCGTAACTTAAATGCAATGACGTGCCAGATGGCGTAGATGGTAGTGACCCTATGTGCCAAAAGTGGGTTCGATCCTCACTCAGGGCAAATATTTATCTGATAAATATTTATATTTGTTCTGTGACTGGGCATTGTTTGACATCATAACAAAAGTGCTTAGAATGGTTTATCTCGGAGTCAGGTCAATGTTTGAGTTGTGTGAATTTTACTGTTTGACAGTATTGCCAAGCTCTTGGATCAACTTCGCATCGCATATTGTCACGTTACAAGGTAACTTCACTACCTATCTCACCTCTTCCAGCCTGGTAAAATATACATCATGTATGTATATCTCCACCATCTACACTAGTTACGCTTTTGGTACACCTCTCTTGCTTCCCTTACTAGCTACTCCCTTAGTACTTACATAAACAATCGTTATTCTTTGTACTTCTGACCTGGCCCTTCTTTAATACATCTTCAACCTGGTTAAGATATGTTCGCCTCGGTCGCGTTCGCGTTAAACTAACTCTTTTATTCACTTCCGCTCTATATATTTGTGTAGTCATTCTATCTTCATCCATTCTTTCTACATGTCCAAACCGTCTTAACATTCCTTTCTCTATTATTGTCACAACATCATCTTTTACACCACACCGGTAAAATATCCAAGGGATTTTAAATGAAGTCAATATAAAGTAAGTCAAGATCATGAAGCTAGTCTCTGTATAACTGAACAACGCTTAAAATTTGTATTATCATTATACCAGCCATTGGAAGTCATTAAGCTCTCCAAGAAAGTAAGCAATTAATATAAAAAAGCCGTGGGGTGCCCCTGTACCAGGTGTCGCAAGAGGCGACTAAGGTACCAGAACCGAAAGATGGCGGTATATCTAAAGCAGTGTAGCTCACATGTACAGGTCGATTGCTCAACACGGCAATTATGGGCATAATCCCCCTGTTTGGGGAAGACAATGCCCATCAGTGGACTCTACTAAGTCCTTAATGATTAATATAAACATGATGATGATGTCACAGACAGTATATATATGGAAATATTATGTTTGTCTATAAATAACTTAGTTTTTAGTTTTAATTGTGTTCTACATAAAGTTAAAACAAAAAATAAACACAACTCAATAAAATAATTTACACGTTCAAGGCAATTGTATAATTTTTACAATGAAATACCTGGCAACAATCAACCTTACATATAAATAGAAATTATAATGTCGAAAGATTGTATTAATAAAACTCCTTGAGGTTGAATTGATAAAACCAATAGCTTGCCGTGGGAGTACCGGCAGTGAAGAAAACTATCTCCCCCTGTAACAGGTATCGTAAGGGGCGAACGGAACCGAAAGATGGCGGTATATATGAAACAGTGTAGCTCAAATGTAACAGGACGGGGATGGGCAGCAGCATTCCCGTCGCGAAGCTACGTTCTGCGATTGTCACCATGCTTGCCCAGCACGGCAATTATGGGAAAATTTCCCCTCTTTGGGGAGGCCTATGTCCAGTGATGGATGTTTTTATGAGCCACTGGCTTTAAGATAAACGTTTGTTACCATCGACGCCGGTAATGGTTCTATTAACACTAATTACTTGGTATAAATGGAGCCTTTATCACCACAAGTTTTTCTGCAGGTTCCTTTCTGATGGCTAGTGTATTGAAATTGCAGTAAACTTAGTTTTAGGACCTGTCTGGTGGCGGCACACTAGTTTACAATAGGCCTTATTTACATGATAGATGGATGACTCTTATGATCCCGTGGGGTCATCAAGGTCATCAGTATAATGAGTATAATAGAATCTAGTACTTCCTAATTTGGAACTATTATTGTCGTTGTTGTTATTTTTGACAATACGTAAGTGCAATATAATAAGCATTCTTATATTTCTATACATATATAAACGAGAAGCTGACTGACTGACATATTAACGCAGGGACTAAAATATAAGAGATACAATCTTGAAATGTTGTACAGGGGTTTTTAACTAAGCGAAGCAATGAGAAGGGATATTTAATAATTAACCCCCTAAAGGGGTAAAACTGGGGTGTGGATTAAGTATGAATATTTACTGATTTCGAAGTTATTTGAATAAATCAGTGTGGTTCTTCATTGAATGTCATGAAACACGTGTTTACAACAACAAATATTTTTTCGTAAATCATCCCTTACGAGGATAAAAGGGGATGCAAAGTTAGAATGAAAGTTACCCAACTTAACGCGGGTGAAGCCGCTTGAGTTTAAACACTGGAATGCCAGCTGTCTCTAGTGATGCTGGAAAATCTGGTGGTGGTAATACGTCTACGGTAGAACAATGAACATCTCAAACAGGATATTTTTGTAATTCCTACAGTCATAACAAGAAGGAATCAATTTGCCGTAGATGTTAGTGATGGTAGTCCCAACAAGGACAAACATTTATACGGTGAATATTTGTATTTATTCTGTGTCTGGGTGTTAAATATGTATTTAAGTATCATATTTCTGATTCCTCTGTTATAAACTTCTTATCTCGGAGTTAGGTCCAAGTATAATGTTGTTTGTATTATTATTAATAATTCATTTATTAAAAATAAGTTATTGACATGTACTTTTTGTTACAAAATCTTTTTAATTGCTGATAAAAAAAAATATTTTAGGTTTTCATAATCATTTTTTATAATATTTTCCAAACAAATACGTATATTTAACACCAAGATTCGGAAAAAGCACAATTTTTTATTACTTAAATGTTGTTCTGAGGGGCGATCGGACTTGTCCAAATTCATCAAAAAATATTTATTAAAAAAAAGTTTGCCCTTTGTCCGTCAAATATTCCATTAGTGATTAAACTAATTTTCTCACTATATTCCAATCCAGTTTTAGTTTCATTGTCACCGTTCGCGTGAACTACATCCTTATATCGCATCCTTCGGGAGCTATTCCTGGATCAAAACTACCCTGTATTCTTCCTCAGGGTTTGATTTCCAAGTTAAATTTCATTAAAATCTCGTCACCTGTTAATCCATTAAATCGCAACAAACAGACAGATACACAATAGTAATAAACACATTTCAAAGACTAACATTTTCACAAAAAAGAATTTTCACAGGATTTCAACAAAAAATATACGTTTATATAAAAAAAAACTTGCCGAAACTTTTTTCCCGCCAAATACTCTATGCACTATTAAACACTTCTTTTTCGACAATAGACTAAAAATAGACTAAAAATTATACTTGTTTTTTTTGTTTCCAACGCAACAGTCTCAGCAGGACTAAGCTGTTAACGATCTCCGCTCGGACTTTTAAGTTAGTCATTTTCTATTCACCTTGACATTGGCAATAAGTCTAAATACCAACTATACTTGACCCTTCCTCACTTAAACACGATTGCAAACGGCAGATCAATTTACATTTGCACAGACTAATATTATACCACTTGGGTGTCCAGTATAGATAGACATGTCAATGTACGGACAAGTCATACTAATAGAGTTCTCAACTACTTGGTGTTGAAATCCAATATACTTTGACCTGTTATCTGGAATAGAGAGTATGAGTAGGTAGACTCTTTTTATGCTGGTATATCTAACTAGTTTACATACCAACACGTATCTAACAACAATATGGGAAATGATTAACTATGGTTCTATAAATTTGGTTTCTCATTATAAGGAAATGTTTTAATAGATTCACTGAGATACATTCACGTGTCGAGCAGGAAAAGGAACTGATTTATTTTTATCTCTGGATGCTTCCTGAAAAGATGGCGCAGAAGTCGTGGGTTTGTTCCGCATCCAGGCAAAATATTTCTGTTATGAATATTGTGTTTTTTTTATGTTAAAAATATATATTTAAGTATAATCTTTGTTATACCTCTGTTGTCTGATATCCGTAAAACAAGTGCCTCGAGCTACTTATCACGGAGTCAGGTCAATGTACGATGTAGGTATTATCTTACAAAATTAATTAGAGAAATCAAAGTATTGCTTTGGAGTACCAGCAGAGTAGAATAGAACCTCGCCCTGCACCGGAAGTTCGCGATTGAGATACCAAAACCGACAAATGGCGGTATATCCACCTGAAACAGTGTAGCTAAAAAGCAACAGGGCGGGGATAGGCAGCAGTATTCTCGTCACGAAGCTGCGCTTTGCGATTACCACCGAGCCTGCCCAGCGCAGAAGTTTTAGGCACAATACCCACTGAGGGAGGCCTATAATGCTGATATGATGATGAAATCAACGTGACAATACAACTTTTATATACTTAATCAATATTTAAGGCCCTAGTGCCCAATTTAGGTATTTTAATCTACGAGTGGCAATTAATGCTGCTGCCCATTCCCGTCCTGCCGCAGTTGAGCTACACTGCTTCGGATAAATATACCGCCATCTGTCAGTTCTTGTACCTTAGTCGCCTCTTACGACACCTGGTACAGGGGGAGGTACTATTCTACTAAGCCGGTACTACAGGGCTGTAGACGTCTAACGACTGATATGAGGTATAAAGATATATAAAAATCATCTTTAACAGTACATCATGCACACCAATTTCTACCGCCAAACAACGTGTTTGGATTGCTGTGTTCCAGATTGAAGGGTGAGGGAGGCACTGAAATTACTGGATATATTGACATAATGTCTTGAAGACACAAGGTTGGTACTACCCTACTGATATCCTTGTGTGATAACACGTGCGACTAAATACGTCACGTGGCCGTATGCTTGCTTCAGTAAGTCCAATAAAACAATGAGAAAGCTGACAAACAAACATGTGATGAACCGTATTGGTGAGTGTCACCGTACCCTACAGAGGTTTGTGTTGTCACGAGCGAGTCACTAACCTCGCCACTATGTCTATCACCTTTCAAACTCGGACACGGTAAAGAGTGCACTTATGTTCAGCGGTAGAAATATCCATGAGGTATTTATACAGACAACTTTTGATAGAGGTCTACCCCGAACCCTTATCTTCCATGGAGTGCACTACTTGTTTTGTTTAAGGTGTTTCTTTATCACCAACCTTGTAGTTATATATGGAGAAGCCGCCGTTGTGAGTTGAACCCAGAAGATTCACCCTCATTCGAACCTTCAAACCGGAACAGAACAATAGGAATACTGGCGGTAGAAATAGTTGAACTTATAAATCAGACTCAATACATTCATTATTCAAGTAGGCAAGCACATTCGTATAGTCAAGAAAAAGAAAACAAAAATATTTCAGTTTGTTCTAGAACTTAACGCGAGTGAACCGCTGGGAGCTGTTTGTTATGTCTATTTAAGAAGTCATTAACTGTAATACCTAATCGATGATTACACAACCGCACCGTTGACATTCTTCATTTTGTTTAAACAAACTAGTTATTTGCACGTCATTATTTATATCCAATCAACAGTTCATTCTTCTTGAATGAATCAGGCTTTGCCTGATCGAATAGTATAGTACAAACATTGTGAAAGTGGTACGTATCAGCTTGAATTCATCCATTCATTCAACTCGAGTATATCAAAATTTGTAAATAGATCGAACCCTAGGGAAAGGCAATCAATATAAGAGCCGTTGGAAGTCCACGTTGGACAAAGGCCTCCCCAGGACAAGGAACATTCTGCCCATATTACCGCTCTGGGCAAACGTGCTGGCAATCGCAGAGCGCAGCTTTCACGACGAGGATGCTGCTGCCCAGCCAATTATCTTAAAAGGAATGATGTTGCCCATCCCAAACCCTGTGCATTTGAACTACACTGTTTCGGATGGATATACCGCCATATGTCGGTTCCGGCACCTTAGTCGCTTCTTACGACACCTGATGCAGTGGGAGGTACTTCTCTATTCTTCCGGTACCTCACGGCATTTATAAATATACTTAATTATCATAATAGTCTTAGAACGTCCACCGCTGAAGATGAGATGTTGTGGGAATTTATTAAATATATATAATTTGATAAACTTGAGACCACTGAAATGCTGTTCCATAATAATAAAATTGCAAAAACGCGTATTTCTGTTCGTCTGTATATTTTTTTCAAATACGATTAAGATAGCATTACGGTATTTTGGGTTTGGATATTTTTTTATCCATATCCGATAGTTCGGATACAATTTTGAGCTCAGTTCCATCTCTGCCTAAGAGTTGTTACAACTTAGGGAAATGTAATCGTGCGTGCTGCAATTATTGTGATGAAATTATCGGACAAGTTTATTCGATAACAATGGAATTATTCACGAAGTCACACGGGGCCAGGGTAAACAAATTGTAGGCTAAATTACTTCAAGTAGTTAGGAGCTTATCAATCACTGTTTATGATAATATTTACTAAAAAAACCTACTTGTGAGGCTTCAGGGGGGATTCGAACCTGCATCTTTCCTATGCCGGAGAACTGCACAATAGATATTTAACTGAGACCTTAGCAGCCACGTAGAACTTTTCCTAGCATTATTTTTGTGTTGAGATTTCTCCTAGTTAGCTTAATACACTTCTTCTTCACATTATGATATGTGGGCGAACATATACCTATCAACCAGGTAAAAGAGGTTTTAAAAAGGTCCATGAAAAGACTAACGTGAGTAAAGGAAACGAGGGAGGTTTGCCGAAATCGTAACAAGTGGAGATCCATACTCAGGGGAGTCTCTGCCTGTACCTGTGAGACACAGGCGTGATGTTTGTATGTAGTTTTAAATTAGAAGAATAACTTCTTAGTCTACTTACTTACTCGCATTAGTCTATCCATACACGCTCGTTATTCTTGGTACTTCTGACCTGGTCCTTCTTTAATACCTCTACTACCTGGTTAAGATATGTCCGCCTCCGGTTGTTCTATACCAACTCTTCTATTCAATATATAAATTTGTGCACTTTCATCCACCCTTTCTATATGTCCAAACCATCTCAACATTCTTTTCTCTATTGGTGTCACAACATTAATAATAATATTACATTTTTACATTAATATAAATAAACAGTAAAAACATATGGATTGCAAAATAGTATCGATGAGGCACAAATTTAATAAATTTTAATTTTAATATGAAAATAGATAATACCATAAACAAGTTACTTATTACTCCATCAGCTAATATTAAGCACGAATACGCAGGTTTCGTTAGTTTAACAGTAAGCTGTGGTTGAACCACATTTTTGTATTTAACGCCATCTTGTAACGTTAATTATGTATGTGCACTATGTTACTAGTTTAAGCACATTTTCCAGCCGCATTTTTTAAAGGATTTTATTCAAATTACTATGAAACTAGATTTACTCGCTCTGCTTCAAGTAATGCTCCCATTTAATAATGTTTTCCGACATATCATCGTAACAGCCACTGGTAGTCCACTGGATATAGGCCTCAATAAAAAAGTTTGACCGATTATTGCCTCGCTAGACAAGCGTGTTGGCAATCTTAGCGCGCAGCTTTCGCGACGGGAATACTGCTGCCCATCCCCACCCTATGCATTTGAGCTACACTGTTTCGGATAGATATACCGCCATCTGTCGGTTCACCTTAGTTGAACATTTTAAACGAATAAAAGCTGAAAATAGACGCCGATTCTCAATTACGAATTTTTCTCTTCTTTGTTCGTTTTAGAATCTGCAGTTTGTCATTTTACCAAACCTTCTACTGAGGCGTCAATTCCAGCGCTGCCAAAGGAGTAGTGCTTGATTATGTGAGACAGGTATTATAGGGTAACGGAAGGGATAAAGGATTTGACATCATCTGCAGTATCAACGGCTAGATCAAACATCATCATCAAATCAGCCATTGGAAGTTTAGTAATGGACACGGCGAGCGCGCTTTCACGACGGAGAGACTGCTGCCCACCCCCAAGCTGAAAAGCAAGCAAGCTGCGTTTGCGACACGCTTGCTCAGCACGGCAATTATGCCCAAACTCCCCCTATCTTGGGGAGGCTTTTATCCAGCAGTGGACTTCCAAAAGCAGGTGGCTGGCATGATGAAATTCTTCCTCCCGCTAATAACAAATAGATCAAATATTTAGTGACCAAGAAAAATAGGGATTCTTTTGTATATTCTTTTTTTATATACATAAACAAAGTATATATCACATAAATATTTATACTGAGTGGCGATCAAACCTACGCATGCACCTAATTTATACGAAGAATAAGTCCCAGATATCGCGAAGTGGTTATAGCACATAACTGTATTTACATTGCTGACTATAAAACGGGTTCGACGCCTTTTCCCTGGAGGGCAACTTATCTTTTCGTACTTACAACTATTTTAGTTTTACATGGCATCTGTATTAGATGCCATCCATAAAATTAACACCATACGAGACATTAGAAATGTACATAGGTTTCCCCAAGAAAGAGGGAATTTTGCCCATAATTGCCGCGCTGGGCAAACGTCTGGGCAATTACAAAGCGCAGCTTTCGCGACGGGGATGCGAATGCCCATCCTCACCCTTCGCATTTTAGCTGCACTGCTTCGGATGGATATACCGCTACCTGTCGGTTCCTTTCCTTCTGGTACCTTAGTCGCTTTTTACGACACCTGGTAAAAATTTTTACACAAATTTCACGATTCTTTCTCTAATCTAGGCCAATTAAAGCGATGGCGAACCTAATGGCGTATTATACATTCATACATATTAGTATAGACTGGAACCCAGATGTGGAAGATTCCGGCTTCAATTCCTGATCGACCGGGTGTGTTTATATAACTCCATGTCACCAGAGGCCAATTTTGGGTATACTTTTGACTAACTTATTTATGAACTGAACTGTGCCCAAGAGTTGAACAGAACCTATATCACGTGTCGAAAGACTTGAGTAAAATACATATATCTATATTTTAAGAAGGACAGCAGCATCCTTGTCGTGAAGCTACGCGCTGCGATTACCACTACGCCTGGTCATAGCGTCAATTATGAACCAAAATCCCACTTTCCTGGTGGCTTTCCGATGCCCAGCAGTGGACTTCCGCGTATGAAATGATGATGATGACGAATGCTAAACTACTCCAACGTCAGTTTCAGCGTCATCAGGGGAAAGAGGAATGTTAAGGAAGAGTGAAAAAGGAATTACTTAGGTACTAGAACAGTTGGTAGACTAAAAGGGGTATATGATAACTGAATTAAAAAATCCTTAAAGAAGTTCTAATAAGGTTTTCTTTCAGCTGGTATCCGGTAATCAAAGACAAAGAATGCAGAGGAAGCAAATGGAGCCTTAAAATTTTGTGCACTAGGAAAAACAAACAAATATTTACTTAAGGTTTATAGACTGATTCAATGGCGCTGATGGTAGAGATCCTATCATATGCGTCATGGATCGTGAGTTTGATCCTCATCTTGGACAATCATTAAGTATATGTACACTTATTGTAAAAGATGTTGATTGATATTTTGACCAACTCTATGTTTTGTCATCAATCAATGCTTAATGAAAATGGCATCTTGTCAGAACTGTTAAAATATCAATCATAAAGCCTCTTTGGACGAAAAGAGATGCACGCAGCTATAGAATATTGTAAGAAGGGCTATGGGAGCCTTATTACAATATTTTCCAAAATATATAAAAAGGTAATCTACCATATACTATACTTACTTTCTGTCTCTCACTCCTTTTTTGTAAAAATAATATATTTGTCCTAGAACAATATGCGTCCCTTAAAAATAAATCTTTCGGTATGTCTATAAAATAAATCCCAACAGTGGTCTTATTTTACTCTTTTAAGGGATGATTTTACAATAAAATATTTAACACGTACTTCGTGACTTTCAATGATGTTATTCGAAAGAAATTCCTTTACACTGAATTTTATTCGAATAACTTAAAAGGCAGCAAAGTTTCATACTAACTTTGTACCTCCTATACCCATTAGAGGGTAAATTTTCCGGAGAGTGTGATCCGATTTGAAAAATTATTTCAGTGTTGGATAGACGAGGAAAATTACTACCCCCAAAGTGATATAAGTAACATTCACCTTTAAAAATAATGACACTAATATTGAAAAGAGTTACTGTATGATATAAGCCGTGAGGTACCGGCACAGTTAAATAGTACCTCCCCCTGTACCAGGCGACTGAGGAACCAAAACCGACAGATGGCGATATGTCAACCTACTACATTGGCGATTGGCAGCACGCTTGCCCTACGTAGCAATTATGGGTAAAATTTCCCCTTTTTTGGGGAGGCCTATGTCCAGCAGAAGAATTCCAATGGCTGATATAATGATGACGACCGCCGTGAAATACCGACAAAGTAGAATAGTACCTCCCCTGTACAAGGTGTCGTAAGAGGCGACTAAGTTACCAGAACCGACAGATGGTGATATAACCATCTGATACAGTGTAGCTCAAATGTACAGGGCGGGGATAGGCAGCAGCATCCCCGAAAGTTGCGATCTGCAATTTGCACGCTTGCCCAACGCGGCAATTCTGGGCAAATTCACCCTTTCTTGGGGAGGCCTATGTCCAGCAGTGGACCTCCAATGACTGATATAATAATGATGACCGACGTAAAATACCGACTAAGTGGAATAGTACCTCTCCCTGTACCAGGTGTCGTAAAAGGCGACTTAGTTACCAGAACCGACAGATGGCGATATAACCATTTGATATAGTGTACCTCAGATGCACAGGGCGGAGATAGGCAGCAGCATCCCCGAAAGTTGCGATCTGCAATTGGGAGCACGCTTGCCCAGCGCGGCATTTCTGGGCAAAATACACCCTTTCTTGGGGAGATCTATGTCCAGCAGTGGACTTCCAATGGCTGATATGATTACATGGTGACTCGCTGGTCATCATATAAATCAATCAAATTTTTGGGTCGCTTCACTTCCTGGCTTTGCACGGATACACAATTATTTTAAACATTTGGGTTAAACATTTGATTATTATGTATCCAGAATCAAAAACCTTACAGAAAGAAATGTCTTCTGCTCAATGTGAGATGATTGTACTAATCGAACAAAAAGATAAGAAAGAATAACTACCCTGTGAATTGGATTGCATTATTGAAATTTTTGTAGGTAATCCCTATTTTTTCTAGGAAAATATATTTTATCTGCCTTTGTAACTTAGGAATAATATTGCATTCTAATGCGGGGAGAATTATAGAGATCCGTTTGTTGATTTTGAGTTTATTCTTGATAAACATACAAAAGTACAACGTTTCTTGTTTATAATATTGGATTAGATATAGAAATGTAGATTATTATTTTAACTGTGTTTGAATGTAAAATATATATTTAAGTATTATATTTGGAATTCCTCCATTGATGTCCATATCACATGTGATTTAAGCGAGTTATCTCGGAGTCAGGTCAATGAGATGTTGTATGAATTTATTGTAGTATTTTCTCTTATAATATTTGCTTAGATAGAGATTTCTATTAAGCAAACTTTTGGAAGGAGAAAGCTGCAACAGACAACAGACCTCGGGGTCTGTTGGAGCATTCGCGTATCTATGATTAGGTTTTAAGGAGAGCCTGGCCCCTTCATCGGGCGCAGATATATCTTTATATATTAAGTCTATAAATTTAGAAACCAGTAGTATTTTGAATCGGTACCCCAACATTCTAGGTTGGGCACAAGACCATTCTGAGGGGGCTTAACCATACTCGGCCCTACTCTATAGATGACTATGTGCAGGAGCGTTGCAATTTCAAATTAATTTATTGGATAAAGTATAATATAAAATAAGAGTTTCATGTGACGACCAGCAAGGGCATTGCAATATGTAAAAACTGACAAAGTACAAGCTAGCTTTACTAACAACATTCAATTCATATCTATCTAGTATACAATAAAATTTATTACAGTAAATTAACATCTAATCTACAATAACTTTGATTACTATATTTGGATTTTTAATAGATATTTACACAAGATCAAAGAATATGTACAACTACTGTATGTGTGTGAAGAAAGTGTGCCAAAGTTTATGTATTTTACATAGAACATATAAATGTAAAATTGATGTAACTGATAGAATCTGGTATTGCTAATGACAATAATAAGTATAGTGATAATTTTTTACAGTCGAGAACCATTGGGGATCAGAGAGAATTAGCAGATTATCAAAGATTTTGCAGAATACTTCTCCTTTGTCTTAGACTTCATTATACTGCTTTGAGATTTTTAATGCATTTACAAATTTGAAATATATTTAAGATGATATTTACTAAAAATAAAATATTACCCTGCTGTAAACTTCGCGACTAGATTTTAGTTCGTCAATTAAAAAAGAACCAGCAATAAAAACTGCAGGTGATTATGCTTCCATGTCTTACTACCTTGGCCGGGTTAACGGAACCCCCACCAGAACATATTTTAAAACTTATACATTTAACGTTTTTGATGAGTAGTGTTGTAAAAGTTAAGTATTTTTTTTTTAAATATTATTTTGCTCGATTTTACGAATCCGTATCTATGTTGTCGAGCCATTGGTTCCTTGATTGGAAAGATACGCGATACCAAAATTTCATATAATAGATATCAATATTTTAATTAACATGATAGATGCAAAAAAATTTAATGTCTACATATTATACTAGGTTTTCGCCTGGGACTTTTTCTACGAAGACTACATTGTACTGAGGAACTATTATTCTTAAAAATTTAACGATGTAAAATGTCGTGTCGATTCTATAGAGAAATATAAAAAACCAGATCTATCCCATGAGAACATGTTTTTGTGATAAAAAGTAGCTTACGTGTTATTCCAGGCTATCAATAATGTCTGTGCAAAGTTTTATCCGTATACTTTCAGCCGGTTTGGTGTGATAGAGCAACATACATGCATGCATACTCACAAACTTTCTCGTAAGTATATAAAATTAGATAATAAGGTAAAATACGAGTACTTTTATGAAATAATCAATGTGTAAATTTGTTTTTTTTTGGTTGGTCTTCATAGTATATCTCTAATCCTTTTTTTTACTTTTTATTTTTTTTCGCAAAAAATATTTTTCACACTAATTACCAGTTTCATAGCGTTATTATTATCATTGCCATGTATATAACTTACCTTAATATTTAGGTTGGTAGATTACTTCACTTTTGAATACGATGTAGGTAGATACTATTTTAACAGACATAATACAAGCAAGACCTACCTACTTTTGTGCAGCGTGTCACTTTCACCTTGTATGACATAACTTATTATATTCTCACAACAGAACTCCTCAGGTGAACCTTATTCATTTGTAATACACAAAAAAAATAAAAAACAAACGTTCTATTTTCAAAATTTTAAACCGGCGCGCTAGTGCGGGAAAGTGCGCGGTGTCGATTTCTCCGAGTCGACGTATTGACTGAGGTGCATCGTGCAGGTTACGACACGGCTAGTGAGGTAATACATAACGCTAAAGTATATTTAACATTTATATCCCACCTGTCAACAATTTTAGCCGCGAGGGAATCAAGGTGTGTAAGCAATACTCTTTCGGTTTTTAAAAAGTAATTTTTATCAAAAAGTAATTTTTAAATCGGATATTTTACTTGTGACAGTTTCATTATTAACTAATATGTAAATCTTCCTGTCTCTGATATTTGTACAAAATTATCATTTTACTCGTAACTACCTATTATAATTGTACCTAGCGGAACGGACGAATCATTTAAAAAGAAATAAATGTTAATGTACTATAATATAATATTAAAAATTTTGATAAACACACAAAGTGCAAGTACATATAACAAAAATAAACTGCATCTTTTCGTGTTATAATTCACGCCAAATAGCACTGCGAAATACCTACAGACGGAGTTATTTGCATTTTTAATACACATATTTGATAATGATCGTTATCAATTGAATAATTGTAATATCATTATATTTTATACAACACAAACATTTGTACTGGAACGGAAATCATTAGAATAATTAATAAATTAGTTAATTATTTGTTTGACTACATCCTTTCGATGGTTCACACGTGAAAACATATTTGCCCTGAGAATGATAGTAGAAGAATAGTAGAAAGTGAAGATAAACATACAAACATACATCACGCCTGTGTCACTATCGGCAGACACTATGGATCTTGCTTCTCTATTGGCATTCCCATCTCGCTTCGCATATTACGCATTAGTCCTTTTATACACGCTCGTTTATTATTCGTACTTCTGACCTAACCCTTCTTTAATACCTCTTCTATCTCGTTAGGTATTTTTGTCTAGATCTACCTAAACCAACTCTTCCATCCACTTCATATAAAAAAAGAAACAATAAAATATACTTTAGTAATAATAAATAATACAACGGTTTGTTAGTGCCGACGCAAGTAGGGGTTCCATTAACACTAACTATTTAGTACTGATGAAATCTATATCACCACCAGTTTTTCTTGTAGAGGCCCATGTCCAGCAGTGGACTTACAATGGCTGTTATGATGATTCCGGTATCCAGCAGCAGCTCTACACGATTACCTGCCAAGACCATCACGTACAGAAATTGATTTCATCAATAACGCTCAGGGCAATACAATTGATGCCCGCATCTTCATCTGACTAAAATTGAATTAAAGAATATTGAACGCGAACATAAATTTAACAGCACTTTAGTTTTAGCCCCTTATTATTTAGTCTAGCCCTCTTTAGCAACGTGCGATGAGGAACTTCGTTCGAAAACTCACGAGCTTAATTTATGAGAAAACTGCTGACATGCTGCGTGTTTAGACATCTCTTTTCCTTTACGTGCACACACTTATTATGCCAGCCGGCGTTTTTAGTTCATTTTTAAATGTATGCGCTTTGCTATTAAATGTTTATTAAAAATGATGGAGGACGCAGGCAGCTGTGACATTCAGGTAGTTGAATACAAGCACAGATCTTTCTTGACTCTATTTTATAATCATATGTATTGGTTATATATGTAACTTGGATTATTGTTTTATTTTTATGTATTCCCACAACATCTCACATCTTACCGACGCCAGACGACATGTGATTTCTCATCACAAATATACTACTAAAATATAAATATATTTAACACCCAGACACAGAACACACAAAAATATCGTCATATAAATACTTGCTCTGCGCCATTGGGCTCTTTTGTTTACTGTTAAACAACAGCGTTCGTTGCTGTGTTCCAGTGTGAACTCACTGGGTTGTGTAACATAATTTATTTAGGTAGTAATAACGATGCAAGTATAGTTTTGATAACACGATCGTACATGGGAGGCTTTGGACGTGAACGCCCTTTTACAGCTTGGTAATTTTAAAAATTAAAATTAAAAACATTATGAGATGGTATCACATCAAAGGCCCGGTCTGATCCCGGTGAAAGTGGCAGGCATTCACCGAAGATACCATGAAAACATGATAATTCGATTGGCCCAATGGCGCGTTTGGTAGTATTATTATCTGGTGCGCCAAGGGATACGAGTTCGACCTCCAGCCAAGGCAAACATTTATTTGTAGAATATTTGTGTTCTGTTATTATAAAGTATTTGTGATTACTCTATTGTCTGATACCGGTAACCTTCAGGTCAATCAATTTATGGGATCGTTTGTGAGTTAATTAAAAAAATAAAACAAAAAAGTTTTTGTGTTGCGGGCATTAAACCTGCGACCTCCTCTCAACTGGCGTTCATAACCACTGGGCCATACTATTTAAACTAAACTAAATTCTTTATATACTTAGGTTCTTTGATTTTTTCTATATATGTACTAACAGGCTGATACTGTTCTGACCTTTGCTTTCACTAGCTGACAGCTGTCTGCTGTCTTAACTATACAATACCTGCGTTCATTATGAAAACCACTATAAATTGAGATATAAACTGTCTCTGAAACAGGATCAAACTGTACACAGTAAGCAAAAAATTCCTAAAAACGGTACCTTAGCATAGGAAGTTCATCCCAGACAAACACCGTGAAACGTTATTTATATATACGCTGATACTACTTTATCGGGTCATAAGACATTTAAACAAATAGGAAATTGATTGGTCTACTTAAAACTAGTCTCAGCACGCAGTCTACCTTAAAACTACATGTAGTTAATTCGGTAAATGCACTGATATACTTGCCGTGTGGTACCGGCAGAGTAGCAGGTGTAGTAAGAGACTAGCGTAACTCAAATAGAATACGGGGTATGTAGCATTCCCATCGTGACGCTATGCTCAGCAATTGGTACCACGTCTGCCAAGCGCAATTCTGGGCAAAATTCCCCCTATCGTGTGGAGGCCAGTGTCCAGCAATGGACGTCCAACTACTGATATAATGATAATGACATATAACTTTTAATGCATTTAATCTTTGTGTTATTTGATTATGAATGTTGTAAGAATTCTATCTATATACTGCGATGGCATCAAGTTGCCACATCACGGGTGTCGCACGTCGTTGCGGCGACGTCACGAGCGCGCGACCGGACTTTGGCGTTCATGAACCTCTTGTGGTGAAACCTCTCACATCTGAACACACCAGCAATGTTTTCTTAACTGTCAAATTATATATGCACTGTTGTCTGAGTATTCACCTCAAACAGGATTCTGTATTAACATAATTTTGTTGGTTTACAAGATTTATATGGCAAATATTATTTTATTACGGTTCATAATTATTTGTTTGAAATACCTGAAAAACGCACTCGGTCAATTTAATTATATAATTCTGTACATATTTTATACATATTAGCGTTTTATTATCTTGTCAGAATAAAAATAATTATAAAAAGTAGGTATAATTAAGATGACTCGTGTTCTCCAGGTTTTTATATTTTTTGTTACATTTTATTTTTATTTAATTTATTTATTGCAATAGCTTGGACGGGCCTGATAACGCAAATGGATCCTATCTTGAGCGCGAAGGGTTGTGGGTTCGATCCCCACCCAGGACAAACATTTATATGATGATATTTGTGTTTGCTGGGTCAAAGTGATAAATATCTACTTAAGTATTATATTTGTGATAACTCCTGTTTGTTATCCGTAACATTTCGATGTGTAAGATATTATGTATGAAAAAAAAATGAATATTTACATGTTCCTTGTCTTCCAAACATCTGTCACATCCTTAATTTCTCCATTTCTTGCGGTATTTTTCCATCCGCATGGAAAGAGTAATAATTCCTCTACCTAAATAACCCAATCCCACCTCGTTAACCCTTTGAAATCCGGTTTCCGTCCTGGTCATAGTACCACAACTGCCCTTATCAGGATTACGGACGATATAAGGTCAGGCATGGAAATCGGAAAAGTCACGGTTTTAGCACTAGTTGATTTTAGTAATGCCTTCAACACCGTAGATGAAATGCTTAGGCTCCTACGCTCTCTTGACATATCTCCATCGGTTGCTGATTGGTTTCATAGTTATCTGTCTGGTTGCCGTCAGCGTATTTGCATCCACGAAACTTTTTCATTTTGGAACTGTACATCTGTTGGTGTACCGCAGGGTGGCGTTTCATCTCCGTTACTCTTCGGGATATTTATTAATACTATCTCCAACAAACTTAATTCTTCCTGGATCTTTGCGCAGATGACCCACAAATTTATCGACAAGCATCTCTCATGGACTTAGATGATACTATTAGTGCTGTTATTTTAGTGTATTGTGTATGTGCTAGTGTGCAGAAGTAATGATCTTGTTGTATTAATGATTGGAGTGAAAGATTTAGGCTAAAAGTTAACCCTAGTAAAACACAAATAATTGTGGTGGGTAGCTCCAGGATGAGTTCAAAAATTTATTGGTCTACTCTACCGCAGATTAATTTCAATGGTATTTCTATTCCATACAGTAGAACAGTAAAAAATTAGGGAATACTTATGGACAGTAACTTGTCCTGGACTGCACAGTTAAAGGATGTAAGTCGAAGACTATATGCCTCTGCGGCTTCTTTAAAGCGCTTGCGAAACTTTCTTCCTCTTGCCACCAAAATAGCGCTTGCTCAATCCCTACTTCTACCAGTCCTAGATTATGCTGATGCCAGTTATCTAGACCTTATAAAGGATCTACTTGAGAAGCTTGAGCGTCTTCAAAACCTCTGTATACTTCTGATATTTTGATGGGGTTCGAACCCAAGACCTTTGGTGCACAATATCATAATACCACCATCTGCGCCATTTTAATGGCACGTCATAATTAAACTTCCTTTAATGGCATAATTGCTTTAAGCATTACATTGTGTCCCATCAGTCAATGGAATTAGGGGCCCAGCCGATTGCTATAACATATTTTTTTAGATTGGTTGGCATAAGAAACATCGATACTGACTATCGATATTTCCGTCCCTTAGTTGAGTCGAATTTGAGAAAGGTCCGAGATAGGTCAACCGGGAAAATTATTGTGATTGAACTCGTTCAAACTTTTTGTCGAAAATCTAAGCTGTCATACAGCATATAATGTCTAAGAATATTATATTTATGTTAATAATGTGATATATAATATGAAAAGAATCGTTTTGCGCTGTCTGTCCCTATGTATGCTTAGATCTTTAAAATCAAGCAACGGATGATGCGGTTTTTTTAATAGATAGCAAGAGTACGGTTTATATGTATAATACATGCATAATATGATAAAGAAATACTAATAATTTAAGAATTATTTAACGTGATGTCGTATATAAACCCATTTTTTTGCGATTACCTTGCAAACTCTGGTTGAAACCGACGAGATATATCAAAATATTGTACTACTGTATTGTACACCTTAAGGTCAATAAAGAAGTCCGTGCTGGTATTATTTTTATGAATGAAGTTGTATCTTATTCGTGACCGTTTATAAACGCTCGTGTCATTACAAAAATATCATCGGTGTCGCAAATCCTGTGAACTAAAGATACTATGTCACATTTACCCAGTAAGATTACTACCTCTCTCGCCCTTCAAACAGGAACACAATAACGCGAATACTGCTATTTGTTGGTAGAAATAGGTTAGAATGCGGTACAACCGACCATTTTATGAGGTCTTCCTCTTAAATTATCGTAAATGTCTATCTCTTATATAACCCAAAATAACCATTTTTTTACTTCATTTCACTCGTTTAAAGCCAGGGCGGGTTGCTAGTAATTATTTAAGATCAAACATGTCGAGTATTGGCTTAAATAGGAGATAGTATAACTTTTAAAACTAACTAAGACATTATTGAAATACAATTTTTATGTTATAACTCGTAGAAATAAAAAAAAATCTCGGAGATACGAGTATCATACATAAAACAAACAAAAATCGTTCGTTAATTTAAAGTGGGATTGAAATGAGGTAAAATTCTAATGAATAAATCTACGACCTAATCAGACCTGAAGGGCCCGATGATGCAGATGGTAGTGATCCTATCTTGTGTGCCAAGGGATGTGGGTTCTATTCCCACACACAGGAAATACTTATATGATGATATTTATGTTTACCATTAGTTTCTGAGATGAAAGCCAACTAAACAAACTTTTCAGCTTTATTAGTAAAGATTTAGCAATTGGAATGGGAGATAAAGATTCAGAATTTTAGTGTGGTGATCCTAACGCCGAGACGTACCTACAGAGTACACCTCCTTTTACCAGATGCCGTAAGAAACGACTAAGGTACCAAAACCGACAGATGGCGGTATATCAATCTGATACAGTGCAGCTCAAATGCACAGGGAATGGGCAGCAGTATCCCCGTCGCGATAACTCTGTTCTGCAATTGCCAACACGCTTTCCCGGCGTGGCAATTATGGGCAAAATCCCCCTTTCTTGGGGAGGCCTGTGACCAGCGGTGGACTTCCATGGCTGATGTGATGATTCTAACTTGTGCGCCACGGGTCGTGGATTCGGTTCTCATCCATGATAAGTATTTATATGATAAACTTTTGTATTTGTTCTGTGTCTTAATGTTAAATATTTGAGTAGTACATTCGTATTTTTTTATGTCTGATATCCGTAACAGAAGTGTCTTAAGCCACTTATCTTGGAATCAGGTTAATGTATGAGGTGTGGTGTGATATCGATAGCGCATGCGTACAGCCCTGCGCTGGGTGTGGCGTCATAGTGTTGGGCAAGTGGCACGTCATAATTTGCACAAGTAGTGATGTAACTTACGAATGCATGCGTGACTGTCAACCGGTAATGACTCGGAGTATACAAGTGACACCCAACTTAAAGGAAACGGTGATGTATAAAAAAGAAGATATAAGATTTACGAATATATCCTTTAAATATAGATTGACTAGCCACGCCCCGCGGCTGTTTACCCGCGTTAAGTTGTAGAACTTTGCATCACCCTTTTACCCCTTAAATCATCCCGATTTTTGTAAAAATATGTATTACGTGTTTCATGACTTTTAATCAAGAACCTTTATACCGAATTTAATTTAAATAACTTCAAAAGCAGCAAAGTTTTTTACTAACTTTAACGTAAATTTAAAAAATCCTTTCTTAGTGCCTTGCCTACGTTATACAAGGTTCCCTGTGCAAACTTTAGGTCCTGCGTTAATATGTCAGTCATTCAGCTTCTCCTTCTATGTATACAGATTAGGGTGACAAGTTATTTATTTAGTTTGATGAAGAATATAGTAGTGAGCGTATCTTCAGCGCCCACGGGCGTGTATTATATATATATATATATACATATGTATTTAAGTATGATATATTTTTTATTTTATTTATTGAGACCACAAACAAGTTTACAATACTCACTTAATCTAAAACTGACGACTAATATCATATAAATCATTGTAAGCCCAACATAGCTAGTAAATATTACATTTAGCAGTTATATTAGTGATTTCTTATCAAATGGAATCTTGGAGTCAGGTCAATGTGTGAAATAGGTAAAATAATATATTATTTAAACTTATTCAAGGGTTTATAGTAATCTACCTTATCTTTTACTTGGATAAAGATGAACGTCGGGCCCGATAGCGCTGATGGTAGTGATCCTATCTTGTGCGCCAGGGGTCGTGGGTTCCATTCCCACCCAGAGCAAATACTAATATGATGATATTTATGTTTTTTCTGTGTCTGGGTGTTATTTAGGTAGAATATTTGTGATTCCTCTGTTTTCTGGCGCCCGTAATCCAATTGCCTTAAGCGACTTATCTCAGAGACAAGTCAATATACGAGATATTGTTTATGATTTTTATTTGCTTTTATAATATTTTCTGAAATTTACGCGTTCATTACTCATAATAAATCCTTCCGAAATAGATGCAACGGGCGGAGGGGGGATAGGGAGGCTTAAATCCAGCAGTGGACGCTTTGTTGCTGCTATAATTAGTATGAAAAATTTACAGTAGGTAATGAATACAAATACGTCAATATTTTTTTTTACCAGGTCGACATCCAAGCATACAGTCCGCGTGACAGTAAGCCTATAGACGCTCGTAATATCTCAAGGATATCACTATTGGATTGCCAACCTTATGGCTTCTCTCAGCCTTCAAACCGGAACACAATGCAAACACTGCTACCTGGCGGTAAAAATAAGTAAGAGTGAGGAACCAAAGCAGATCTTTGTACGGAGCCTACGTCATGTGGAGTATAGGGAGGGATAACTCCCTCGGGTTATAAAAAAAAAATACATATTTCCATTTAATTTTGAACAAGATCTGATACAAATAGTTTATCCTAGATGGAGGCCTTTAGTGAGGTTGTTTTTCATAAAATTATAATTCGTCCTCGTGATTTAATTGTTCTAACTCGTGATACACAAAGGCATATTAAATTAATAAATTAAATAATAACAATCACCACGGGCTCCGGGAAACGTATTATGTTTATTTTAATTGGTAATTTATAATTCTTGGTATTTTGATGGACAATGTCTAGTCTGTTTATGTCTTCGTGACAAACCTGAACGCAACTACTTAAGTATGGTAATGCGTTTTATCATGATCATATCAAGATGTCCACTGCTGGACAGAGGCCTTCTGTAGATCTGTCTGTGTGACAGATCTACACGACACTCGAGTAGAATAAATGCTGTTGAATTGAGAGCACTTCGAAGTATGTATGATATGAATACCACATGTCAGTGTTGGACTTTTGTGAACAGCCTTTTTGACACATTTTGGCTGCCCATAAAAGCTTGTAAGACTCCATTAATATTTTTTACAGTTATATACATACATTTATTTCTTGAACTACAACACAAAATATTACAAAATGTACAAATGGCGAACTTAATGCCAGTTGGCATTATCTCCCAGTCAACCGTTACACGAAACAAAAAAATATATGTATAGCGGTGCAGACAATAAACATATTATACATATATAACAAATAAACGCAATAATACATATGATATAAAAAAATATATAAAATAACGTATGTACATCAGGAATAGGGTTATAAAGTTAGAGAAGCAGCCTCTTACTGCGGCATAAAGTACGAAAATAGTTGAAAACTGAAGTTAATATAAAGGTAGATCTCATCTTTTACACTACATTGATCTCTTATCACACTATTATTTATTCTATCTCTCAAAATCACACCATGCGTGTTTTTTAATAATAAAACATTTTTTAACCTCAGTTACTAACTTATGTTTTTGAGTGACGTCATAACCTACAAAAGATAAAATCTTTCCTCTATACAATATTAGTTTATATACAGACAGGTTGGCTATTAGATACAAAATATTTGTGCGCCGTGAAATTGAAAACGTTCGAGGAACTATTCTGTGCGAGATTAATTACTGACAAAAGCTGATAGATTCGGCGGTCTTAATATCGCTGTAGACTGTAATACCTCAAATTCGGGATCGTGTTCTAATAAAAAACACAAAATCAAACAAAAGTGTACCGCAGGCGGAAGTAGGTACAATCATAAAAGTGTATTCAAGGTCGCGCCAATCAATAGATATAAAATAACTTTTTCAAGCATTATTTAGAGATCCGCACTAGTAAATGAGAGACGAACGGAATGCTCCGACGTCAACTCCGGCACCACCGGAGGGAAAGACGAGGCCGATGTTGTTGGACTTTGGCTCGCGTGGGTATACCTACTACTTTAATAAAATAATTTTCTTCTACATAAGCCTCTTTTCTGCCTCGTTTACCTTTCAAACCGGAACACAGCAACGCGTTCCCTGCAGTTTGGTGGTGGAAATAGGTAAAATTAGGTACCACTGCAGACGACCTTTGCAGGTCTGTCTCTTGTAAAAAGCTGTATAGGTGATTTCAACATTACAGACAGAGGTTTCATCATCATATCAGCTATAGAAAGTTAACTTTTGGACACAGCCTCCCCAAAGTAGGGAGAATTTTCCCATAATTGCAACGTTGGGTAGGCGTGGTGGCAATCGTATATCTTGTAGTGTTTAACTGCGCTGTTTCATAGATATACCGCCATCTGTCGGTTCTGGTACTTTACTCGTCTCTTACGACAACTGGTACAGGGGGAGGTACTATTCTACTCAGCCTATTGTATTAATTTGTACGGGTCCTGCGATCGATATATTGACCTCACTGGGCTTTGTCCGGGTTCTTGTTGAATGCACAACGTTACTATGATGTTTTGTACAACTTAATAACAGTGACAAAAAAGCACATTGGACGATTACCATCAAACATGTCTTCCAATTATGTACCAATTATTAAAATATGTATATCGTGGTCATTTAAAATATAGCTATTAATTTTTTTTGGTCTTCTATGCATTAGTGATGTTCGGTTCATTTTTTTTTTGTTAGACTAATAAATAAGATACATAATACCGCATAAAAATGTCCTCTGCATTGGTACCTCACTCTCATATATTTCTACCGACAAATTGTGTATGCATTGCTGAATAGCAGCCAAATAGCAGTACCGCATGGACCGAAGACCACTCCCTCTTGTCCAGAGAGGTACCGGAGCTAGCGGAGAGGAGCGGATTAAAATCACTCACCACTTGTAGTCGCAATCGAGTGTTGTGTTCTGGATTGAAGGGAAAGAGTTTCTTTTCTAATTTATAATTAGAAAAAAATTTAAAACAAAACTTTATTGAAGAAGTAGTTGGCATATCCCAAAGAATTGTATTACTGAAAAAAAGTATCCCCCTCAATAAATTTTTCAACAGAGCAACACAACGTTTTGGAAATTTAAATCTTTCACTTGTCCATCAGCACCGCCATAAAATAATATACACACAAGAACTGTATTATATAGGAAATAATAATATATAAAATACATATATATGTGTATAAATAAATATAATAATAGAAGATTTTAATGTGCAAGCTGGGGCCCAAGATTGGGAGGAAACATGACACTTGGTCATTTTAGCCCCTTTTTCCCTCTCCCTCTTGCGTGGCAGTGGAATTGACGTCTGTAGTCCAGCAATAGGTTCGTCCGAATAAAATAAAATCTTGTTAGTTACAATTGTGGTAAAAGATCGAAAAACGGACATCAACTACTCGAAATGGTATTTGAAAACAACATAAACATACTGAAAAGTCAATATAGGAAAGGAGTTCAAGAGAAAAACAAGAAAGAGGCCGATTAAAAAAGGAAATAGATTACATTCTACGGATTAGGCCAAAATTATTTGTCAACTGTGGCACAAAAGCAAACCTCAATTTCAATAGTAACCACAGTTTGCATAGTACATGTTACATCATATGCATTACACAACATATTGTATGCTTAAAACTGAGATTGACCTTTCACGTTCAACGCACAATAAATGACAGATAATAATGAGCCAACATTAGAAACTATTCAAGAAAAACAATGTGTCACAACAAACAAAAAACAAACTAATTAAAAACAAGAAAATCAGTGACAAAAAAATCGTTTAAATATCTCAGTACCCAATATACTGAACTGCATACTAACAACAAGTTCAGAAACCAGTTATAATTAAAAACTAAAGGATATAAGAAACATTTTACAAAAAACGATAGAGCAACTAGATAAAAGGTCAAAACTTATTTAAAACGAAAGCTATAACTGCTACACTTATAGCTCTCGTTTTGTTTGTGGTGTACGTGAACATAGACAGATTAAGTAGAAACATAAAAACACATATGAAAAAAGATCGTAAAAGTCTTAGACTCTTTGAGAACCAGATTTTTAGGGTAGAAGGTATGAAAAGAGCACTTATTTTCTTAACTGATGAAACAAATAGGATAGCCAACAATGAACGTCCAACAAGATAAGAGAAAGGCAAAGAAATCAGATATTCTAGCGATAGCGACGAACTTTTATGAAGACCTGGTCATGAGTAAGAACCACTAAGGCAGTACCGATGTGAATGCAACGTTAGTTTACCTCCCATACCAGCTAGAGAGATGCCATACTTAAGGCAATTAAAACATAGAACAATTATCTTTCTTCAGCTCTCGGCCTAGACCAAACCAGTAATAAGTTACTAGTAACGTGAAGAAAATATATCGTGCCTAGTTAAGCGTATTTTCTTCATATACTGCACAATGAAGTTATTCCAGCACTAATGGCAATATCAAAGATAAAAAGGGCATTAAATGTGCACTGAAATAAGGACTTCATAAAAAGGGCATCAAATATGGGCTTCTGTCCAATAATTACAGTGTTGGCAAAAGTAATTCTTAACAGTCTTCTAATCACCAAAACCGAACCGATGAAAATTATTTTAGGACAGGGTAAAAAAAGGGCAAGTCTTCGAATAAAAAAAGGAGTTTAATGTACCATTCTATTGCTGTTTTGCTGCATTCTATAGCTTATTATTACACTTTATGCTTTTTTATCGACCATCGGTCCACGCTGAACCGGCTGTACCGTGGCCTAGCTTTGGGCAAGGTATTACGGTGTTCAGCTGGTTACATATGATAAGACAGGACCCCAAGCAGGTGGTAAATACTACCTGCGTGGGATTCTGTCATATATGGGAACGCGAACGTACAAAATTAAAAACCAAATATAAATAAAAAATTGTGAAGGTAGTATTATACTACTTGTACCTTTCAAATCCTTTTACACACACAACTTTTGTCAATCTTAAAAACGGTTGCCGCAAGGTAACCGGAACGTCGAACTAAAAATTTAAAAAGTTAAATATACCGCGATTTAAAGCCGTTAAAAAAGTGGTTTTATTACTCAAAATATAAAAGGCACGACAATTATAATATTTATTTTTTTAGTCGTGTAGTGTGGTAGTATCGGTAGAGTGTGTAGACCACATACTCAAGGTCGTCTGCGTTGGTACCTCACCTCCTCACCTATTTCTACAGCCTAATAGCAGTATTCGTATTGCTATGTTCTGGTCTGAAGGGTGAATTTACTGGGTAATGTGGCATAATATCCTCAAGTCACAAGGTTGGCAACGCTTTATTTATATTCTTGTTGAATTACGAGCGTCTATAGGCTGCAGAGACGGTTCTATCATACTTACCTGTTGTCTACCTGGTCTAATAAAAAAATCTAATAATATGACAATGACAATACACTTGACTGACGGTTGACAAGCAAGAATCGCTTCAGGTTCGTTTCCCATAACAACACAAAAAAATGAAAATTCCTAGAAATTAGATTAATGCATCTGATGATAAATGTATTGAAAGCTTTTGTTACAATTTCAAAAGTTACTTTCGGTTTTTTGTTTAGTTTAAGAGTTCTTTAATAAAATCTATACTTATCTTGCTATCACGATCTAAAGATTGTCTGAAATCAACAATAATATACATGTAAATATTACAGCCAAATAAATTAAAATTACAATAAGTATGATTAATTTTGAAGTACCTATCTATACTTAATATTATAAAGCGGAAGAGTTTATTTGTTTGTTTAAACGCGCTATCTTAGGATCTACTGGTCCGATTTGAATAATTCTTTTTTTGCTGGATAGTCCATTTATAGAGGAAGCCTTTAGGCTATATAACATTACGCTGAGACCAATAGGAGCGCAACGTCCGTGAGAAATGTTGCAAAAACGGGGAAAATTATTCAAATTTTAGGTCTTTCGTCGCATGCGCTGCATTAACGGTTTAAGTTATTTAATAACTATGTATGAAAGAATTATTCCTTTTTAATAATAAAAAAGGCCGCGACAGTATATGTCTATCTCTTAAGATTTATCTTACTCCCCACCGCCGTGCTTGCCACTACCACTCGCGAGTGTATCTTTGCGAGGTGCCATGCCGCGCGGTTCAGACGCGTGGTCGGCTCCCTACGGAACGGTTGAATACAGCGTGCTTTATTTTAAACAAAAGTAAAAATATAATTTATGCCGAAGTACTTTGACCCATTATTTTTTTACATATTATTTGAAAAAATCTTACTCACGATTATACAATAACATAAACCAACGTGCGCAATCAAAAAATAATCTCGATAGAGTTTCCGACAACCACGCGAACGAAGTCGCGGGCACAGCTAGTGAATTATAAACCTACTCAAAGCACTCGATCTTAATTTTTCGGTCGAATTGAAAACGCTTGATTATGACTTAGATTGCTTCGAACTAAAAAGGCAACCAGAATACGATTATTTAATTGTGGAAATTACTTTACAAAATACTAGAATTAAAAGGTTTGAACTGAAAAATTAACAGATATAAGAATAAAAAACATTCGGAAGTATATCCTATATATTACGTATGTACCTGTCTTTCCGTCTGCGGCTAAACAAAGAACTAACGTTATGGAGAGTAACTTTGGCCTTTTTTTTATTATACTGACTAAAGAGAAGGCACACAAACATTTCACTTAAGCTAAGGAATAAATATTAAATAGTGAACACTGTATGTACTTATCTAATATTCGAATAAATAACAATGTGAGGTCAAAAAATCTAGGATGTTGTTATTTTATAAATATTAATCGATTATTGAACGCCTTTCTGTTTCTTTTTCAGAAACTTACACGTCTTCTTTTACTTAATAATATAGTTGAATAAAGTAAACACAAGGTTTTTTCCTCATGTATTGATGTAGTCATTAAAATGATACAATCAAATCGATGCGTTTTTTGTAATGGGTTTGCAACAGCTGTTTGCAACTGCGACGCGTCTTTCTTACTAAGTTAACAATTGTACCTATATAAATTTCCCTACAACGCCAAGAAATGATATCTGATTAGGCCAGCGTTAGGTTCTTCAGAAAAAAACATGAATACTTATGTCTAGTAGACGGAATTAGGTAGATAGGTACATTTTTTTATTTGTTCATATTATCTTAAGGTTTACTTCCCTTTGTCGGAGGTTAAGTGTTACAATACAGAGAGATTTTGTCGGCACTAGATAGCGAGTGTATAATCCGGAGAATATAGTATTAGCAGGTATTTTTGACAGGAGAATTTTATTTATGTGGGAATAGTTTAGAGGTGCAACTGCCGCACGTAATGGCTGTATAATGGAAAATGCATTGCTTAGACTTGCATAAAAAGAGTCTTACTGGTATTTCAAATAAACTATATTCACAAATCGAAACGTCTTTATAATTATGGTGTTTTGCAATAGTTTGAATTGTTACGAGTGCAGTGAGTCATATTACATAGATCTCAATAAGGTATTTAAGTAATTGATGACAGACGATTGTTTGCTGACTTACGTAGTTGAGTGATCATAAAGGGCAATGGTGTCTTTTAGACTTGTACTAGCTAGTTTGTGAGCACAAGTTGTACAATTATTATTGTCAATGCTAGCGCTCAACACAATAGACAAAAACAATTAATCGATTGTAGGTATTTAGGTACTTATACCTTTTTATAATTTTGCATATTGTGTTGTGTTTTATTATATACTGTTACGATTAATTTTTCTTTTTTAAATATAGGTAAAAATATATGTAATGAAATATTTATATTATTAATGAATCACTATTCCAAAATGAAATACCTTTCTGAATAGGTATCTGCTGTTTAATTTTTTATTTCATTACATAGTTATAGGACTTGTCAAACATAAAATGCATATATTGTAGTTTTAATATTTAAACTAATTATTAATTTAAGGTTAGGCGGACCTATGTATATTATTGATCGTACGAATAGTTCAATACCGCGATAAATAACATTTGACAATAAAGTTCAAATCTCAATAAAATAAGGTGTATTTTAAACCATATTTATTAACGCTACGTACGCAGGTTTGAAAGTAGAAGTTGTGGCATCACTGTGGAATTTTAAAATAGAGCGGTATAGTTAAAAACGTGGAAAGCGCCTAAAAAAAAAGAGCCATTATATAAAATATGTTTTTGCTAAAAAACTTCCTAAGGCACTTTTTGTTACTGAATACACAATTTAATATTGATAATTAGCAAATTGTACACATTTCGGTAAAGTTATTTCATCTTTCATATTTAAAACAACATATGCAAATTGAAGTGGCTATTTCTCATTACGATTATTAAAATGTTTGTCTATGGCCACATATGTAAAAATGCCATAGCCACCAGCAACTCGACGTGGAGAAAAAGCTACAAAATTGTCTATTCGCCATTAAAATGGCGTCATCGAAGGAAACCTATTGTTTGTGTGGTCAACCATATAATATTGGACAATTTATGATAGAATGTGATTGCTGTCGTGAATGGTTTCATGGCAGGTAATACAGAATTTACAAAAAATTTCATGTGAAAACCTTGTTGCGTGTGAAAAAAATTGTGTTGAAGTTTGACAGCACCTCGCCGTTCGGCCATCATTTTGTGTGTGAATGTTTTGTTGATTTTACGCGTTTCTCTTGGTGTTTTCGAATAAAATTAACAAATGAAATGTGCCGTGGTTGTGCTGTTTTGTGTTTCTTAAGTGATTACCGTGACTTTGCCTGTTTTCTTATTTGTTTACATTTATTGTCTCCATTGGACACCGCGGGCTCTATGCGGATTTCTTTGTGTTTATTTATACTTACTATTCTTAAGCACTTTCAAATTACATGCAATAAACCTGTACCTTACTTGGAACACTAGTTTCACTTATATAATAATAATATATAATAATATATGAGTGAAAGTAGTATTCCAAGTGATAACCAGTGGAAATGCATAAAATGACTTACGATATTACAATTGCTGCTAATTGATTCTAACTGTGTATTACAAAAAGCTTGGTCAGTCGTATTATAGGGGCCCACCCTTATCAGATGTTCTTTCTTACCATACACAACTTCAATTAAGTTAATCTATGTTTATTGCTTTTGGTTATATAAAAGGTTTGTAACTAACTATGCTTAATATTTTCCTCGCGTTAAGGAATTCCTCTTCAATTATTGTTTTTATTAGAATCATATTTAATTAATATATCTTGGTATATAGTTTGCACAGTGTTTAAAATGTTTTATTAAGTTATATTTTACTAGGCTGCTTCCCTGTAATGTTCAATTATTATCATATTTTTTATTTTTCAGCTGTGTTGATGTTAAAATATATCATTCTGACGACATAGACAAGTACCATTGTCCAAAATGTGCACAAACATATGGGCCTTCAGTGTGTGAGTATTTCTAAAACTTAAAGCTTTTTTTCTTTTATTCTACAGAATCTACTATGCATCATTTATAGTTAGTTGGCTCCTCACAATTGAAATCAGTTTCTCTAACTATGTAGGCTTTTGTTTAACACCCAATAGTCTTATATAAAGGTATACATAAATTATACTTTCAATTACAACTAATCTCAGCATTGGTTTTACCATTTTTGATGAGATTTTTACAGGTAGATAGTCAATATCATAGAGTAACTTTATGTAAATAGAAAGATTTAAATAAGGAATGGAAAATAAAATTGACATATTATTTAAAAAACAATACAATTCAAATTATTTAATAATACAATCCTGTTTGTTAGTACTAAGTGTAGGTATTGGTATAATCAATTCACATGATTTAAAAAAATGGTTATAATCAGTTATCTCTAAAAGTTACATATATATATGTCATCTTGGACTTTATTGTAGACCTTGTTAAGCTATACAATACTGGAGTACAAAATTTGATCTATCTTATCGGGCACAGCAAATTGCAATGTATTCCCAAAAAAATGTGTTTATTTATGACATCACATTAGAAAACTCAATATCAGTGTTACCTATATTATGCAAATTAACTCTGCAATCACTTATTTAAAAAACCGCATCAAGAGCATTGTTTTCAAGATCTAAACATACATAGGGACAGATAGGCAGCAGGAAATGGTTTTGTTTAATACTATGTTAAGGAGTAAACAAAAATATTTTTACTGTTGTAACTAAGTTGCAAACTTAAAGTCTTACAAGCTATTTACTTCTGTTTAAATTATTAACGCAGTGAAAATTCCAACAAACAATCACCGTGCGGACCGCTACGAGATTGGCGCGGAGACAAGACCCTCGCAGGTTGGCACACCGGCCTGGGTCCGAGCGCTATCAGCCAGGCCCCTGAGGCCGGTCCCCGCCTCCCTCCAGCGCATGCGAGCCCATCATTTCAACGAGGAGTTTGTGAGAGATGATGGGTTCAACCGGCCGGTGATATTCCATAATAATGATGGACTGGATATGAAGACGCCCAACCCTGCGACGTTCACAGTAAGATCTGTGCTAAGATTTTGCGGTGCGCAGTTAGAGGTAATTTTTATTTAGTTTGTTTTATTCTTTTTTTCGTTGAAACCTCATCCTTATAATTATATCAGCCGTATTAGTTTCCATTAATGCATCTTTTGCCCGCCACTTTTGTTAGCCGTGTTTGCAATCGCATTCTCCTGTTGCATTTAGGTTATTTTATTCTATTAGACCAGGCGACTAACAAACTTACAGTTTGTAATATCACAAGGATATCACTAGCGTATTGCCATCCTTGTGACTTGAATATGTTGTGTCTCAATAATTTTACTGCCTCTCTCACCCGACACACTAGAACACATCAATGCGAACACTGCTATTCGGCAGTAGAATTAGGTGAGAGTGAGGTACCAATGCAGCGACCTTTGTTTGAAGTCTACCTTACCTATACCTTTTTCCCTATGAAAGACAAAAAAATATCAATCCCACTGGAACTGTACTTTTTCTATCGAGAGTATCCAAATCCGTTTAATCTGGTGATTGAGTGACAAAAAGCCACCCAAACTTTTATAATATCAATGTAGTAGAAGTCGCTCCTTTGTTCGCCTAGACATTTAATAATATAATATCCACACCACATCATAAATTGACATGCCTCCGAGCTAAGTCGCTTAAAGCACTTGTGTTACGGGCATCAGACAGGAATCACGATTATAATATTTTTAACACCCAGGTATGATATTTGTGAACCACAAATATCATCACCATCATATAAATGGTTATCCTGTGGCTCGAACCCACGACGATGTAAGTTTCGATGATATGTTTTTTAAATTAGAATTTAGGAGCTGTGGATTCTGAATGAAAATAAAATTTTCTTAATGTTTAATACCATTGCAGGTGGAGGTGATAGATGTCCGCAAACAGTCAACGCTGCGAATGCCGCTCGGCGATTTTGTGGACTATTTTGAAACTCCGCCCGAACACCGGGACGAGAAAGTCTTGAATGTATTAAGCTTAGAATTCTCAGACACAAAGTAAGTATTGCCTATCATATTAGTGCAATATTAGCATAAGAAATTATTATAAAATTTAAATTCTTGCTTGAAGTATATAGTATAACTACAAACGCACCGCGGTTTCACTCTCGTAGTTGTTTTTCATCATCATTACAGCCATTGGAAGTCCACTGCTGGATATAGGTCCCCCCAAGGGGGAATTTTTCATATTCATTTCATAGAGCGCAGCTTACGCGACGGGGATGCTTCTGCCCATCCCCGTTGCCTTTGAGCTACACTGTTTCGGATGGATATACCGCCATTTGTCGGTTCTGGTATATTAGTTGCCACTTACGACATCTGGTGCACAAGGAGGTACTATTCTATTCATGGAAATTTCGAAAAGCGAGCGGAAGTCCTCAGTTCTTCCTCCGGTGAAGCTGGAATTGGCGTTAAAACAATTTATCATGTTCAGTAAAAACATGCACATTTTACTAATCACCTATTTCGCTTCATTTGTTTCGTGATAGTATCAGATACATCAATTTAGAAGGTTACTACGGCCGCGACGCAGCCATTTTGGTGTAAAGCATTGACGTTTTCAGTATGGCGCCCCTGGTGGAGCCACCAGCCGCCGCAAGGCGTCTGGACTGGGCCGAGCGCGCCTGGCCCGCGGCCAGCGGGAAACCGCGCCCCGCCGTGCAGAAGTACTGCCTCATGTCTCCTGGCGGCGCCTACACTGACTTCCACGTGGACTTCGGTGGGACCACGGTGTGGTACCACGTGCTGCATGGCAGAAAGGTCTGTACCGGTAGCCTCAGTTACATCAGTCACCTGTTATTGCTGCATTTTCCCTCGCGGCTCCTCTACCGGCTATTACCACCACCTGCATGGCGAGACCCGTATAGACAGCTTCTAATTCCATAGCAGACATGGCATAGCCGATTGACTCCTCGCGGCGCCAGCATTGATTTCCACAAGAACAACAGACCACGTTTTGGAAAAATGACCAGCAGTTCCTTGGTCTTCCATAGGTTTATTACCGCTTGTTGTTTACCAAAAGCTCCCACAGTTTCGCGGAGATTACAGAGAGTGCAGAGTTTTAAACCTTGCCGTGCTGTAGGTGTCCCGGTGCTTCTGCAATTATTCATCATTATCATATCAGCCATTGGAGGTCCACTGTTGGACATAGGCCTCTCCGAGAAAAGGGGGATCTCGTCCATAATTGCCGCGCTAGATTTCGTCCATAATTCTCGACGGGAATGTTGTTGCCCATTCCCGCCCTGTATATCTGAACTACACTGTTACGGATAGATATACTGCCATCTGTCTGTTCTGGTATCTAAATCCTCTCTTACGATACCTGTACATGGGGAGATACTATTTTTCTCTGCCGGTACTATACTACAAACAGTTATTTTAATTACCGGTAAAAATAATGATAAAATAATAATTAAAGTAGGGTCCCTAAATTTTGATTAGTAAAATTCATTTTATATTCCTTACATGGAAAGCAAGCATACAGTCCACATCATCAAGAATATCATTAGCGCATCGCCAAACTTATAACTTATAGATATTATGTCTTGTAACCAGAAATTTCACTGCCTCTCTCACCCTTCAAAGTGGAACACATCTACAATACATACACTTAAACTCAATTCTTTATTTACTTTCTACTAGCTTTAGTTTTTTTATATTTTTGTTTTTCATATTGTTTGTTTTATTACAGATATTCTATTTGATTCCACCCACGGCCACTAACTTGGCGCTGTACCAGCAGTGGAGTGCGTCTAATAATCAAAACGAACGTTTCTTTGGAGATATGGTAAGACATAAGTTTCTTAATGAATCTACTATTTAAGTCCTCCGGTGTTCTCGGATGTGTTACAGCTATTATTTTTCCTCGGCTCTCAATGGTCTTAGCGATATGCTAAAAAACGATAATTTTCCTTAAAAAGTAACGCCGGCGTCGGTATGTTCCAATAATACCTACCATTGTTGTTATTGGAACCTTTATCGCATCCGTTTTTCTTGCAGGTTCATTTCTGCAGTTACAAGTAGCTAATTTGATAACAGGTTCATTACGCGAGCCACCAGAAATGAACCTGTCTTTTCGGGTTAAGACCAGTCTGAAGGCATTAGGCCTTCAGACTAGTATTCAAGTAGGACACTCAATCACACTGGTTGGTCATCGGTCAGTTGTGTAAAATTGTAATTAGTAAATCTATACTCTAAAGATTGTTTTTTGTTTTTTGATTAATTAAAAAGATGTGTTTGACTGAGATTAACGCGTTCAAATAAACATTTGATACAATGAAGCATACATTGGGTTTATACAGTCAACTGTCGTTTCTATGTAACATTATTAATTAATGTGATTTTTATGGTTCAAAGAAATTTGTTCTCATAAATACACACATCACTTACATGAGAACACAAATATAAACATGAATTAATAGTATTAACTAAATGCAAATAACAAACAATTTTAAACAAAATGGTCTCTTACCATTGGCCTTTTTGGCTAACTAAAAGTAGCTCAACGAGCTATGGAGAGGGCAACAATGCTCAGAGTTTCTTTGTGTGATCTAATCAGGAATGATAGACATTATCCTAATAAATAAACTAGATACCGATTGTGGCGCCATCTACCGGGCGATTTGTAAATCTAAATCATCCAGGCCCCTACTGGAATGCATATTATATAAAAAAATATTCTAGTCGGTTCAGACGTTTAGGAAGAGTTCAGTGACACGTACACGTAGGAGTATCAATATATATATATTAAATTGGAGTGTCTGTTTGTAATATCAGAAAAGCAGCTTTTTATTTTGTGCACTTGCATGTTTACATGTTACATACAACAAATAACATATTATTAAATTTATCATCTGTATGTCTATGAGTTTTACAGAAAAGTTACAGATTATGTATTTAAATACAATTGAACAATCTGGGGCAGACAATATAAAAGTCACATGATTGTATGTCGGGGGATCGAACCCGCGAACTTTGACGTATAAGATAGTATATCTACTAAATGGGCAATTATGCCTATCTTATACTTATATAGCTGACCCGGCAAACATTGATCTGCCATGTAAAAGTTATTAATTTTTAATACAGTATTAAAACATGGGGGTTGGTGGTAGAATCGTAAAAATTATGTTTTGGGAGACAGGCTTCCTTATTCCGCAAGGGTGTCTAAAATACCGAGACACGTAAAATTTTATCAAAATCGGTTGAGCCATTTCGCCGCAGTATGCCAACTAACACACGTGACACGAGAATTGTATATATTAGGTTTATAATAATAATAATAATTTCACACAACATTTTATATTGACATAACTCCGAGATTAGCCGCTTAAAACCCTTGTACTACGGACATCCGACAGCAGGGGAATCACAAATATAATACTTCAATATATTTAACATCCAGACACAGTACAAACACATTGTATACTGTACAAGATAAGTGTAACAGTTCAAATAATATGAGTCATGTGTGATGTCATCTTGTAATACAAAAAACACTAGTCACGCTATGTCAAAACACAGTGTCATCTCAGAATTGTATGGCGGAAATGTTATAATGTGGTGTAGCATTGCAAATCTTGTTAGAGCCGCCCACGGCGACCTCGCTCTTAAAATTACATGGATGCACGCAAACTCTATGGTACGCTAGCAGCCTCACCCGGTTTCGCTCGGATGGTAGATCCTGCTTGTCACATATTTGGTAGTCATCATTTATCACGTTTTTTATTAGGCCAGGTCAACAAATAAGCATATAGTCTGCGTGATAGTAACTGTCACTGCAGTCTATAGACGCTCGTAATATCACAGGGATATCACTAACACGTTGCCTACCTTGTGACTTGAGGATATTATTCCACATTACTTAGTAAATTCACTGCCTTTCTCACCCTTCAGACCGGAACACTGCATTGCGAACACTGCTATTTGGCGGTAGAAATAGATGTGAGTGAGGTACCAATGCAGACTTTTTGTATGAGGTCTACCTTTATATTAGCTTCAGTTGTATGTATTTATATAACTGGAAATATTATCAATGGAGCCTTACAAGCTTTTATGGGGAGCCAAAATGTGTCAAAAAGGGCACGACTGGATGTTCATAGGTGTGTTCCAACACTGACATGGGGTGGTAAATGTTGGGTATGGCAGAAGAAGCATGCGAGTAGAATAAATGCTGTTGAAGTGAGAGCACTTCGAAGAATGTATGGTGTGAGTTTGAGTGATAGATGAAAGAATAGTGTTATAAGATCATTGTGGTGTAGAAGATGATGTTGTGACAACAATAGAGAAAGAAATGTTCAGATGGTAATGTATAAAGGATGAATGAAAGTAGAATGACTACATATATAGAGAGCGGTGATGGATGGAAGAGTTGGTATAGGACGACCGAGGCGAACATATCTTAACCAGGTAGAAGAGGTTAGAAGTAACAGGTTTAGGTCAGGTTCCTTCCTAGTGGCTCGCGTAATGGACCTGCTATAAACTTAGATATAAGACCCGTCTGGTGCCGGCAGACTAGTATTAAAGTAGGACACTCCATGACCTATTGGTGTAAATTACTCTTATAACACGGGTTGTCAGAGTCATCGGTCATTTGTGTAAAATTGTATTGTTATTGTTATTTACATTGCATTTTATTCTTTACCGTAAAGTATCGGCGGAGTAGAATAGTAGCTTCCACTGCACCAGGTGTCTTAAGAGTCGACTAAGGTACCAGAACCGACAGATGGCGGTATATCTATCCGAAACAGTGCCGCTAAAATGCACAAGGCGGGGATGGGCAGCAGCATCTACGTCGCCATAGCTGCGCTCTGTGATTGCCAACACGCTTGCCCAGCGCGGCAATTATGGGCAAAAATCCTCCTTTATTGGAGAGGCATATGTCCAGTAGTGGGCTTTCAATAGCTGGTATGATGATTTTATTCTCCTGAGCCTTGAGTAACCCTATGTCTGTGTGCTCGCCAGGTGGAATGGTACGGTACAGTGGAGCTGTGCGCTGGTCAGTCCCTCTTCATCCCCAGCGGGTGGATCCACGCAGTCCTCACGCCCTGCGACTCGCTGGTCTTCGGCGGGAACTTCCTCCACTCGTACGCCATAGAGATGCAGCTGCAGTAAGTGTTGCTTATAA